>OX438775.1:17595514-17942080 GCA_949316455.1 Acleris holmiana
GGTGTGGAAGCCGCCGGCCATCTACAAGTCGTTCTGTGAGATTGACGTGGAGTATTTTCCATTTGACGTGCAGACTTGTTTCATGAAGTTCGGGAGTTGGAGTTATGATGGTTATACGGTAAGATATGAATTTGTTTGCCTATCTTTGATAGCAGGAGGATAGATCTTCAAGATAATTGTGCAGATGAAGCTGCTGACAATTTCATAACGTGAAAATAAACGAACGACAATGTGCCTACGTGCAACGTCAATTTACTTGGTGTAGTGCGCGCCGCCATGGATTGAAAACACCTGCGATTTGTCAATCGAATACGGTAAACAGTGTATGCAAATAACAAATTGTATAAAAAGATAGAACATCAATTCGGATGCATATTACTCGAAAAAGTCATATTTCTCTTCTTCAAGATTTGTTGTATCGGAATATACAGGGAAAACCACTTAACAAAACCATTTATAAAGTATCGAGGAAAAACAAAATTGAGTCTTACAAAACCCCCAGTACACTGTCGAGCGTAATATTTATCGCGCCGCAATAAATAATACGAACAATGAGATATGCTCCTCGATGAGAGACGGGAAGTAATAAAAAGTTTCCAATGGAGTTTACAGCGATAGGCTGAAGACTACCATCTATCGGAGTAAGGAAGCCAATAAATCTGGACCGCTGACTCGCTCATAAATATGGCTCAGGCCTACACGTCCGCGCTTTAGCTCCGCATGTGTTAAAGTTCGCGGGGGATTGTTCAGGGAACACGCTATCTGATCGGCGTTGGAGTCTTGAGACAGCAATAAATGTCTTAGCGGGAATTAGCGTTAGGCGATGGAATGCTTTGATAGGATAAAAGATAATTTAAATAGCATACTTGGCTGCTTTTTCGGTTTTTAGGGTTCTGCATCCAAAAGGTAAACACACCCTGTTACTGAGACTCCACTGTCCGTCTGTCACTGCCTGTCAGTCTGTGTGTATTACCATTATAAATTCAGAATTTCTCGATCAGTTAAACATAATTTTATAATTTAAGGGAACCTAAAGTTAATAGTTAAAAAAAAATGAGCAGCGAACTGATTGTAACTTACTAAAGGTGATTTAATTAAAAATACATACATACATACATAACATCACGCCTTCATTCCCAGAGTGGGGTTGGCAGAGCTACAGAAATACCAACAACTCTAAAAAGACTTGTCGGTTATTCTGTAACCACAACAAAAAAAAACAAAAAAAAAAAAAAAAAAAAAAAAACAATGCTTTGTAAAAATACATATCAGTGAAAATAGCACTTTAGTAACAACCATCAATTAATTCGGTAATTGCGCTGCTTCTTACGGCACTACATGTTATGATTCGGCTAAAAATAAACATACATTTTCATATATCGTTTCCGAAAAATGAAATCTGTATAGCTACGTTCTGAAGAAAAGTTCAAGTATTCTACTTACATGATACTACCTATAATTCTAATTGTTGAGACGACTCGGGTGGTCTTGTTGGTAGTGACCCTGACTATGAAGCTAGCGGTCCCAGGTCCGATCCCCGGTAAGGGCAAATATTTGTGTGATGAACACGGGTATTTGAGTATTGGTTGTTTTATATGTATATATTTATTTATATAATAAGTTGGGCATTGTCTAGTATCCATAGTAGTATAGTCTGTCTTGGAAAAGTTGTAAACAAAACTAAACGAACGAATTCACCATGATTGCTCGATAATATAATACAATACAATACAAATATTGTTTATTGAACACCACATACAAATGCAACATGAAAAGTAAATTACAAATAAAAACTTACTAAGTGAGTCAATAGGCGGTGTTATCCCTAAGTAGCGATCTCGACCATAATAACACAAAATCACGAACTCTTAAAGATCAGATGAGGTCTTTGCAATTATTTAAAAACTAGATCATTATTTTCATATTAAATTTAAGATAAAATAACTATTCAATAGATATACGATACTTTTAATAAAATCACGCTTGGTGAATATTTGAGGTTATCTGTCAAACAGTATTAATTTGTTTATGTCTTTTCCAAGTAAATTGACACAGACTTTACAGCTTACTTCAAGATTTGTTCTATTTGTGTGAGATTGTCTCCCGATATTCCCCAGTAATTAAATCCAGGTATGCCACAGGTAGTCCGAAACAGGTCGTTGTGTAGCGATAAAACCACCTGTGGTTTGCACTGTTAAATAAAAAAATATTAGTATAAAGTTAGACAATACTTTCAAAATGTAACACTGTAAATTAAAAAGTTTTGTATTGTATTGTATTGTATAAGCCGTCTTAACGTCTTTATTTTCTTACAGGTGGACTTAAGGCATTTGAAACAGACGCCGGACTCCGACCACATAGGGATGGGGATAGACCTATCAGAGTATTACATCTCGGTGGAATGGGACATCATGAGAGTACCAGCTACGAGGAATGAGAAATTCTACTCGTGCTGCGAAGAGCCGTATCCTGACATCATCTTTAATCTAACACTCAGAAGGAAAACGCTGTTCTACACCGTCAACCTCATCATCCCTTGCGTTGGGATCTCGTTCCTCTCAGTCTTAGTCTTCTATCTACCCTCAGACTCCGGGGAAAAGATCTCGCTCTGCATATCTATTCTCCTCTCTCTTACTGTGTTCTTCTTACTGTTAGCAGAAATTATCCCCCCAACGTCACTAACTGTCCCGCTGTTAGGCAAATATTTATTGTTCACAATGATGCTCGTCACGTTATCGGTAGTAGTCACGATTGTGGTGCTGAACGTTAATTTTAGGTCTCCCGTCACCCACCATATGGCACCTTGGGTGCGCAAGCTATTCATAGATATTTTACCAAAAATATTATGTATACAAAGGCCGGAGAAGTCTGACGATGATGAAAACGACAAACCGACCGAGGTAAGTCATACATATTGACTCTGGTAGCGGGCCTGCCGCGTCACCAGCGGCACAAACACCCGACCCACTCCAAAAAACATTAATCATCACGCATAAAAGAGACGTTTACCTCGCTCAAACAAAATGCGCCGTCCCGTGCACCGTTTTAATTAAATTCGTAAACTAAAAGCTCTTACAAATGAAGTCTTCACAGGGAATCCCTTTCAAAACGAAAAAACAACACGACGCCTTTTCTACTCAAGCTTCCTCCATTCAAAACATTTTCCATCGGAACGGATTCAATACAAACAGAACGCTATTACTGTCGAGCCAAAGCCGCCCCCAACAATAACCATTTTAATTGTCCTCAGCCGCGGGACTCTTCTGGGAAACGCTGTTTTCAACAATATTCTAAATCCATTGTGTTCTGTGTGTATCGCGAAAATATCGCTTCCAGCCCAATTTCATTCCATTTCGATTTTCTTTTATTACTCAACGCCGGCGGGCTTAACGAGCGCGCGCAGCCCCTGTTATTTATGCTCCCCTGGTGGCCGCGGACGGATCGCGCGATATACGAGCCGGCAGACGCGCCCGAAACCGAACCCCACTCCGGCCTAATTGTGTGCTGGCTTAAGCCGCCGATACACCGGCCAGTCGGCGTCACGGAACGCCCACTGACGCCTTAATCCCTCGGTGTTTCGGACGTCTCCAGTGATCCCGTTATATCGATGTTGGTGCTGTTCATTTTGTTATAGACCACTTGCACTTTTACACTAAATTTTTATAGGTTGTTTTTGGGATGCTTTATTCATTCATTCAGACCAACAATACAAAGAAATACGTTGGTAGTAAGATGCAATATCAAAAACAGTCCTGCTGCTTGCACCATTTACGGTTGAGCAACAGAATTTACCTAAAATTACGTATTTACCACATTACAGAACAATACATAAGAAATAATGCTTGATGTACACACACATTTGGAAGGATTTTCAAATTAATAGCTTTGAACATGGCTAATACAAAATTAAAAGAAACGACACAGACGTTAAAGTTTCCATAATTTCAGATCCTCACCGAAGTATTTGGTGGAGATGACCTGGACGGTAAATTTAAAGAATGGGGCTGCGAGGAGTACGAGCTGCCTGGCATGCCCCCGTCGCCTCCCCCTCCTCCCGGCGGGGACGACGAGCTCTTCTCCCCACCCCCTGACTCGCCGTGCCGCCTGGACCTCGACGCTGACAGTCCCTCTCTAGAAAAGCCCTACGTGAGAGAGATGGAAAAGACTATAGAAGGCTCCAGGTTTATTGCGCAGCATGTCAAAAATAAGGATAAGTTTGAGAGTGTAAGTATGAGTTTTGATTTTCTGGTACTTTTGCGAATAAGTTTTATCCTTTTTTTCGGTTTTTATAGTAATCTGAAGAGACTAGAACTTGGTATTTTTTTCACCTCCTGCACATCAGAGGTTTAGCATAGTAAAATTTAAATGGCGAGCTAAATATGGCATACGCTTCCAGTCAACCAGCAGGTTTAAAAGGAAATTTTATCTCGAAGTAAATCAATCTTACCGTGAATACCACTGGGAATGAGCATACAAGTAATTACTTTATAGTTCAGTTCGCAAAGGAGTGTAGGAATTTAATAAGATATTGTTTTACTTTGAGCCTTATAAAAGTTATAAAACACTGTTTTTATTTTACCCACCGCACCTCTCGAATACAAAGGTATAATTATGTTACCACTAGTATAACATTTATTATTATGTACTTACTACGATATTAAATTGCGTCCAATACACTTAAATTTCGAGATTGGAGTAATTACTGTTCTAAGAGTTTTTATAATTAATAAAAACCATAAAGAGTGTGCTATTTGACAATAGTTTATCGTGACGTTATTGTGAAATCAGTAGCAAGAGGAAGAAAAGTCCATTCTGACCTGGCATCGCCGTCCAATTTATTACCTATTCTTGAGATTGAGGTTATAATTTGCATTGGGATGACAGGTGCCAGGATTGACTTATTTTGACACTTCAAGAAGATATTTCGGTCATACACATATTAAGGTTAGCGTCTTTTCTATGGAAACGCCGGAAGTAAACGTTTTTAAGGCCTAATTTTTCGGCTAAGCCCAGTCCCGCATAAAAGGTGTAGTCCTGACGCCTTTTATGCGGGAATGGGCTTTAGACCTATCATATAAAAACAAAACATATGTGCATACAAGCTTTTAACTATTGATCACAGGAAAGACAACTTTTGTTTTTAAGAGTGTGTATGACCCATTTAATTGACTGACACTCAACATGTCCATTTTCAAGTGTATTAAGCTCTGTGTATTCCAGGTGGAAGATGACTGGAAGTACGTGGCCATGGTGCTGGACAGGATATTCCTGTTCGCATTCACGATAGCGTGCGTGCTCGGCACTGCACTCATCATCTTCCGCGCCCCCACCTTCTACGACAACTCCAAACCCATCGACATCCTCTACTCCAAGATTGCCAAGAAAAAACTAGAGCTCCTCAAAATGGGCTCCGAAGGGGACCCGGGTCTCTGAAATTCGTCTTACGTCTTCGGCCACTCGCCGCCGAAGACGTTCTGGGAGCTCATAGTGATGTGGTGGTACGGATGATCCCAGTGAAACTCCCAGTGGTGAGAACGAGGCGAGGACTTTGCGCTGTGCGGTGCCCATGCGCGTACGCACGCGAAAAAAGCCGTCTTTTTATATAAACTCGAGTTAGACTGTGTCCGTCGACGGACGGTGGTGTGCCACGGATCCGCCGCAACTATTTTTATATTAGAATCGCTGTATTGATCATATATACTTGAGCGGATGTGTAATTTTTGTATGTTTTCATCGGACGATTACTTTTCCAGGAATTATTTGACACGAGCGCACAAACATTGTACAGATATATTTAGGGTTTTGTATTTGTTTCTCGCGATTCGTTCAGACACCATGCGAGGTGACGCTGTATTATTTATAACTGTAAGTCACTTCAAATGGAGCTCAATTTCGTAAACTTTAAGTGTTGTAAAATGGGGCTATTCATCAGGAGTCGATTAGCTGTTGGAGTAATTATACATTTTCATGCAAACGTCCTCGATGAGAGCCGGACATTAGACTCATGTATTTCGTAATGATGGCGTAATAAAATAAAATTATACATTTAGTATTTGATAAACTACGTACTCGCGTAAAAATCATAAGGACAATATCGATAAATGACGAAAGTATTAATTCTGTGTAGTTGTAAGAAATGTAGATATTGTTAGGAGAGCCTAGCCCACCGGCGCGCGCGCCGCTGCACACTTGTCGTTGCCAAACTAGAATAGCCACGTCGCGACAGTGATATTATTTAACAACCTAGATATTGAAAGACAATTGACTGCCAATTGTAAAGTGAATTTTTATAAGGATCGTATTCTTAGATAGTTCGGTAATTTATTTGATTAGATTTTTTAAGCAGTGCCAAACGCCATCGGGTTTGCGGGATCGCCAGACGTTCGTTTCGTTCACGTGTTCTGTTTGAGACTGTTTGCTTGGATCACGATAATAGTTGGTATTTGTAAAATAATCAATGCTTGCACTAAAAATGATGACTGAACACAGCCTCCGTTGCTAATCGCGACGGCGCGTGTCTTATGTAGGTCTCTGCCAGAGGTCCTTTTCATCGTCTATGCGCAGGAACACACTTCTCTCCAGAAAACTGAGCTTTGAACTACAGCGCTGCCCTGCTAAGTGAAATTGCAGTATCTCAGAGAAAAATCCTGAAGCAAATGCAACCTTATTACTAAAGCGATAGGATCGAATCTGCTTTGGCCATTGTATTTGAGATACTGCGGATTTGCTTATGAAGGCAGAGCGGTATCTCCCCTGCAAAGACGGTATGGACATCGGCAGCAGACGAGACCCGATTCGCTAATAATCCTAGAGTACAGGGTAAACTTAGTACACATTTCTTCCCCTGATTTGAATTCTCACAATCTTCACCGATAGTATATCTTTTACACACTTATCGGCACTTTACCACTTACTATTAGATGATAATCATTGTTGAGGTTGACTTTAGTCTGTACTTAGGTAACCTGTTTGTTTGTTAGTCTAGATTCAACGTTAGGTGTTCCTTTGGATTGTGTTGGTGCGTTAAGCACGCCTAGTTTCTTAGTAGTACGTTTTAATCGAACACTTTCACGCGTAAGCGTTATACCTCACTTCGACCCATTTTGTAGGGTATTGTAGCAAACTATCGTAATAAAAAATATTTCGAGCCGCGTATCTGATATGTCAAAGTAACTCATTATAAGGTTTATTAGGTAAAATAACTTAGATAACTCAGAGTTATTGGTAAAAGGATTCCACAGCGAGCAGTTAGGAAAACAGGGATGGTTATAGTGAAATTATTCGAATTGTTTTTGTGGTTTGTCTTCATATTTGTAAGTGTTATGACTATGTATAGCTGTGTGTGCCGAGGCTGCCTGTTGCGAGGCGCGGTCGCTCTCTAAAGGTTGAAATAGTTCAGTGGAAGGGACGTCGGTAAAGCCCTGCTCCCACCCAAGGAATTAGAATGGAATTGTCTAGGATGACTGTTATAATAATTTTCTAATAAGAATACACAAGTCACACGTCGGTTAATTGAAGTAGGCATGTGCTATTGCACGCACCGAAATACACCAATTTAGAATTATTAATTACTATTCAATAAATAATAATTAGTTAAGACCACAGGTTTCCCACTGTTCCGTGATCATCTTGACTTTTATTGTAGATATTGCTAGAAAATGGTCGATCTGTTGTTATTTTTATATGACTGCAAATGAATAATAGTTAGATTTTCTAAAACACCATAGGCTAATGTGCATCGCATAAGAGTGTATGGTCATGGATGGACGACGGAGTTCATTTAAAATTGTAAATAATGTATCAAATGAGGAAACAGGTCAAATTTAAAATGGCTATTGTAATAAAGGAAGCTCAATACCGTGGACATGATAATTTCAATTTAAAACGTTCACGCTGAATATATACCAAAAACTTACAGTCAGCATCAGATAAATAGTGACAGCAACATCCAAAATGGTCATTAATATTAACACAGCCAATGCGATCAAAATGTTCAGGCCAAATAACACAAACATACCGGAGCACACATAACGCCTATAGTTTGTATCATTCTAGCCGCTATTAGTAAAGTAACAACGCCACTCAACTGGTATATTAGCATCTGAAGTAGGTGCCCAAAAATACGGAACACACTAGAAACTGAACGTTATTTTGAACGAGCTCAAATACTTAGCGGTATTTCGCTTTTTGCATCTAGACTTTGGTGCAATACACACCTATTCTTTTATCAAAGACAAATATGTAACACACGGGTAAGGACCAAATAGTTGGACCATAGTTAAGCGTAGTAAACCATACAAACAACAAATGTGAAAAAAGTTCCGTTGTGATACGAAAATTATCCCTACAAATGTATGGCAAATTTTTGTGTCACCACGAAAAAGTTTCATACAAAAATTAGTTGAGTGAGTTAGCGTGGCCAACTTTTTGGTCCTTACCCACACGGTAATTCAAACCATACATACCTACATAACATCACGCCTATATGCCCAAAATGGGGTAGGCAGAGCTACAAAAATACCAACAACAGAACTCTAAAAACACTTGTTGATAATTCTCTAACCACATTATGCATAAACAGTCTAAGATGTTGTGTACCAGTGTATTAGTCAAAGATAAAATCAGAGTTATAAAGTTGGTACCCTTCTCGGTGATTATCGAAGTTTATTTCGAGGAAATAAATACGTAATATAATAAACCGAGATTAATCCTTATAAAATTCCAAATACAGTTCAGTTTTTTTGTGTTCCGTTCTGGATACTTCGGACGCTAAGATACCAGTGGCGTTGTGGGTGGTAAACAAAGAACAGAGGAATACGCACAAGAATGTAGTCACGAAATGGTTCCAACTCAGCGTAATGCTGGCATTTGTCAGCGCTGGTCTTCCGTTAAAACCATCAGGTGAAACCACGGAAGGTCACACACACAAATATTTAAACAGAAAAAACGAATTATAGCTGAGAAAAATAAATTCAATGTAACGTAATTCGCACGCAACCTTTTACGCCTTATATTTTGTCTGAATGGGCAAAAGTCTCTACGGTCCTTGTTACGGTACTAACGGCAGCTTGTACGTTACCAAGTGTGTTAGTCTGTGTGTGTACAAGGCGTGTCTATGATTTCATCGAAACACCTTTCTTCGAATGAATCACTTCACCGAACGCTATTTTCTGCTGAAACCTAACTTAATTAATGTTTAAGATACCCGGAAAACATTATGGTTTCACCAGAAAATAGCGTTCGGTGAAATGAAATTCGATGAAATGATGCATTCGATAAAGTGATGAGTTACCGTGTGTACCAGCATAAATAAGTTATCATATATGAACCTTTTCACTTTAACGTCGTGTTTGAAATATCACACGAAATGTTCAAACGATTACAAGCGACAAGGTACAGAAATCATCACTTATTTATGACCTGGCCTGAACAATTAAATCGCATTGGCTAAGTCAATGTTTATGTTTATGACTATTTGAATGTTGCTAAGCTCTTAGATACTCGTAAATTGACTTTCACTATCTATACAGGTGGCCCAGTAGATCGGTCAGTATGGGCAAGTAAACTATAAGAAATACAAAGATCTGTTCTTAGGAACCATGTCATCGGTTTTAGATTAAAAAAAAACTAGTACTCAGTTCGGGAATCGACACATTATTTTCTACATAGATATCGATTGTGCAGGTCTTAATTATACTATGAAACATGATATCTAAAAAAATTATTGTTTTTTCGAACAAATACAAAATTAGATTAAATGATATTATGAATTCGAAATTAGATATCATGTAACATTTACTGCTTAAGACCTCACAATCGATATCTAAATAGAAATAAGTTACATTTATTTTCCATAACTGATTACTTTTTTTTTATTTGAACTATAAATGCAGTTTTTTTGTCACTAAAATCGATGATATGGTTCCTAAGAACAGATCTTTGTATATTCTTATAGTTATAGACTTTGACCACACTAACCGATCTACATGGGCTACCCTGTATATAAAGTTGAGGAATTTAATTCTCTGACAGTATGACATACGTAAATTTGCCGTGTTATATTTTTCCACGTGTCGTTAGTCGTGTCATAAAGGTAAATGTATAACACAGATAATTTACGTATTACGTTAAGGTGAACAATAAACTTATGACTACATGTCATACGAAATATATCAACATGTTCTTATGGCGTAAAAATGTGAATATCAAGAGCGTCATCTCATAAAGGCTTTCTATCTTGGTTCTCCGAGTCTTAGGATTGCAGTCTTCAGAATACAAACATCTATGGGTCACAGATTCCACTTACCATCAGGTGGCCTGGGTGCTCGTTTGCCATCTCAAGACAACAAAACCAACGGCATTAATTGCCACTATAGTCAAGACGCCAATTTAAAATACGTTTAGCGCCAAACATCACAAAAGCGTTAAACAAAAGTTGAAATTATCTTATCCACCACGTTGCGTCAATACTAAATGAGCTAAGCCTATACAACGACAATTGACCCTAGAGTTTTGAATGCGTGTTGTAAAAAAACTCAATTAGATTTTTTATTAAAAACTTGCCAACTCTACGGCCGTGCTCATTGTAATTCTATAATTTTCGGGTGTTTCTACAGGCAAATAGTAAATTCGACAAACGAGAGATAAGGTTTTAGGATTAAACTATGTGTAGAGGCACCTGTCATTGTGATTTGTAATCTTGGTTGTATAGTTTTTGACGTCTATAAGACCTGAATAGTCGATGTTGCATTATGTTATACTTATAAATCGCTACAGTTCATTTATAAGAATAATTAAAAATAAGTCAAATTATTTTAATAAAACCAAAACAAACGAAAAAAAAAGTTTTTTCTTTTCAGGAATAATATGGTCAAAACAAATCATTTTGTAAAGTATACCTTTACAGTACTTTTCAACAAGCCTTTACTACATTTTGGTTTGTGACGTAAACAACAAATTCATTGCATTAAAAATGTTTAAAAAATCTTGCGTCTTTGAGATAAAATTGACTGTTACAAAGAAAATTTTTGTAAAACTAACATAAACAGTGATTATTACTCAGTTGAACATGACCTCCTGAGTCACCAGATTTTCACTTGATAATACCAAATACAAAATGCACCTTTTTATTAATTCTAGAAGGTTGCAATTTCAATGATACTAAAATAGGTTTTAATCACACAAATATGAACTGTAGCGAATTATTCCTCCGTGTTGTGGTTATTCTCTTAGTTCTTATTGAACCAGACGGTTCTGATTTCGGGTGATAAACGGGTAAGCAAACGTAGTGAATTGTCGTGTATCTGATGGTAGATAGGTAATAAATTTAACAATAAAACTCAAAAGATTAATAGTTTCATAACTTGGGAAATCGTAAGCTAAAGGGTACGTGTAATAATTCTAAGTGGTACTTAGCTTCTCAGTGTTTTAGAGTTAGTCGACGAATGAGTCGGCTCAGTAACGCGGTGGCAGATAAATTTGCTTTCAGTTTCGTTTTCTTTTACTTATTATTACAACTGTCAAATTAGTTTTGTGAAATAGTACAATAAAATACAATACAAATACGCTATTTGAACACCACGAATGATAAAATAAAAATGATACAATGATAAACCCTGTCAACGTCCAACTTTTTACAAAATAGACAAGATCCTTTTGTTAACCTCTGATTTAAATACGTCTGAATAAAAATGCTGATTTAAGCCGTGAGGACTAAATCTTCAATGAACACCGTAAAAATCAAAAAGATATTATAAACATCTGAACAAGACGTAATTATACGGTAAATTACATGCTAAAAAGTTTAAAAAAAATGCGTAACGACGCAGCTGTTACAAAGATGTAAAGATTACCTTATCCAAGATAAATTAGTAGGCTACAGTAAATTTTCTACAGTATTCGCAACGTAAAGAGACTAAATCCTCACGGATTCCTTCTACTTGTCATGTTGCAGCCACATTGAGTTAAGCGACCTCTTTAATTATTATTTTTTATTCGAACTAACTTTACCTAATTTTTGTTATTGGCAAGTTTATCTCCACCAGGCGTTGAGCTGCGAACTCATAGTCAGCTGTCACATGGCTGTCAGTAATTTTAAGGAATCAACTTAACCGAAATGTTGACGTGTACATATAGCTGATCAACATAGTAATTTAAATAACTATAATTGACAAGTTATTTTTCTACGTTCCTTTCAGGCATTAGAGCTAATGTAGGAACTTACGGTCGTAGAAACGTTAAGGATAACCACATACAAAAAAACAGCAATAAAATTTAAAAGTTAAATGGACATGGTATGGAAATTGACTCGGAAAAGTAATCCGTAACGCTTTATAATTAGGTTCATCGAGTTCTCGATAGAGTTTTGTATACTTAGTATTTCCTTCAGTAACACTTTCGGATATCAACTTGCTTTAATGCACTTGTTTTCTCGTTGGTTTTTTTCGCATTCAAATCTAAATACAGTAACGATTGTACTAATGTAAGTTAGGCGTATTTGCATTATTAATCAGACGTCTTCCAAAGTGACGTAAGGTACTATGTGGCCATTTAAGTTACAAGGGACTTTTTGCCAGTTTGTCGTTTATGCTTTTCTTGCCATTGCTCTGCATTTTAACGTAAACGCCAACCGTGGTAAGTCCCTTTTTATTTGTATGGTCACTCTATTTTTGCTTTATTTTCTTTCTAATGTTTACACTTCTGGTATTCATTATAATGATTTTCAAATTAAAAATAAGGTTTTTACAGGTGCTTGCGATTCGAGCCAAAACTTGTTTTGAGTACACACCTAATGTGCTACCACACATCAATTATAAAATGTCATATAACGTTATGAAACATTTTATAACACTACAACGTCCTTCTTAATCTAAGAATATTGTTGTCTTATAAAATGTTTTATTACGTTATATAAAATTATAAAACCTTGGGAGCACCATAAAACATTGATATGCGCTGTGTTTAAGGACACTGACAAAGAATTTGACATATTTATAGAAATTTACAAAATACGCGATAGGTATTCAGAAAGGCAAGTCACTTCTACAAATAAATGTTACCTTTAAACAGTAAATTATTCGTAACCTACTTTGGAATATAATAGAGACTACACAAAATAAATGATGTTAGCCGATCGCAATAATTTGTAGGACCTTATTTATTTCGTCATAAAACGTTCCACCCTCTTCTACTTCCCTTTGACAGTATCTAACTCTAGCAAGTCACAAATTTGAAAAAGAATTCCCACCCTAACGGTTTCTGACATCAAAGTGACAAGCTGTCACCATCCCTTACGTCATTCAAAATTTTGTGAAATTCTGCTATGAGCTAAGAACGCTTTCTAATAGAAAGGCAATATCATATTTTGTGTTTCTTAAATGAACTAATGAGACTTATAAGCTGCTTGTGCTGCAGTGATCGGCACGACCCGTGCCACATGGTGTCAATGACCTCAATCATTATGTTATAATGGATATTCCATTTCCATCATTCGAATCGGTAAAGGAAAATAATATATTCTCATTTCAGTACTTAAGCATGTAACGGGGATAAGATTAATGATTTTTATACACTTCAAATGATTATATTTTAACACTACAATATTTTATATGAGTGCATGTAATATTTTATGCAGAATAAAATAAAACCAAAGTTTATCAATATTTTCTTTAATGAAAAATGATACACTTTATGATACATACTTAACTAATTTTTGCGAATCATGTCATGTCCATATTATTATTTCCTCTTTGAATCCCGCGGTGTGGAACGGGTCGTGCCGATCACTGCTTATAAGTTATAATTTTAACTATTAACTATCCTAGTGCACGTACTGTATCTTAGATTAAATGCTTTTCATTCGATTATTTGAGACATACCAATATGCGAGTAGAGTTTTCAAATTGTGAATACCTAGAGTTAGATATAAATTAAATCCAAATAATGTCTGTATAGCTTACTCCTATGATATAGATATGTATAGACTAATAAGTAGAAATCACATGTAAAATTTGCGTTGAGCTTCCAACATGATTAGATGTAAATACAGAATTAATGAAACCCTTCACTAAAGTTAACCTTTCTTCGGCTCGTTACGATTTTTACGCCTTTTTGTAACATTTTCCAAGTTTTTGGCTTATCTTCCGTAGTTTAATAATTTTCAGTAGTATCAACAAAATTAAGATTTGGATTTTTGGGAAACTTTGGTAAACCCTTTGAACGCCAACGACCACTAAAGTGGTCATGAGCTGTCGTGCCTACAACGCCACCGACCATTATATAGGTCACAGGTACAGTTTAAAAGAGACGTTATTCCGTATGGATTAAGTTAAGTTTTGCATAACTTTTAATACATGTTTGGCGTGTGAGTGATGCATTTGTATTTGACGTAAGGCGTTCAAAAGGTACCTACAGCCAGACAAGCCAGGGTTAGACAAGTTGGATTTGACATTCGTTAGGGATTATGGTACGATTGAAAAATGTATGGAATTGACGTAAGCCACCGAGTTAGTACCACGTGACTGTGTCTTCCGTCAATTCTATATATTTGTCCATCGAAACTTAGTCGCTAACGATTGTCGAATGAAACTTCCCAGGGCTAGGATTCTACACGGCAATAACGATATCGTCTTGGACGTGTTTCCGTATTGTCAACGTTTTGATAACTCTTATGTCATTTATAATAATGGCGGTCGAGTTAAAAACAATAGTAAAACACGTCAAACGCGATATCGTTTTAACGCAGTAGAAGTCCACAATAATTGATATGTTTTTCTCTGCCAAACAGTTCAAAGATTATTGCCACGTATTCTTAACAATCTCAAACGTCGTACAAGTACATTTTATTCTGTCAAATTATAATACTCCGTCGGTAGAATATCAGGGCCTTTGTTATTCTTTGGTAGACGCCATCTTGCGTTAATATCGTAATTATATTGTTGACCCTAAAACCGTCATAACATAACAGTGTTTATTACTTAAGGTATTTCAGCAAAATGTCGTCAACGAAAATATAATAAAAGCAATGTGAAAACTTGTCAAAATTTTAAAGGGATTTCCACTTAAATTAAACGTTGTTTTATTCGTTTAATTATAACCCAAAATGCGTGCAGAAACAATTTGAACAAGTGTCTCCAAGCAAGGAGAGTTTTTTATGTTCTGGACTGACTAGTAAACGATGATAAAGTCTAGGAAGGAGATGTAATTTTGGACCCCTTAAATATACTAATTGTAAATGAAATATTATTTAGAAATCAAATCTTAGATGATTTGTCATCGCTAGCAACTTTTGAATTTATTTATTCACAAATTTCTGTGTGCCTTAATTTATTAGTCTTTAATTCTAAGTTTAAATGCTCTTGATGTAAGAATTATTTGTGAATGTGTTTGCGTGGCAAATGTGAACTAAGGTTCAGCTAAGCATTAGTTTCATACAAATTGAACTGCATTTAAAATACTGCCATTTATTACTTATCAACATTGGAATTGTAAGAAGCTTACTTACGAGTAAACAACATTTTTTAAACAAAAAGATTTCTAATTTTTTTCTTCATTCAATAATTATTTATTTTATGCCTTTTATGGCAATAAATTTGTATGAATACGAAACGCAAAGTTGCTGTTAATTAAAGCAATCTAAGCATTCCATTAATTAAGTCGAATTTTGTATTAATAATTAATTAATTATTGTAAATTTCAAATTTGAGTTATTGTCGGAACGGCATATTGTAGTTAGGGTGCAATGTATGTTTGTGACCTCTGATATTATTAATGTTTAAATAATTAATGACTATTGTAGCGATATTGGAATTCTTTAGTTCGTTTTTGTATTGTTTTTCACCTTTCTAGTCATGAGTAGCGGGGTCTGTTGTGAATTTTTAAATGGAACTGTAACTTTCATAATTATTCATTTTTCTTTGTTGCTTAACTCTAACGCAGTTCGCATTACGTTTTCATTATTTACAAGATTAGCAGTAATTAAAGTGTTATACCACCATTTACCAAAGTAAACCAGCTTAATTTAATTTTCATTATATATTTTTCAAGTAATTTAACGCACCTAAAACTATAAAAGTGAATAAAGCGGTTCTAAAAAATTAAGTCCAGTTTAGTTCCATTAAAATTATTCACTCTCAGACTTACCAGTGAAAATGACATCTGCAAACGAACACCATAATAATGATACAAATATAGTAATAGATAGTGCAAGATTGAATTCCTAAATTTATTTTAATGTTAAGGTATGTAATTATAATTACGATGAACTAACGGGGAAACTTGATATTCGTTCACTTAGATTAGTTATAGCCAAACGAGCAATCGAAAGCGGTCCCGTTCTATGAAGCGCATTATGCTGAGAAATCATATTAGTATGTAAAAATAAGATAGCTCAATAACTTAATGTACTTTATGAAATTGTATGATAAACTATGTGTAAGCGATTATTTTAAGCTTTAGTTCATTGCGAGGTAAGTAACGCGAAATAATACCCATAATGATAGTGTACTTTAACGTAAGTCCCATTTTGTAATGTTAAAATAAAATCAAGCACTACCACCTATTATTATGAATACACTCATGACTTCTTACTGCTAATATTGAAATGTACTATAAATATGAACTATAAATATTAAATGTTATGCGTTAATAATAAATGTATGCGTTTTTATTTTGCTCTCCAATTGACTGTACAGTCGGCCTAAGACTTTTAATGACCGGTGAAATTACTAGCATAGAGTAATTCCATCTTAGTCCTCAGGGTTGGCAACGCATTCGAGGTCTTAGGATCTTGGGAATTCAAATGTCTATGGGTCTCAGATTCCACTTACCATCAGGTGGCCTGAAAGCTCGTGTGCCTTCTCCTAAATGACACAACTTTCTATGAAATTAAACTGCCGTTTCTTCATAGCAAGCTACCATTCAGGCCACCTGGGCCTCTATTCAGGTGCGTTAAAACGATATCGTGTTTGACACGTTTAAGAATCGTTTATGTCCCAGTCGCCATTATTGTAAATGACATAAGAGTTATCAAAACGTTGACAATACGGAAACACGTCGAAGACGATATCGTTATTACCGTTCAGAATCCCAGCCCTGATGAAAAGTAGATTCTGAGATCTATGGACTTTGGTATTCTCAAGACTGCGTTGCCAACTCTTAGGACTAAGATGGAATGCCTCTATGCTAGTCTTTTCATTGGTTTTCTTATTCCCATACTGGAATATAACAATGCCACTGCTGCTTAACACTTTTGCTCGCCAGTTAAAATAATCCATTAACGAATTGACAAGTTTAAATAATCCATTAACGGATTGCTTGGAGAAGCGCAGCTGTGTTTCTATTCGTTTGGTTTTTAAACCAATCGCGTCACTGGTAGATCACGTGACTTTTCCTATCACGTGATCTACCAGTGCCGCGGTTGGTTTAGAAACGAATCGAAACGCTAGTTAGCGTACGCATCTTGGCTATAGGCTCTGCTTTTTTTGACTGCGACCGTAAACTTGTATTGAACTAGGACAAGGACTCTATAGAACTTGTCCTTCTGTTCTACGAGCATTCTTCGAGAGGGTCCTAGAGATTTAAAAAGTCTAGATACAAGTTTTAACGGTAACTGATCACTTCATCGAATTTCAGTTCACCGAATTTATCATTTCATCGAATTTAATTTCATCGAATTTATCATTTCATCAAATTTCATTTTATCGAACGCTATTTTCTGCTGAAACCATGTTTTCAGGGTATCTTAAACATAATTAATGTTTAAGATACCCTGAAAACATTATGACTTCAGCAGAAAATAACGTTCGATTAAATGAAATTCAATGAAATGATACATTCGATGAAAAGTGTTTGGATGAAATGATAAACACCCGTTTTAACCTCGTGAGCAGGGCTTGAATACCGGTATTATTTTCATACAAAATATCAGTATTCAATTTCGGTACCTCGTTCGTTTGTTGCGTTCATTTTTTAATGAGTATGAGTAACAAACGTATAGTGTAATTACCTAAACTACAATCGACAATATCAAGGAAATGTTGCGAATCAAGGAAGGTATTCCAGTTGTAACGAATACCGGTATCCAGCCCTGCTCGGGACACCCGGTGTGCTAAAGGAGATATGGTATCAAGACAATTTAGTTTAAGCAATATTTTAATAAGTATTGTTTCATTTGTTTCAAAATTAAAAAGGTTATAAGCAATGGATATTGAACTTTATTTACTTGCTGCTAGTTTCAAGTTTCCAATAACAAATCTCTGTTTGTAGTACGTTGAGCTTCATGAGGTTAAAGAAACCTCGCACACAAAGAGAAATAATATTAAGAAAATAACATTAATTCATAACAACGAACACATTAAATATAGGTAGTGAAAATGGGGATCGTACTTTTCACCAAAGGTACGTTTGACAAATGTATCATTTTACAAACTTTCATTTCACAAAGACATTCTTAAACTTAAACCTTATTAAAGTATATATTATGTTAGGTTAGGTTGGACGTTTGACCAGAGAAAAATGAAAAATGATGTGGCGGGAGTACCTCTTTACGAAATGAAAGTTTGTAAAATGATATAGTTTGACAAATAATGAGTTGGTAAAACATTAGGAAACCAGTAAAAATATACTTGTAATAACATAAAGTGAGGGAGAGAGAAAGAGTTGTTACAATACGGCCCCGAATCAGCATAATGCACTAGCAGTTCTGCCCTGCTAAGCCAAATAGCAGTATGTCAAATAAGTCTCCTGTAGCAATCAAAACCTTATTACTAACAAGAGAAGATTGAATCTACTTTGGCAATTGAATCTGACATACTGTGTTTTAGCTTAGGAGGGCAGAGTTAAGCACGCTGACCACGGCTGCTATCATATTTTATATTATACAACCACCAGCGGCTTCGCCCGCTGCATTGCATATAAAATTTCATAAAAATCGGTCGAGCCGTTTCGGAGGAGTATGGTAACTAACACTGTGACACGAGAATTTTATATATTAGATTAACAGGAATTGTTACAAACGTATATCTCAGTATAATATTTAATACACATACATAAAGAACATTATGCCTTCATTCCCAGAGTGGGGAAAGCAGAGCTTCAGAAATACCAAGAACTCGCTTATAAGTCTGTACCACATTTTGCACAATCAGGCCAAGGAAGTTTACCAGTGTAGAACTACAAGCCCTTATTCGCTTAGTCGCCTGATATGCCATCCACGGGAAGATATGGAGTGGCACTATCCTACCCCGGCAACCACACGGATTATTCAATAAATTATATGGGATCCTATCATTTCATATGTTTCACAAATGATTCATTTTACAAACATCATTTGGCGACCCGCGTTTTATTCCAAAACTGTAAATAATTTTGGATTTATTTCAGGACCACCGTGTAGAACCCTACAGGTTAGGTTAGGTTAGTGTTATAGAAATCCTGAAATATTCGTAGTTACAGAAAAAATATGAATAGGTTGCGAAAAAATGCATTTGTCAAAGATTTGTCGGCCAAAAGGCAGAGAACCTAATAATATTATAGCAGTCTCTGCACGATTGCTCACAATTACCCAAAATTACTGTTAAACAAAGACCACGGGTGTTTCGCCGGGTCTAGTTTAGGCGCAGGCGCGTTGTAATACCCCTGGGCCAAGTCCACCAGGGAAAGGGGACACTTGTACTCGTCGCAGTTGGACAGGAGTCTGCCCAGGCGGTGGGCTGCGTCATATATTGAGTGCTCCAGCGGTTCTTCCGCGAAGACCTTCGTCATTGGTAGCCTGGAACAGAAGGAAACAGGTTAATCGTTACGTAACATACATAACGTCACGCCTGTAATCCTAGAGTGGGGTAGGCAGAGCAATAGAATACCAACAACTCTAAACATGTTCTGTAACCACATTATGCGTAGTCAGGCTAAGATGTTTACCAGTGTATTAGTGACAGGTTGAAAGCCCATCGGCTAACAGTACTACAAGCCTTTATTCTCTTAGTCGCCTCTCACGACATCCACGGGAAGACATGGAGTGGCACTATTCTAACCCGGCAACCACACGGGCGTTAATCGTTAAGGGATCATAATTCATAATTCTTTATTCAGTAAGGGTTATACATTGTCACTCGTGTTAAGTATTTTATTATTTTAATGTTACATAATAAAAAAAACATCCATTAAAGCTAAATTTATAAATAATGTTAATAATTTTAGGTCAATGTCATCGAGATATTCATTGACGGAATAGTAAGCCATCTGAGCCAGCCCTGTAAGTTTATGGTCAAAACAAAGTGCATTCCCTAATTTTGACCGGCATTTTATTAGGTTAGGTTCCCAGTTCTACTATTTTCAGGGATCCGAACCAAATACTGAAAAATGGAACCCTTATAAGATGACTTTACTGTTCGTATGGCTGTCCATCCGTCCGTCGATCTGTCAAGACTGAAATTTACAATACTTTGTAGTATTTACTCGTAGTTGTCTAAACAAAATCTAATCATTAGCGACTTATAATTTAAAAAAAAGACAAAATAATTTATCCGGCTGAAGTTTAGTATATTTTGTAGTATTTAGTTGTCCACACAAAACCTTATCATAGGAGACTTTGAATTAAAAAAAAAACATAAAAATTGTAAGTGTAAACTTTAAGGTTAGTGAAGTGACGGCTCTTTTTACTTGTTATAGATAGGGATAAGTATAAACGAGCTTCTAAAGTATAAATACGGTTTTCTAATGTTTTACAAAATCATCATTTGACAAACTATCATTTAAAAAACTTGCATTCGACAAAGTGGTACTTCCCTCAGCATTATTTTATGTTTTTGTGATCAAAAGCCTAACCTAAAATATTTAATACAGCCATGTAACATAATATAATGTACTGTTTTAAACACAAATACGTTTTTGTGGAATGAAAGTTTGCAAAATGATATAGTTTGGCAAATAATTAATATTGATGAATTAATCAAAAGTACGGACCCCATAAAGACAGCAGCAGCAAGACTTTATTGGGCTTGTAATATTTCACGCAAATACGACGTAGGTCGCAAAACCTGACTCCGACTGCTTTTGGATCGGTTTTGTAAAAATCTATCGACTGTCTATCGGTATGACACTTGCACTCACGACTGACAGTATCTTTTCCCAGGTGTGGAAGGCCCAGGTTCCAGCAAGTTGGCAACCCATGTAAAAGGCCTATGTCCAGCAGTGAAATTCTACTTATAGGCTGATGATGATGACTTACTTTTGTCATAATCAACGCATTCACTGCCAGCACTAAACTGGGCTATAAATCTTCCCACCTTAGCCAGAAAACAGCATGTCTTAAATTGACGACTGGTTGGCGTAATTGGGAGTGACCCTGCCTCCGAAGCCAGGGTTCCTGTATTCAAATCCCGGTAAGAGCAGATATTTGGACATTTTCTATATATTTAAGTATGTTTTTCTCTATTTAAATATGTTTATCGTTGTCTTATACCCATAGTACAAGCCAAGAGCTTAGTTTGGGACTAGGGCAATTTGTGTGAGATTGTCTCCTGATATTTATTTATTTATTTAATTGCCAAAGTAAATTCAATCCTCTTTTCTTTGTAATAAGGTTGTGGTTCCAACAGAAGTTTTATTTGAGTTGCTGCTATTTGGCTTAGCAGGTCAGTATAGTTAGCCTGCATATTTTTTTAATTTATCTCTTTAACGCCTTTGACAGATTAGTGTAGCAGTTCAAACATGATGTTAAAGTGATAAGGCAATAAAGAAGGTAGCTACTTATAAGGCCTTGTGAAATTTCTCGTCGATCGGTTTAGGTGTCAAGCCGTGATATAACAAAAAAAAACAAATATGCATTTATACTATAAGTCTGAGGGTAAAGATGATAGGTCAAAATGTACATAAGAGAAGAACTCACGTAAATAAAGCCCGAAACATCTCTTCAACCATGTTATCGCCTTGAGGGACGATGCGTTGGCTGGTCTCGCAGAGAGTCTTTAGGATGCACTGCCGACCGCTGTAGCCCATACTGAAAGGTTAAAAAAAAACATTTCTTAGCTCTCATTTTTCTAAAAAGTTCATTAGCCGTTACAAAAAGCATAGCAGTTAGGCAAGGTTAGACTTGCGACATAATAAACCAGCCAAGTGCGAGTTGGACTTGCACACGATATTGATATTGTATTTCCTGTGTTTCGTACAATAAAGTCCCACTTTTTGTCATTATTGCGAGAGTAGATGCTGCTTTCATATAAAAGAGTGAACAGTAGAGTAATTCTACTATGTAAATGCACAAAACAGTACCGTTCTGTCTCGGCGTGTGCGTTGACACAGTAGCAATACTCTACTGTTCTGCCTCCGTGAGAAATCAGCATAAGGATCTGGCTGGTAAGGATTACGGGAAGCCGATGGATGCGAGTAGCACGAAACCGGCCGTCACGGAGATTCTTATGGAAGGCCTATATCCAGCAGTGGACGTCTTTCGGCTGATATGATGATGATAATTATCACTAGAGAAGCAAAATCAATAAAATCTTCAGAAATCACACTTTAAAATGTTACTAACTTATCCAAAATAGCCTCAATCTTCCCATACAGCTCTCGTCTGCTCCTCCTCATGGCCATAGGTTTCTGCAACCTCTTCTTCTGGTGATAAAAGGCCAGGGTTTCTGTGGCGTTGGGCAGCTCGTACGCAATGCCCCAGTTCATACCAAACGTGAAGGTACCAGGAGATGTTGTGGGAGCAGGCTGGCCAATCAGACCAACGGTCATGCAGCCGGCGCACTGGAAATAGTAATTAATAATAAAACGACTGTACATACATACATACATAACATCACGCCTTAATTCCCAGGGTGGGGTAGGCAGAGCTACAGAAATACCATCAACTGTATAAAGACTTGTTTGTAGTGAGGATAGTCTCACACGAATTGATTTTGTCCCAGACTAAGCTCTAAGCTTGTACTATGGGTACTAGACAACGATAAACATTCATACTTAAATAGGTAGAACACATTCAGGACTCAAGGCTCAGTTTCATTGTTCGATTGCCCGCATGCTGTTCGTGATACATTGCATCGCTGCAAAAGCCCCTGGGTCAATAATGTTAAAACAACTCATCACTGGATTGCTACAAGTATGCGGACTGTTGTCCAATGAAACCGAGGCTTCAGGGACTAATACACACAAATATATGTTCTACCTTGGATTTGAACACGAGATCGCTTGCTTCGTAGGCAGCGTCACACCAACTAGGCTAATGTGTCGTCAAACATTTACCTACATGTGAAATCCTTTGAAATGGCCACCAAATATGTAGAACGGCTGTCGATGACAGCGCTCAATAAAATAAAGTTATTTAATAAAATGTAATAACCTCATGATTTTTTTATGACATGGAGATGTCAAACGAATACACATACGCCTCTACGATGCATGGGCTTTAAGACCCAAGGACGTCTTTGGCCTATATTTGGTCAACTTTGAGGACTACAATAGCAATAGCAATTTATTTTATTTCCTCTATGGTATTTATTTCACTGGCTGTCTCCGAATCATGAGCAAGATCAAACTAAAAAATCAACTGCATTATCAAAATGTACTTATCAGCCATTGAATCGCCGTTTGCTTAGCCGAAGTATTTTTTTCAAGGTAAAAATGTCTATGAGGCATTTATTAGTTCCACTTTACTCACCGAAAAACTGGACCCTTCAGGGAACGTGACATATCTCCGCTTCCTGGATAAAATCCTCATACTGGAATCACCTGTGTCCTCCGACCAACCTAGTTCCACTAAACCACACATTAAAACAATCAAGCTTTTTAAATTTAGAATCATTTTCATTCCTAGTTCAAAAAATATTTTTTAATTATTTCCCGTGTAAACTCTTTATTTTTATTAAGCCAGTACAAAAAATAACTTATTGTATTTCAAACGCAGCTCTCCATGTGTTATTCATAAATGGCTGGTAAGTTGTGCCATAACATGGCGAGTAAGGTAACGGTCAGCTTAAAAGTGACCTCAAAATGTCTAATTCATTTTGTGCTTTATACTAATTGCTCTTCAATTTCAATACACATAAGATTCAAATTGACATGCACTTTGATATTCAGATACGTCCTTCTACAACAATTGAGTCAGTTATTAACACCGCACCATGTCAAGATGTTAACAGTTTCGTGGAGAATTCTGCTAAGTGCACGGTTTTGGAGTAGGTCTTAATATTAAGATCAATTAGAGCCTTCTCGTGGTCTGAATAATGAAATTTAGGTCTTAAAACGATAAAGATAAAAACAGTGGATAAGTGGGTAGCTAGTACCTACCTAATATTCATTCGGTTAACATTAACTGTTAAATTGTACATAAATACACATACATAATAATTATCACGCCTTCATTCCCAGAAAGGGGTAGGCAGAGCTACAGAAATACCAACAACTCTAATAATACTTCTTGATAATTCTGTAACCACATTTTGCCCAATCAGGCTAAGATGTATTAAATTGTAGTGATGTTTAGTGTTAATTATATTCGTACTTAGTCCGAGATAACTGTGTAGTATCGTCCTTTCTTGCTCCTCATACGCGAAGTTCATAGACACCTTTTAAAAAATAAATATCGCCACCTGGCAATACTAGTGGCATATGTCATTCGTTATTTCGCGCTCAAACGCAACCGACACGAAATAAATATTTTTTGCTTAATATGTGTAAAAGTTACTTTCTATATCGATATTAAGTGCTTGAAAAGACATTAAGATGCCGAAACGTAAAGAGGGTAATGAATTCGACGATAGAACTCTGAAAAAGATTGCAAAGCTGGAAAAGAGACTAGCTAGGTACAAAGACCAGCAAAATAAAACTTCAGAGGCATCGGACGATGAGAAAGGTAAGAACTAGACGATTATTTTACTAAAAATAATCTTTAAAAGTTAAAACTTAGTTTATTTATCTGAGCGTACCAGGTTCTCGGATCAAATGATCACGTGTTTCTCAAATGCCTACTTTCCGAGGGAAAGTGTTTTCACATCAAATTAATTTGCCCAGGAATTATCATGAATTCGTATTATGTGCTTTATCGTGTGACGATAATGCGCTCTGTCCGTGGGACGGAGATGGGCCCAATTGACCTGTGTGTCATTATTATAACCTACATAGGTTAGCGACTAGTTACGACATGTTTGTCGTACAACCAGTGCTAAAACTGTCTTTATGGTACCTGTGTGTATTTCAGCTCAAACTGAGGAGCTAGATCCATTATTATACTCGGAGATAGATGACGTTGTCAATGTCCCGGAATTAGATGAAGAAGACAGTGAGCTTGAGAGTGACATTCTAGCAGCTTTAGGAGAATCTTGCACTGGAACCAAACAATATGGTGAGAAAATACACGAAAAAATATTTGACGCTGTCAAAAACATTATTATTGAGGGCCTCCCCAAACCGACAAGAGAAAAACTCGCAGAGACCATGCTTATACCTAGTAACTGCAAGCTTTTAGATGCGCCTAAGTTGAATAGTGAACTTCTGGGAGTTGTTAGTGTTCCAGCAAAGACTCGGGACAAGCTCCTGCAGGAGCGTCAACATGAAATGGGTTTAGCCATAGCAGGAGTCTGTCAAACAATTAACTCCCTGTCCAAAAAAGATTTTGACAAAGTAGACTTGATCAAAAAACTGAGAATTGTTTCACAGATATTAAGTAATCTTCATTTTCAATACACAGAGATTCGTAGAAAGTTAGTTAATCCATTCATGGATAAAAACTTGACAGAAAGCCTGAAGGATAACAAAAGAGAACAATATCTCTACTCCCAACTGGATGATTCAGTGAAATCTTTTTCAGCAATGAAAAGAGCATCTGCAATTTTAAAAACAAAAACAGTAACACAGACTAGACAATTTGTAGCAAAAAACTACCAGCATCCTCCACGACGCCCGAACCAGAACCAGGTCCCTCCAGGGAGAGGGTCATTCCGTGGGGGAAACCATCAACGGTTCAACCAGCGCCAACCACTACACAGATCTCAGGACTTCAAGCAATCGAGACCGTTGATGAGAGGCCGTGCCAAATATCCATAACAGAGGTACCTTTTGCTGCTAGATTATATTACTATTATGAATGCTGGGCTAATGTAACCCAAGATTCTACTATCTTAGAGTGGATAAAAGGGTATAAAATCCCATTTTCTTCCCCCCCTCATCAAGATCATACCCCTCTTAACTTTAATAGTAATATTGATTTTGAAGTATTATTAACTGAAATAGATAAATTATTAGAACTGGCTGTTATATCTGAATGCAGTCCAGAATCTGGCCAGTTCTTATCAAGTATTTTTACTATACCTAAAAAAGATGGTTCACACAGATTCATTCTAAATCTAAAAAATTTAAATAAATTTGTAGTAGACAGTCATTTTAAATTAGAGGACATAAGGACAGTATGTAAACTATTGTCTAAGGGTGATTACATGTGCACCTTAGATTTAAAGAATGCCTATTATTTGTGCCCAATACACAAAGAACATAAAAAGTATTTAAGGTTCCAATTTAATAATCATCTATATGAATACAACTGTCTTCCATTTGGATTAAGCACCGCACCATTTGTTTTTACAAAACTTCTAAAACCGATTATAGGTCACCTGAGGCAAAAAGGTATCCGTCTAGTTGTTTATTTAGATGATTTGATTTGTCTAGGTTCATCATACAATGAATGCATACATAATGTCAGTATCCTTGTAAATAATCTGCAATGCTTAGGTTCGGTGATAAATAAGGAAAAAAGTAAATTCATTCCATGTAACATAACTGATTTTTTAGGTTTTAAAATAAACTCACTCAAGATGACATTAAGTCCCACATATGAAAAGCGTGAGAGATTACTATTACTAGTTAATAAATACCTTAACCTAAAACAGTGCACCGTTAGGGATTTTGCAAAGATGTTAGGAAGTTTAGTTTCAGTGTGCATGGCTGTGAGCTATGGTTTTGTATATACAAAAATTTGGAGAGAAACAAATTTATAGCTTTGGAACGTTTGGGGGGAAATTATGATGGTATGATGAATATCAGTCATGATTCTAAAGTAGATTTACTATGGTGGAAAAACAATATAATGATTAGGGAATGTAAAATTAAACAATATAAATTTGCACTAGAAATTTTTTCTGATGCTTCTTTAACGGGTTGGGGTACAGTGTGCAATGGAAAAAGTGCTAGGGGTAGTTGGTCAATAACAGAAAAACAAAACCATATCAATTACCTTGAACTATTAGCAGCTTATTTTGCATTAAGATGTTTTGTAAGTAATTTAAGACAAAAGGAAATTTTATTAAGAATAGATAACACAACAGCAATATCATATATAAATAGAATGGGTTCAGTACAATTTCCTAAACTAAATGACCTGGCTAGACAAATTTGGAAATGGTGTGAGGACAGAGATCTATGGATTTATGCATCTTATATAAAGTCTAAAGACAATTCAGAGGCCGATTATGAATCACGCAACTTAAGCCAGGATACAGAATGGGAATTATCACAAAATGTATTCAATAAAATTAAAAATACCTTAGGTGCACCAGATATTGATTTATTTGCTTCACGATTCAACAAAAAATGACATAAATATATTGCTTGGCACAGGGACCCGTTTGCATGGAATATAGATGCTTTTACAGTTGAGTGGAAAGAATTCTTTTATGCATTTCCTCCGTTTGCACTACTCTTAAAGGTTATAAGGAAAATTATATCAGACAAAGCAGTTGGTATAGTAGTGTACCCAGTGTGGCCTACGCAAGCATGGTATCCTCTGTTAAGAGGTCTTACAGTATCTGAAGTTCTGACCTTTGGCCCGTCTAAAGAACTTTTAATATCTCCTTCCAGATTACCACACCCCTTACATCCCCAACTTACCCTGGAGGCTTGTGTATTGTCAGGGAGGCAATGAGAAGAAGGTCGTTGTCCAATGATGCAATTGATATTATGATCTCATCTTTGTCTGATAATAGCTTTAAGCAATATAATAGTTGTTTAAAACAATGGTGGCAATACTGTAAGACTAAAGAAGAAGATGTATTTGGTGCTTCTGTACCAAAGGTTCTCTCATACTTAACATCTATTTTTAAAAAAGGAGCTTCTTATCAGTCTTTGAATTGCCACCGTTCTGCTTTATCTTTAATTATAGGTAACAATATAGGTCTAGATGATAGGATAAAACGTTGGTTCAAAGGAGTTTTTAAGTTAAGACCTAACATTCCAAAATATTCTTGTACTTGGGATCCAGCCACTGTCCTTTCTCATCTTAAACACTGGTACCCTCTAGAAGATTTAGATTTGAGAAAACTTACTTTAAAAACTGCTATGTTATTGGCGCTAACTACAGGACAGAGAGTTCAGACAATTCACCTCATTAAATATAAAAACATTAATTTTAATATAGCTTTGACTGATATTCAAAAAACTTCTACACCAGGAAGATTCATGTCAAAGTTATCTCCCATTATGAATAATAATCCTAGTATATGTCCAGTTAGAACTTTATCACAATATTTAAGAACAACAGAAGACCACAGAAAGGAAAGTGGCTGTTCTAATTTACTGCTGACTTTTAAGAAACCTTATACATCAGCTTCGACACAAACAATTAGTAGGTGGCTTAGACTTGTTATGAAAGATAGTGGTATTGATGTGTCTATATTCTCTTCTCACTCGACGCGTCACGCGGCATCTTCACAGGCACATAGGGCTGGCCTCACAGTAGATAATATTTTGAAGGCAGTTGGTTGGTCTAATAAATCACTTACTTTTGCTAAGCACTACAATAGACCTCTTCTAAATGAACAAAATTTATTTGCTAGAGCTGTTTGTACCTCAAATTCTATTTAAAAAGTTCGTGTAACTATTGAGATATATATACCTAGTAAACATGTTATGGGCCTATTGAGTTTAACAATAATATGGGACTTTTATTTGATAATTCTTATTTGTTATCTTGGAAAAAACATGTTCTTTTTTAAATTATTGGAAGAGATAAATATAATTTCTGTTTTCACTGGAATACTATTTCTGGTTTCTCTAAACATCTACACAGTTATCTCGGACTAAGTACGAATATAATGATAGGATTAAACGAACTTACCTGAAGTGAAGTTCGATCCTGATTATATGAAGTACTTAGTCCGAGATAGAGAACTTCCCACCCTAATGTATATGACTATAAGGTGTATAGTTCCCTATCCCTTATCTTTTTGTTATGACTCTAAACGTAATGACATATGCCACTAGTATTGCCAGGTGGCGATTTTTATTTTTTAAAAGGTGTCTATGAACTTCGCGTATGAGGAGCAAGAAAGGACGATACTACACAGTTATCTCGGACTAAGTACTTCATATAATCAGGATCGAACTTCACTTCAGGTAAGTTCGTTTAATCCTATCATAATTTATTACTGAATGAGAAAAAGACGAAATGTATAAAGTTCATGACTACTAATGTGAAAAATAGTCAAAACTGTAACTATTAAAAATGACAAACTAGACCTAGTTAATGATACAGTGTTTCTTGGTATAACGTTAGACTCCGAGCTCCGATGGGGTCCTCATCTTGCTGGATTGGCGGGTAGACTCAGTTCTGCAGTTTTTGCAGTTAATAAGATTCGGCAATTAATAGATTTAGATACCGCTCGATTAGTTTATTTTAGTTACTTCCATAGTATTATGTCATATGGTATTTTACTGTGGGGTAGTGCTGCTGATGTAAATAGCATCTTTGTTCTGCAGAAGAGGGCTATTCGTGCTGTCCACAAGATGGGCCAGAGAGACTCGCTTAGAGATAAGTTTAAAGAAATTGATATATTGACCATGCACAGTCAATACATTTATGAAAACATTATGTATGTTCATAAAATATCGCTAAATTTAGAAAGAACTGTGACATACATAATGTTAATACCAGAAATAAACATAAGCTCGCAGTGCCCTTCACGCGGCTCCATAAAATAAAAACTCTTTTATGGGTAATTGTATTAGGGCAAACTATCAGTAAATAAATTTAAGAGTTACGTTAAGCGTAAACTAATTTCTAAAGCATATCCTACAGTATTAAAGACTATATTAATGATAACAATGCTTGGGACTGAATTGCTTGTAATAAAATGTTTAGTCCTTACGACAAAAGGTTGCGAACGTCGAAAAAAAAAAAACATCCGACAGAGTTTCTTGCAGGTTCTTCTCTGATCGGTCGCGATTTGAACCTGCAGTCAATTTAGGCTAAGTCGCTACTATGACGTTTCAAAAGAGTTTATTATTTGTAAACCTACTTGAATAAAGATTATTCTGATTCTGTAATAAGATATATACATGTAATATCAAATGAAAAATGCCATTATTTAGAATAAATTTCACTTTCTGAAACCAAAAACATAAAAGACCAACAGTACCTACGTACTTTAAATAACACGGCCAAAACAGGCAGTCTTATCGATTAAAAACGTTTCACGTTATCATTTTTAAACGGAAAATCTTGCGGGCACAATTAAAGAAAAAAAAAAACATAGTAAATGCTTTGCCATGATAAAAGTTAAAAATTATACATTCTACTCCTTAAGAGGATTGTGAGGATGAAAATTTCCATACAAAATGCGGTAACGTTTCTCTTTTATATTAAACCAAGTCCAATGTTAACCACTTTTGAACATGTTATAAATATTTTGAGAGACTAGGTTTGTAAGTTTTCATACCCAAGAAAATATATCGTGGAACGACAACAAATAAAAAAAGGAAATCCAACATGTTCCAAAATCATGTAAATCTGACTTGTTTTAGGAGGTGAGACACGTTACCGCCTGGAGCTACATTTTTATGGTGAAATTTCGACAGCTACGCTATTTAAGCGTTGCCTCACAATCCTCTTAATATCATAAAAGCAAAAGTTTATATGTGTGTTAGTTTGTTACTCGTTCACGCTGCAACAGCTGGGTTTGGAGGAAATATCGGGTGTTGTCTGTAATAGGAGCAATAAATTGAGATATCATTTCTACTCTATAAACGTAGCAACATTTGTTCTACAACTTTAAAAAAATATGTTATTTATAATTTGGGATTTTCTCGAACAAACTAAATAGCACTTTCAATGTACTCTATCCAATAGTATAGTTGACATCTACTGTCAGCCTACAAACTTCGTAGTTTTCGCAATATATTGCTTGCTTAGAAAATCTAACTTCATCAATATTTAAAGTTGTAGAATAAATGTTGTTACGTTTGTGGTGTGGAAACGGTCGCTCACTTTATTGATCCTATTACAGGCAACACCCGGTATACATAGACTACTTTTCTTTCCAGAAAATTCAAAAGTTCCCGAGGAAATAATGATAATCGAAATCTAAGTGGTAAAAGTCACGGGCAGAAGCTTACCAATCACCAATAAAATCGTTATGCAAAAGCTTGAATAAAACCACGTGCCCTTTATAAAACTGAGTAAACATACAAAAACAAATGACAAACGACGGTCATCGTTTGAAAAAGCAAATTGGCGAGCGATGACATATCCTGGCCATCCCATTAGGTGCATTAGACCCGAGGTTATTCTTTTCCGCAACAGCGGGTTCGTTCCGTGGAATCGGCTAGGGTCACGCTTAGAATTCTATTTCAACAGACACACCAGTCTCAGGACCGTATTAACAAACTGACCTTGACTGACATACTTGTCTCAAGAAACGGTACTTAGTTCTACGCCGGTAATGAAAAGAACAATTTTCACCAAACGCCTAGCATCGCATCGGATCGGAAAGGATACAAACAGATTCGGAGACAACCAATTGCGTCTTTTAAAATTATTACTGTCTATTTATTACGGAGCCGATCACGCGTTGCAGCATACCTTCAGCTACGATCGCTTGTCGCGGAAGACCATCGCGGTTGAGCTGATATGCGCGGTTTTTTTTAGATACAAAATGGGTTTGCTCTTGACCCTAGTCGAGACCAGAACGTCAAGACAAGGTTGACTATGAAGCGAGCTTACCCAGTAGGTACCCATTAATCCTATTTTTGAAACGCACAAAAAAATACGGACGTCTGCAGGGATGTTCCAAATCATGGCTGTGCGCATTATGACAGTAGATTAGAAGCGCTTGGTTCTGATCTTAGGCACAACCACTAATTATAGGTGGTACCCGCAGTCTGTCTGGAGTTCCTGTGGTAGAAGAGAGAAGGCGGTATCACAACATGCAGCTCCGAAATGGCACGCGACCCTACGCCTAAGATCAAGGCTTTGTAGCTTGTTGCGGCGGTTTGGTAATATAGACCTTAAATAATGTGTGCATGATTAAGTATTGTTTAAAAATTGTAAAATCCTTTCCGACCCGATACAGGGCAAGGCGTTTGGTGGAAATCATCCTTAACAAGAGGCCGTATTATTAAATTGATCTACAGCACTAAACAAGGTGCTTAACGCTAACGTAAATGATTTTACGTTATACACGTTATACGTATAACACGACAAGGGGCCCTAGCCAAGACGCAAACGCTCCTAACTTTTTTTTTTATCGCTCAAAATGTATGGGATGACATTCTCGTGCGTTTCGATAAACCACGTGGTCGACTGTCATCCCATACATTTTAGCGATAGAAAAGAAAAACGTTAGGAGCATTTGCATCTTGGCTAGGGCCCAAGGGCGCTAAGGACGCTTGCGTCAACTTGATATCCAGTAAAAACTGAGTTTCGTTTTTAAACAACATACCAAAAAGTTTGAAGCTTTGCAATTATACTAGAAAACCATCCTTGAAGAAATAAATTATATTTCAACCCTAAAAATGAACGGTCCAGTGACCAGTGGCCCTATATGGACATAAAGCGAACTTAAACGGCCCCTGAAATCAAAAAAAGAAGTGTCACAAGCTCATGACAATTTCATACATTAAGATAGTTTATGAAAGTCGTTACCTTTCGTAAAATGGAACTTGGAAGTCCAGAGCAAAGTAGACACCATTCGCCGCATAACCCAAACGCATGCGCTGAATTTATACCAGCTCGATGGCACATTGCCTTTGTCGCTAGAGAGAATACCTCCACGCTCCCCCGATATGTGCGACCATTACTCTCAATCTGGCCGACAAACAGAATGCTGACCCGGCGAGTCCGATGGGATGTTGACGGGGGTTATTTATCAAATGGTAGCCAACCGTATTAATAATAAAACTGTAGGTTATGGTATGGTTTAATTGATGCCTGAATTTTTAAACTTTGACCTAAAAAAGGGGGGCGTATTTGAAGCGGGTACCTATTTTATCGAATCACCTTTCATCAAAAGGCATTTCTCGCATCAGTTAATTGGCAGTTACTTGAAGTCTAACCTAACCTAATCTACTAGATAAATTGTCAAGTGAAACTCAATAAAATTATAATTGACCATTAGAAGCATTTATCTGGGTTTTCAAGTTAGGTACTAATTAAATACGACTACACTATATAGTCGCCATTAAATTTAAAGGAATGTTACACGGTGGTCAAAACTATTTGAAATTGAGTGTATTTCAAACGGCGTAAGAGAAAGTTTACAAATTATTGTTTTTGAGCATTTTAGAAGCTCTTACGCATAATTAATGGCAACTATACATTCCTGACGCTAAATTATTTAAATTTACGTATCCCATCAAACTGCTAAACATTTAATTTCAATGCTTACACGTGTCAAATTAAATATATTTTTGAAGTGAAAACTTCTTTAACGGCGTTGCACACTTTTTTTGTAATGGGTAAAAAATGTTAAACCCGCGTCAGGACACGTGACCTCATCGAAAATTCGTAAGACGAAAACTTCTTTAGCGGCGTTGTATACTTTTTTGTAATAGGTAAAAAATGTTAAACTCGCGTCAGGACACGTGACCTGACCGAAAATTCGTAAGCCGGATGGAGAGTAGACAGCCGGTGCGGCGTAGGAGAGGAAGTATCCCCCTCTCTTTCTACGGCGTGGCGAAACTGTATGCCTGCGTGTGTGTTTATGTTACAGCGTGCCATGCGCATCCATGGATGATGGATGAAATTAAATGATAGTACTTTTATACTGATAATTAAAGCAATTCGTGCAAAATTCCCTAACCATTCCAAAATATCAAAAAGCTGCCTGCAACCCGTCGTTTTTTTGATCTATTTCGAGGAAGGTTTTAAACCCTGTCACTTTGGTCGAAGAGAGAAGGACAAGATTCTGCGAACGTTAGGGACTCTAAAATTCTGTCTAAATATACAGATCTGACATGTGTGACCTCCGGTTACGAAATCTAATACATTTTCTTCTATTTTAGCACTTCGACCTGCTTTGCCGACAATTTTTTTTGTGTTCCTGTGTGTTTTGTTTTTGTACAATAAGGTTTTAAACATGCGTACTAATACACTAACGGGTCAGCCTACAAGCCAATTTCTAAAATTTCCATATAGAACAGGTGAGTTGAAAACTGAATGCTCTGTACATTTACTGGACATTTCCATCTACTGGCCCATTATTTTTTTCAAGGCTTAAAGGATTTTTCGTTACAGTGACAAAGTTACAAAATTATACGGGACTGCCTCGATCAGTGCACCAACCCTTTGATATTCAAGACCTTTTTGTATATTCTAATTTGTTAAAATCTAATACAGGTTTTAATGAAAGAATTAAGAGTAGATTGGATGTTGGGAGTCGAGGCTCACAAAGTTCCTTGCCTCTTTATTTTTTATAGAATTACTTTTAGGTAGGTATGGATATTTTATAAACAAGGGGGTTATTATGACCTAGCTATGCAGTTCATTTTACGGTGAGCGTAAAGGACAGAGCTAAAGCAGTTATATAACTCTGTCTTTTTCTCTAAGCGTAAACAGAACTGCATAGTTATGTCATACTGAGTTCTAAGTAAGGGCTTGTAGTACTATTAGGCGATGATGTCACTAATACACTAATATTGCAAAATATGGTGACAGAATTATAAACAAGTCTTTTTAGACTTGTTGGTATTTCTGTAGGTTTGCCTACCCCACTCTGGGAATAAAGGCGTTATGTTATGTATGTATGTAAGTCTACAAATTTGTAGTAGAAACAGCCTATGAGTTCACACTTGAAATTTTGCAACAAATTGTTGCTTGATACCTCTAACATGAAATTTAACTTATCCTTCCTTCAACTCCGCCTTTCAGAATAAACATTTATTATTATTATTATTATTTAGAATGTCCCACTGCTGGGCAAAGGCCTCTCTCCCCCTCTTCCACTTTATCCAATCTTGAGCGGTTTCCCTCAATTTCTTGTCCCGTGATCCCAAAATTCCCAAATCATCACTCCATCTTCCTGGGGCGGCCACGCTTTCGCTTAGCATTTTCCGGGAGCCAGTCTGTGGCTTTCCTGGCCCAACAATTAGGCTGCATTTAAGCAACGTAGCCGGCCCAGTCCCATTTTAGTTGGGCAGCCTTCTGAGCTACATCCATTATTTTTGTCTGGGAACGCAGCTCAGTATTCCTAATCCGGTCTAAAAGCCGAACATCGAGTATGCTGCGCTCCATCTTTCTCTGGCAAACCCCGAGTTTGAACCTTTGCGCGTCAGTCAAAGACCACGTTTGGGCTCCGTAGGTAAGAATGGGGAGAATTCACCCGTCCATGAGCTTGCGTTTCAGAGACAACGGAAGTTGTCACTTCATGAGCTGTTTCATAGACCAAAAGCTCTTCCAGGCATTTTCGACACGTCTTTCAACTTGCTTGCCTTGTTGGGCCTGGAAAGAGACTATTTAGCCCAGGTAGATGTATTCCTGGACGTATGCAATTCTCACCCCATCCACGTCCACTCCCTGAATAAACATTTAGAAATTTAAAAATATAGCCCATACCTCTTCGGATTAAGACCTAACCCACGACACCTCGTGTTCAAAATCACCCCGTAATGTTTCTGTACCCTTACCATGAGTTCCAATTACTATACTAGCTAGCGAGTCGAATGCTCCGTCCCTCGTAGTATTGTTTAGAGTAGGTGGGTCATTACACAGTCTCAAAAACAAAAGTTGTCTCTCCTGTGGTCAATAGTTAAATAACTTGTGTGCATATAAGATATGTTTTTATATGATAGGTCTAAAGCAGTCCTGACGGCGTTTTGCGGAAATGGGCTTAGCCAGAAAATTAAAAACGTAAACTTTCGGTGTGTCCACAGGAAAGACGGTAACCTAAATCTGTGTATGACCCAGGTGGGACAAAGCATTCAACTCGCTAGCGAGTATGGTAATGGCTACTCATGGTAAGAGTTCTGTTTTCTATCAACTTGAAACGTAAGTGATCTCTGTCATCAGCTTACGTCAATCCTATACGATATTGTCGATTTTTTGAAAATCGCTCATTTATCTTTATGCTTTTTGACTAGACGAAATGCGGGCAAGAAGAAACCGATATGAAATATACTCTAATAATTATGCAAATATAGGACAAAGACACTTTTTACGGCAAGCAGGGGGGTTAGTATGAGCTAGCTGTGCAGTTCCTTTTACGGTGAGCGTAAAGGACAGAGCTATGGCATTTATAGAGCTCTGTCTTTTTCTCTGAGCGTAAACAGAACTGCATAGTTATGTCATATAGCCCCCAGGTAAAAAAACAGTAACGGGGAAGTCATGTTTTTTTTTAAACATTTAGCTTTAGTACGGTCAAGGTTTGACTTTTTTTGCTATACTACTAAGGAACCTCACTTCTCAATTTTAGCTTTCTTTCATGTGGTTTGGCGCTGTCATTATGACAGCGTTCCATCATAACAATTAAAGTCCTTGACTGTACCTGGGTGACCGAACTCTACTCGGGTGTATGGAGACGACACTATTAAACCACAGTTTGATAATGTCATCTACATAATGTCAAATATCTTAAACCAGATTTTTCGACGGAACCCTTTTCCCAAAGAATATGATTTGAAAGATCGATTTTTTGACCGGCAAATCCCCTAGTTCCGCATTATAAAACATTTTAGCCGAAAAACCGTTCAACGTACGAAGTGCATTTATAAAGCTAGCAAATAAACACGAAATTAAAAAGCCTTTAGCTAATAGAATTCTGCAGCAAAAATGAGCCGTTCACGTTTCATTTTTATTTAAGATCTCCTTAGTGTCGCGGGCTATTGGCATTTTCCCGTGCTAAAGGATTCTCAGCTAAGAGGTTTTCTGTAGAATTAAAGTCACTTTTTAACTGACAACCGGCTCCTTTGCCGACGATGTTGATAAACTTGAAATGACTTGAGTTTTCTTAGAAGATAAACATTTTGTAGAACTTTTAAAGGGATATAAAGTCTTGTAGCGGGATTTAAATGGGTAAAGTGGTGGTTAATCATTTGAAAATGCGGTTTTGAGTGTACTTTAGTCGTAAAGCCAACACAATGCTTCAGTGCAAAATAGACGTTACATCACAGCACTGGTGTGAAGGTTAATGTCAATTAACTATCAGTCGGTAGTTAAAAGAATAGTTAACGAATAGAATAGAATAGTTTATTCTTCAATAGCGAACGTGCATTTTTTTTCTCTCTCTGGAAAGTGCTATGAAAGAGAGGAATAACTGTATACGCGAAATAATTGTCGTGTAATTTTGACATAAGATATGAAGTTTTAAAAATACCCCCCTGCAAAAACACATTTTGAAACAAAATCGACGACAGGAATGACGTCACAGCTGTTGTTCCATGTTTAACCTAAGGACCTTATAAAGAAATTTCCAGAATTAAAATATGACCTAAATAAAATGAGGATGCAGAAAAAAACAATCTGAATATAAAAAGAAGTTTTAAAATTTCAACTAGTTTTGATTCTATATTAAATCTTAATAAACGGGTCAAAACTTAGTGTATTGCGTTTTATGTTTTTTTTTACATTTTCTCCTAAATCGAATCAATGAGACTCAATTCTGATTTTCATGCATGATCTCTATTCTTGAATAGGTAATTATAGTTTAGATTAACAGAAACATAAAGTTCACCAAAAGACATCAGACTAGTTTCACAGTCATGCTTCGTCAATAGTGTTTTACACAACGAATCACCACGCTAACTTAATTTTTCACACACAATTCAAAATTGAATACGTTTGGCCAATTTATTCACCAAATTGTCCACAAGAGGGCTCTTTTACGTGTCAGTAGTATGAAGTGATTCTGCTAACGCTTTGGACAAAAACATCATTGCTGAGAAAGAAGTTACAGTGGCGTAACTATTCCTATGGTGTTGTAAGTGTTTATGGGTCGCGGTTGGGATCCTATCATTTCATAACTAACGTTTCACAAATGATTTATTTCACAAACATCATCTGGTGACCCGCGTTTATTTCCGATACTGTAAATAATTTTGGATTTATTTCAGGACCTTTGTGTAGAACCCGTTACGTTAGGGTTAGGTTAGTTTTGTAAAAATCCTGAAATATTAGTAGTTACAGAAAAAAAGCCGGTTGGCAAATGAATAGGTTGCGAAACGATGCATTTGTCAAACATTTGTCGGCAAAAAGGCAGAGAACCGTGGTTACCTACCTTGCTCATCTGCCTCCTTTTTCCATAAAAAAACTATGCAACATCAATTTAAAATTTGCGGAAACATGCTGTGAATGTTGTTAGTTTTTTGGTTTAAACTTCCAAAACGAATAACTAATACTTAGTGATATAATGGGACACACACATTGCTTAGTTTAGCTTTTTCTTGATGGAATGCGGCTCACTACATTCGTCTTTAGTCTGTTACGGACTACACAATGAAACTAAACTTTAAATACCGCTGATTACCAACAACAAGCTGAATACAAAACCAGTCTTATCAACCTCCTGTCTTTTGCTAAGGAAATTCTAATCTACCATTTTATTCTCATTATGAAAATACTTACAATCCTGGCTTACATCAAGTTAATGAAAATTGGACCGTTTTTAATATGAAAAGTGGCCAAGACCCGAAGACTTACGGGATGGATCCGGTAGCCCTCTGAGCCGTGCAGTTTTAGCGTCCTAAAGATTTATGGAAACGTATTTCAGTGAGTGGTTACTCTCTATGCTAAGCGTAGGGGCTTCTCTTTTAGATAATAAATCGTCGATGACACTGACGCACTACTAGACTCACTTACTCGTATAAACTTTATGTGTCTTCTTTGCCATTTTGGTGACTTAAACGTAGCTCTGCCAAGATTATAGGTACCTACCACCTCTTATGAACCAGGAACATAGTAAAGTTAAAATATACGTTTAAAAAAATCTTGTGGGCTAGCAAAGTTTTATTTTATGATCTAAAGGTGTTCCAAAATTTACCCAAGCTTACCATTCTAATACTATGGTAAATCTTGCATGAATTTTGTAGTATCAAATATCAATTATATCAATATCAGTGCTGCGCAAATTATAACAACCGTAACAGGGAATTTTATAAAAATTTATAAAAAATTAAGATTTTAAACACTGCTTTTACTGATATTAATACACTGTTATGTAGTCTTACTTCTCAATTATTAAGACAGTATAGAATATTTTGTAAAGCTCACCCCAAGCAACGCCGCGGGAAAATCATAGCGTATATAGGTACAGTACCGGCTAATTATCTATCATCTTCACACTTACATCTCGTACGATTACATGTCACTCACCAAAATTGACAACCAATCAAGAAATAGTTGACCAATTTTGTATTGCTAATATTCAATTCGTTAGCTGATTAAATAAGGTTCAAAATGGAATATACAAATGTCTGTAAATACTGTAGTTTGAAAAATTAGTATTTAAAAAAAACCATCGCTCACGTGGCCATACATACAAATGTCGTAAATTTTGTGAGTACAAAGATGATAGATTATTTGCCGGTACTGTATATGTATATTTAGAGCATTTAAGTGTGCTTCGTCATAGTCGCTCAACTCTCAAATATCTTAATGCCACTGAAGTAGGTACCTACCATTGAGGAGTTCCAGAGCCCATCTGTGGTCTTCATCATCAGTTCCACTTCACCAAATTATACTTTCGGAACATAAAATCTCGAGTTAGTAACGAAAATATCAATGCTACCCATTACAATATGTGGGCGTATAATTTTTGAGGAGTTCCGCCTATTCCTCATAGACTCCATCATCAGAACTTTATTTTGTCAAAAATGGGACCAATCTGAAAGTATAAGTATGCGAATGAAAAAAAATCGTATCGTTTCATAAACATCAGAGTTCTGAAATAACAAATATGAAAAAAAAACTAATTGACAACCTCCTTCTTCCACAGCAGCAATCTTAACCATGTAATAAATGTAAGACCCTATTTTAGGAACATTGCAATTGCAACCATGTCGGTTTAATTATAGAGTGCCTTTTATGTTTGGCATTATGTCCTCATGCGCAAACCTGGGGACTAAGGAGGCTATACTCCCTTCCAACCCACAAACTTGAGTTATTTACCAATTCATACGGCTTCAGGTTTACTCGTAGGCTGAGATATTTAAATTTCCTAAAGAATTTGCAAAGACACTTATCCTCCATCATCCATTGTCGCGAGATGGAGCCCGCGAGATCCGGGGTCACGCATTAAATGCAAATAAGCGATGCGTGTTTCAGCATATGATCGATTCTAATGGATGGGGTGATCAGGCGATGGAGCGTAGAGAGCGGTAGGGGACAGGAGAAAGCGGTAAAGGGCAGCAGCTTTCTTTTATGAAAAGGGCAACTTAGAAACTAATGTCTATGTCTAAATGTCTATGTGTATGTAATGTCTAAATGTCCATGGGTCTCAGATTCCACGCACCATCAGGTGGCCTGAGTGCTCGTGTGCCTTCTCCTTAACATAAAAAAAAATGGTAAAATTTGTTGTAAAGTACAGAGCCTTTATTTTACATTATTTTGACATGACTACCTAGTTATCGTACCTATATTGTCAAAGTTATGATAGGTCCAACAGTTAAAGTCTGACTGTTCATATTTTTTTCTGTAATCGATAAGTACCTATTTGAATGGTTCACATTTTTCCATATTAAGTATTTATATTGTTAATAGTAGTTTTTCTGAAATTCTTTCAGAAAATTTATTCTTTTCTATAATTGACAGATATTACCTATTACACAATTCCTTTTGCATACACAGGAAATTGGTTTTGTAGACATAGGCACTCATGTCTCACTACTTATTCATCATCATCATCTCAATAATTCAATATCAGGGTTATCCAAATTTGGTGAAATAGTCCTTCATGTTTAAAATAACATCATTTTTTCGCATATGCTTGTAATTTACACCATCCCGGCAGTGCTGACTTTCTACTCGATTTAATAGAATATATCGTTTCAATAAACCCGGTAATCTAGGCCTGCAGTAAAACATTTATCCACCTGCGAGCCTAGCAAGTGACACAGTGATAAATCTCTCAGTTCGTCTCGCTCTTACAAGTATGAAAACAAGGGAGGCACTGAGAGATTCGGCATGGGTCTATTGCTGATATTGTTTGGCATATATACCTGAGGCAACATTTAAGGTAGCTTACGCCAATGTGGCCATTATATGTATTTAGATGTCTTAACAACGGATTTAGATAGGACGTAGTGCAAAGAGGGTTTTGGGATAACACAAAAAAAGAAGAAGGTAAAACATTTATTTAACACTAATGCAGTATTACAATTTCCCACGAGGACTGATGATCTGGTGAAAATTGCAGGAAATCAATGGATGCGTGTATTACAATACCGACTAAGACCAGACCAGAACCTTGGACGTCTTTTGGCCAAAATTTCATAAAATTATTAAGACTACTTTAGATATTTATACTGAGGTAAACAATATTCAATACTACTTGTGTCAATTCTTAAGCGAACAACCTATTTTCAATTGTTACAACGCTCACACATACAATGCCTTTCCACAATTCAATACCTCTGCTTATTCAGAGCCAGTACAAAATGAAGGAGCGATACCGGACATTCGTTGACCTTGTCACATAGTAAGGGGTCGAGAAGCTCCTCGTACATGCCTCCCACTTCCTCCACAAACTCCTTCTCGTGAAGAGGGGCCCTGCAAAAATATGAAATGAATCACTTCATAGATTATCCTTGGGCTTGTACTGTAGCCCTAGCGGAAACGGATACGAGTCTACTGCATCATAATTACTAGCTTATAGCAGTCCACTGCTGGACATAGGTCTCTCCGTATGCACACCACTGAGTATGATTTTCATCTCCCTGTATCCAACTTTTGCTGGCCACCATCGCTCCACCTCACCTGAAGGTGTCTTGGGGCTAACGTTTTTCTTTTTTTGTCGCTCAAAATTTATGAAATGAGAGCTGACCAAGAAGGTTATCTTAAATTTCATCCCGTACATTTGGAGTGATAGGAATGAAAAACGTTAGTAGAGTTTGCATCTTGGCCAGGGCTTCTGCACATAAAAACATGGTTGCATTTTTGATATTTTCGTCTTTATGTGTTAAAAAAACTAACCTACCCAATTAATTACCTTAGTCAAAAATAAAGCCTATAGTATAGGTGTACAGTGCTACTATTTTTTTAACACTCCTCGCTAGCTGTTACTGTCTTACTCGCACTCGCATTTGACAGTATATGTGTGACTCGTGTCGCAAAGAAAAACGAAGCTTGCCGAGTGACATGTAAAAATATAAGCACTTTAGTCGTAGTTGTTCGGATTCAAACGCCGTTTATCTCGAACGTGCTAGAATGATACATGGCACCGCGGGGGCCCTGTGCACTCTGTCACCCCGGCACTCGGCGTCCCTAAACGCTTTCTTCCGTATTATTACTATTTTAAAATAATATTTTTTTATTTATTTATAAAAAATCGCGTGGTGCCGGGTGCTTACCACTCTAAGTCTTCCCGTGGATGTGGTAAGAGGTGACTAAGGGAATAAGGGCTTGAAGTACTGTTAGGCGATGGGATTGTAACCTGTCACTAAAGCACTGATTGTGCAAATTAGCTTTCAATGAAATTAAAATTCTGCGAAGTGATACCTTCTATGAAATGAGTGTCGGTGAAACAACATCCATCCACAAACGCTAGTACAAACCGATTCAGACACCTATAACTGGAATGACCCATCAGAAAGATATAGCTTACTCGCGGAGAATATAAATTGATCCCCTCACTCACTCACTCTCTCCTCTCACTCAAATCTAGAACTGACAATGGTGAATATGAATGAAAAACAGAATTGAGTTTAAGTGGTACAATTTGGGAGAAAACGTAAAAAAGTTCATTGTTCATAGTTCATAGTTGTTTATTTCAAATTAACAATAAATATATTGTGTTTGAAAAATAATTATAGTTATGACTAGTTTAGGTAGATACATGAAAAAAATCTGCCAATTATTATACTTATATCATACAATAAGATTTTTCACTTCTCATGCTCTTAAAATGCTACTTAAATCTCTGCGAATCGGGACTAAAGCTCCTTATTAATCACTAGGGATTAAAGTATTTTTTTTTTTAATTTACTTTGGAAACCCCTAAACAACCAATCACGGTGTTCGAGAATGGAAGATTATCGCCATTTTCAGTGATTGTGTATGGACCATATTTTTGGGTGTCGAAATAACCTCAAAATGACAACTGTGCAAATATATAAAAAAAAGGATTTAATTTCGTGAAACACGATTAATTATTACGAAAATGAATCTATTTAATCATATTAAGGCCGAACTCTTTTATTATGTGTGGTCTAATTACTTTTAAAACGGTTTCCAAGTTTGAATCTGTTGGCTAAATATAAGCATTTAAAACATCACTTTACAAAAAAACCGCGGAACTTTTTTTTCCTATTTGTATTTTGAATAGATGTTCATAACTTGTATTGAGCGTACGTTGTTAAAAAACAATATTGTTTAGAACGTCGTTTTCTTCCTCGCATTCAAAGTGAAAAGTAGAGTTTTTAACGCGAGACTAAACAACCATAATGACACTCGAACTACAGCCACCCTCGCTCGCAAGCTCGCTCGCGTGGCTAAACATCTCGTGTCATTATGGCTTGTTTTAGTCCCTTGTTGAACAATCTACTATTATTATAGAATAAAAATTTGGTAAAAATTTAAAAGTCTGTTGAGGTTTAGATTGTTTTTTTCGGCTTCCTCATTTTAGTTACGTAATAATTCGATGACATTGGCTTAAATATAGTAATTTCCAAAGTTCTGTTTTTTTTTTAAAGTTCCGTACATTTTAAACATGGAACAACCGCCGTGACATTATTCCGTCGTCAATTTTGTACACGAGTAGAGTGTTTTTGCAGGGGGTCAGAACTATAACTTTTTAAAGCTTCAAATGTAATGAAAAAATAACACGACAATTATTTTGCATTATCCTTCTTTTACATATCACTTTCCGAGTAAGTTTTCTAGAAATTATGCATTTCTTTTATATTAAAGACTCAGGCCACCTGATGGTAAGTGGAATCTGAGACCCATAGACGTTTGAATTCTCAAGACTATAATCCTAAGACCTCAAAAGCGTTGCCAACCCTGAGGACTAAGATGAAATGCCTCTTTGCTAGTAATTTCACCGGTTGTCTTATCCCCACACCGGAACACAACAACGCGATGTTGCTTGGCGGGTGGTTAATGGATAAGATGGTGGTAGCGATCCGGACGGACCCTGCATAACATTACTATGTTTAAGCCAATATCTTTAAATCGTATATTACGTTTATAAAATGAGGGTACCGAAAAAAACAATGTATATATTAAAAGAAGTATTCAAATTTGAACAAGTTTTGATTCTGTATAAAAATCTTAATAAACTGGTCAAAACTTAGTGTATTGCGTTTCATATCCTTTTTTCTCCTAAATCGTATCAATGAAACAATATTTTTTTTATGCATATTCTCTCATAATAAATTAAATGTACTGTGTATGGCGAGCTTTACACAGGTAAGAACACAAACTCGGCCATTCACGTCACGTCCGCGGATTATAAGGCAATCAACGATGGAAACGCTTAGATTGCGATTACGTTAATCGATAATCGTGTCATCGTCATGTACAATCGAAGACACTGTTAACTTTACATTTACAAGCGAACATAAACCTTATCGCAACGTGTTAAAGTCAGTGGTTAGTTAACAGTGTCTTCGTTTGTTCCTGGGTTGGTTAATGTTGGAATAATTCGTATTACTACTACATTCGAGTACGCAAGATATGTCAAGAGGATCGATTATTAAATGGCAACCCATCGTTTTATCGAATTTCAATTTTAGTCGATGGCATCATTTAATCGAATTTATATTAATTGAACGCTATTATTTGCTGAAACCATGATGTTTTCAGTGTATTTTTAGTGGTGGTAGGACCCTGTGCAGGTTCCGTCCGGATCGCTACCACCGTCTAATCCTTTAACCTACCGCCTAGCAGAAATTTTCGCATTGTTGTGTTCTAGTATTTAGATAAGACAACTGATGAAATTACTAGCATAGAGGCATTCCATCTTAGTCCTCAGGGTTAGCAACACATTTGAGGTCTTAGGATTATAGTCTTGAGAATTGAAATGTCTATGGGTCTCAGATTCCACTTACCATCAGGTGGCCTGAGTGCTCGTGTGCCTTCTCCTTAAAATAAAAAATAAATAAAATATATGACGAATACGTGGATGCTTTAGTTTAATTGGCGCAATGTGTGATACATTGCTTGCTGAATTAATTAAGAAAAAATAATACACGACTAATGTTGCTGTTACACAAGTATTTAAGTTAATTAGTGTGTATATTAACTGTTGTTAAAAAATATGCTTTAAAAAAATTACACGCTGTATACTTCTATGGATCAAGCTGGCATCGAGCTTTAAACCTTAGGTTTTTTTTTTTTATAACACCAAGACTGCGTTAAGACTTAACTTACGTGAATATGACTCTCAACAAGTCATGGACGAGAGACTTTCCTGGTGAGGCAAGATGGGTCCTAGCTTCGCAGATACTCCTCAGGATACAGGCCTGCCCATTGAGGTTGTGACTAAAAGAAAAAACTTTTCATAGACTTGATAACCCTTGAGACGGTAACAAAAGTCAAGTTGGATGTCAGTGGTAAACTTACAGATATCATACTGTAGTGGTATTTCAGAATACTTACAAATCTAAAGCATTCTGTAGCCTTTCCCAAAACTGCCGTTTTTGTCTGTGATGCAATTTTCTCCTGAAGTGCGCATTTGTGAAGTTCGCATCAGGCATAGGGAAAAGCACGTCGATTTCTAGAACGACGTTCCACCCGGACGGCGCGTGCGTCATAAACGCCTTCACGAGGGATATCGTCATCTGCAATAATAACCTTCTGCTAGAGTTTTATGTGGCGCTTCTTCTCAGCATCATCTTGTAGAATCGTCTTGAGAATTCAAATGTCTATGGGTCTGAGATCCCACTTACCATCAGGTGGCCTGAGTGCTCGTGTGCCTTCTCCTTAACATAAAAAAAAACTTGTGTTTGGTCCGAAGCATTAAAACATTCACTTCATGTTACCGTGTTAAGGAGTTCTTAAATATAAAGTTTCACGGCTTGCCAAGTCTTTATACGACGTTAATACTGTCCAAAAGGTCAACTTTACATACGCACTATTTTATTACAAATAATTCAAAACCTGGCAAGTTTTAGGCAGTGAAAGAGAGAGCTATAGCGGTTAAACCTAATATAGTATTAACGTCGTATAAATAGAGTCGAAAAGTTGTAAAGGATATTTCCACGATGATGTAACGAAATTTACCATTTCAATTTGTGTTTGTTCAACTTTTATTGCTAATATTCTTCGAGATATGATTTAAACATGTATATGATAAATGAATTCTTCCACTAAAAATTCTTTATTTTTTGATGCCATTAGTCATTTCATCCGCCATTTGAATGAATGAATGAATGATATTTATTTTCCAAAGTAAGTCACAGTATACATTGCGTGTTATGTCAAAGTATAAGAAATTACATTGAAATCGTCAAAAAATAAAAAATAAAATAAAACATAATCAATAGGAACACAAAGCACAAGCAATAAAAATAAGTCAATCATTAAAGTAATATGTCAAAACATCAGAATTAAAAGGCAACATTACATACGGAATCACATAAAACACATCTCAATTATAATTTTAGGTCCAGAAACTCACTGACTGAGTATAATGGATTTTGTAATAAAAGGTTATTCAGCCGGTTATTGTACTTGTTTGTGTGCAATAAAGATTAAATAAATAAATAATAAATAAATTCTTCCATGCTAGAAATTAATAAACGATTTTCTTCTTCTTCTAGTAACTTACTTTACACTGTGTCATGGAATTGTCAATAAAGGAGTTTCTAAGAGTGAAAAGATTTTCTGGTTCGGGTTAAGTCGGTTAGACTAGCACACGAGCATAATATGCGATAGAGAGAGAAGCACAAACCCGAGGGATCTTTTAAAAGCTATCACCAGTGATCGTATATTTTGTAGCAAAACCGGTGCGATGAAATCACAATGACATATGACAGTGACCTAGGATTGTCGAAATGTATGATATGATTGACTAATATAATTGACTATGGACTGTATAAGTAAATGAATTAAAACACTACATTTTTTACTTAATTTACCCTAGCACTGCACCAGAAATGCTACAAAATCTACGATCACTGGCTATCACACAGTACGTAGTTATGCGGGATACTCTCTTTGTGTAAAATACAAGGGCCTACTACCTTACCCTGAAATTAAGTATGTAATACTTTGTTTAAAACCAATACATTCAATTCAATAAGTCTATCAATTATCTGTTCTCACTACACCCCGAAAACACATAAAAATACTCACAACAAAGTTGGTGCCATCGGGAAATGTCAAATGCCGTCTCTTTCTAATCTCGCTAATGCCCGTCTTCACATTGGGACAGTCAGTCTCACTCTTTACCACAAATAGAAGGATCACCAAAAAGCACCACCAGACGTTTTCACACATAGTTTTTTTAAATGTTGTCAAATGGCGTAATCTTAAAGTCACCCACCGCAGCTTGCGTTATCACGAGAATGGTTTTTCTCCAGCGTTCGGAATAGTGTGGATGGTGTGATGTTTATTTGTTTAAACTTATTATGAGTGTATTTAAATCAAATGTATTTTATTTTATTAATTTATTTAATGTCTCTTATTTTTTACTATTTTTTATCCCAAATATAAAAATATTACGTGCGTTTCTGACTCTGGCATTATGGTACGAAATCCAATGTATTCTTTTACGTGTTTTTTATTTGTACTTACTGTGGTTTTGTTAAGGGTTATTTTATTGTTTTATGACATGGAGAAGGCAATTGCTGGAGAATGCACCTTTTGTTCAAGGATACAGTCGATTTTTAAAGTTCCGCACCTTGAAAGGTAAAAGCGGAACCCTTATAGGATCACTTTGTTATCCGTCCGTCCGTCCGTCCATCCGTCCGTCCGTCCGTCTATCAAGAGCTTTTTTCTCACGCACAAAACGCATTGAGATATCAAGCTGAAATTTATATCAAATACTCAAGTCTACTGTCCCTTGGAGCTGTGAAAAAATCTAACTTCTAAGCCTACGCAATCAAACGATACAGCCATATATGCCGCAAATTTCCGCAAATTTTCGGAACTCGCAAGGGAATCAAAACCTAAAGCGTACTTCCAGTCGATGTAGAATCTTGAAATTTGTTACGAAGCAACGTTTTATAGCACAGATAAAGGAAAAAGTGTGAAATCCGTAAATTTTTAGTTACATCATAAAATAAAAATATTTTTAATAATTTTACTACCCCTTTCCATCTACAGGTCTGGACGGAACCCTTGGTGCGCGAGTCCGACTCGCACTTGGCCGGTTTTTTTTTAACCACGTAGCACTTCAACTCATAGAAAAGTAAACAAGAATTTTCCTTAAGAACTTACAATGTACACTAAAATAAATATAAAAATAAATCTTGAACAGGTAAGATGAAAAGGCAAATAAAAGCTTGTAATTTCATTTATTCGACACTTGCTTCCGATTTTGCTTGTTTTCCTGATTTAACAAATCACAGAAATAAAAGCAAACAGAATATCCATCCAATTCCAACGCAATCACAAGCCAGAGCGTGTCCGTTGACCCGCGCTGTTTGCCCTAAGAATTAGAACGCGACTGCCGCCTCTGCTCATTAGCTTCTCACGCCTAACACCTTCTTGGAATTTCTTGTCTACATCATACAAGTACATCCTGATTTGCATCTTATGCGTAAAAAATAAAGGTTGTTTTGGAATGTAAACGTTTGAACGAATTAAAGAGTTTGGAATCAGGAGCGAGCCAGAAATGTTTTTGTTTGATCGGGTTTAATAGTTATGTGATAGATCATTAAAAAAAATATCTATAAGAGATATCCGTTATGTTGGTAATCGCTTTTTCAAAAAAACTTCGTTGACTTTGAGTACCAAATGCAGCAATCTTAAAGTTATTTGTTAAATAACTAAACGTTAATTATAAAGGATGTGATTATAGTTTTAACTACGAGTATGACTTTTATTGTTTAAACATTTTTAAGAGCTGTATTTAGAACTAATGACAATATATATTCCCAAACAAGTTTAACAAAATCAGCTTGATAAACAAGTCTCATGAAGTATAAGAAGGATAAAGTTATATTTTTTAACTTTATACTTACACACACATACGTAACATCACGCCGTCATTCCTAGAGTGGGGTAGGCATAGCTACAGAAATACCAACAAATCTAAAAAGACTTGTTGATAATTCTGAAACCGCATTTTGCTGAATCAGGCTAAGATGTTTACCAGTGTATTAGTGACAGGTTGCAAGCCCATCGCCTAACAGTACTACAAGCCTTAATTCCCTTAGTCGCCTCTTACGGCATTCACGGGAAGACAAGGAGTGGCACTATTCTAACATGGCAATCACACAGGGTGATCAGAGACTAGACATTCACAATCTCTAGACTACAAGCATTTAATAAGATTACAAATAAGTTGTCAACCCTGAGGACTTCTCAAAAAGCAAAAAATAACTTCTTTTAAAATGATAGGTAATAGGTCAGTCGAACTGAATGCGGCTATTGGTTAAAAAGGGACGCTGACATCAGTTGGACTGACCTGATAGCTATCATTTTAAAAGACGTTATATCTTGCTTTTTAAAGACGGTTTTTAGTTTTTTTTACACATTTGTTTTATATCATACCTTTTAGTGATTAATAACACTGTTATGTCATCCACGTATATTTATTCCGAGGCGGAGTTCCCTTGGTTTCTCCAAGATCCCATCATCACATCTTCTTGAGCTGGAAATGGGACTAACTAGAAAGTATACCCAATCGAACACAAAATATATTTTGAATTCGGTCCAGCTGTCTTTGTGTAATTGGGGAGCATACATAAAAAAAATCCCGACGAATTGAGAACCCTTTCCTTTTTTTGAATTCGATTAAAAATTAAATGCCTCGGTTATCTTATTCCTACATTCACACTAGAATGCAAAGATGCTTGGCGGTAGGTAATAGCAAAATAAAATCAAATAGCTTTATATGTATATAGTTTACTGGGTATGTAATTCATCACAGTCTGGGTACAGGACAGCACAGTTGCCAGCATTGTGTGCTTTGTCGTACTCTTCTAATTCTCCTACTGCTCCCTTCGGCAACCTGTAAAAGATATTGGTGCTTTATTGCGTAGACTGACATTATAGAGCTATGAATAATTATTATAATATTACCTGCGATTATAATTTTATTTTCCCTGACGTACTTTTTGATTTGTAGCCGAAAGTAAAAAAATAACCCTTCGCCCCCTTATCTTCGTGGAAATTTACCTACCAAAAAATCCGAAAAATATCCTGACTTAAAGAAAGTGATTTAAATTTTACGTAAAATATAAAATGAAGTTATCAAAACTTACATTTTTGGAAAAAATACAAAAAACTTAAGTTTACATACTAAATGCATACTAGGGGGAGTTGATACATGATAAACAATTTAGCTCGGAGTTCCAATACTTCCAATGGGTACTTAAGCTGACAGAAAGCAAGTTTTTTTTTCGACCAATAGTGATGTCGTATTGAGAATAAGAATAAGAAAATATTTATTGTGAATTGTGTATGAATGGATAGTTTCAAAAGAATTATAGTTCCAACAGTTTCCCGTTCCAGACATACAATATCATTTAGGCTACAGTTAAAATGCTATACTAGGTACAGTCACCACACGGGATTGTTGAGCCACTTGCTACTGTTCATAATTTAGCCGTGTAAAGCAAATCGAGCATACTCGTGTGACATCGTCGTGAACGACTGATAACGAATGGGGACATGTCTATATTCGTGTAACAGAAAGAGAAAAATATGTATTTCTATCTTTGTCATTCGGTATTTCTATCAAATCAACTGTCAAAAATAATCTGACATTACATTGGTAATTTATTTAATTATTAAACTCGTAAACAACGATCGGGTAAAGAAAGTCGTGGACTCCGAGTTTTCCCGACGTCGTATGACCAATTATGATTTTTCCGCTGATAACAATTGTCGCTAGGTTACTGTTTCTAGACCTGTAATTGGTTGGCTTTGGGTGTAATCACTCTATTGTCAGGTTGGCAGGCTAGTCTTTGGGTTAGCCAACCGTTAAATTGCATGAAAATATAATTTTAAATCAACAACTGTTGCTAGGTTACCGTTGCTACACGTGCAATTGGTGGACTTTTTGTGCGAGCAATCGTGTTTTCCGAGTTTTTCCGAGTCGAAATGACCAATCATAATTTATTGCTACGCTAAAACAATTGTTGCTAGGTTACCGCTGCTAGACGTGCAATTGGTTGACTTTTTGTGCGAGTGTAACCGACTAAACCCGATTTGCATTACACGGCCAAATTACGAACAATGGCAAGTGGCTCAACCATCCCGTGTGGTGACTGTACATGTATCAACACAAATATTTAAGTAGTGAGACTATTTGTACTTGAAAAATCATTTAGCTTATAAAAATCATTGCATACAGCCACTTCCTCAGTTTAACCTTAATTTAATGTTCCTCGAGTTATTACATCTTTAAGGAAGACTGCTAATTAAAAATACGAGTACGTATCGCCATAACAAATGCACTCTTGCTGTATACTTATCTTTTATTTAGATCAGTGGGGCTAGATAAGTTGCATTCGACAATCGTTAGCGATTATGCTCCGATTAAAAAATATATGGAATTGATCAATTGAAACATAATCGCTGTCGATTGTCGAATGCAACTTGCCTAGCCCCACAGGGCCGAGGTTCTACACGGTAAAAACGATATCGCCTTTGACGTGTTTCCGTATTGTCAACGTATTGATAACTCTTATGTTCTTGACAGTAATGGCGGCCGAGTCAAAAACAATTCCAAAACACGTCAAACGCAATATGGTTCTAACGCAGTAGAATAGAGGCCCTGGCCAAATTTTTGCGGTCAACTACGGGCCATCAGAGTTCATCCAATGTTTTGAATGTAACGCTCAACGCTAATGCATTTTGCGGCTAATCAGCGGCTGATTTTCAGAGAGACTACAGTTTGCTTAGCTACAGTTACCCGCTCATTATACTCGCGATAATTAGTTGCCGATTAGTGGCTGCCACAATTTCTCACCCGGTCACTACTTTGCAAAAACCTCGTATCTCATATTTCGTGATGTACAATAATAAACTTATTTCTCTTCATGTTTAAGTTTAAAATCGTACATCAAAGTAGTGGCGATATGTTTTTCTAACTAGGCTTTTACGATAGAGACGCACGACTAGTGAGGAAATACATGACGTGGAACTTAGTTTTGATGAGGGGGAAGCACAAATTACTGCCAGGATTAAAGAGATTGAGTGAAAAGTTAGAGAATGTAGTTGTTAGCCCCATAGCGAAAAGGGCATATAGAGACCGTGGGTCATGCACAGACTTAGGTTACCGTCTTTTCTGTGGACACACCGAAAGTTAACGTTTTTAAGGCCTAATTTTCTGGTTAAGCCCATTCCCACAAAAACACTATCAGGACTGCTTTAGACCTATCATATAAAAACATAACTTATATGCACACAAGCTCTTAACTATTGACCACAGGAGAGACAGCTTTTGTTTTTAAGGGTGTGTATGACCCCCTTATATATATACCTGAATACCTCTATGCTAAGTTGAAGGTCTCTTCTTTCCATGACAGGTATGGAACCAGATCATCTCGTTGTCCTCTAGAGAGTCACCGCCATAGAACTGTTGCTTTTACCGGCAGTTTCCGATACCTAGCAACCAAATGTTGGAACAATATTCCTCCACCAATAAGACTTTTTACATCAAAGTACTCGTTAAAAAACATTTTAGGGATCTACTACTACAGAAACAAACGATTGGTATACCTCGCGGTTACTCGGTATCGGATTTTGCTGTTTAGTGCTCCTGAAGGATTGTGAAACTCACCGGACATAGAACACTTGCACAATGTTGCAAACTAACACACACGCACACTTACACGTATCACACGTAAATGCACGCACAAGCACGCCAATGCATGACAGTATGTTTTTGTTTGAAATATTATTATCTTGTTCTTTTTGCCTATGAGTTTGCTTGTTGTAGCTCTGTCGTTCCTCGGGGTTGTGGCAGAATATCAGCGTTTTGCTCATCATGAGCTTTTTGCACTGCTGCAACGCACACATTCTTCTGGCAACTTTTTGTGTATTTTTAATGTAATTGTGTTGTTTTAATTACCTTTGTCAATTGTGTGTGTGATTTGTAGTACGCAAATAAACGTTTTATCTATCTTATCTATCATATATTATATATATGTATATATTTATATATATAATATATATGATTTATTAAGGCAGTAAAATAAATATATCTCCGAAAATAAATTTAGAATCTCAAAATAGACAGGTATCGTCTTTATATAATTGAGAAAAAATATAACCGAGAAATGCAAAAGAAAACACCTGTCAGACTCTACCTTAGATACAAATCTCACAAAAAAATAAAAAAATATTGCAAAGTCATACTTTGTACTACTGCGGTTGGTAAAACAGTATATCGGTAAAGAAGCAAAAAGTACAGAAATGGGTAGTTTTCAAAATAACTGTACCTAGATAAGGACAAAAACAACTATTAAAAAATATTTTTAAAACTACCCAATAGCGTCACGGTTTCAGTTAATTTAAATGACTTTAGACTTCATTAGTTATATCTTGTGTAGTATGACTTCTATAAGATAATGATACCAAGCAGCAATAGGACTTTATTAGGCTTCTAATACATCTTCTAATACAGATAAGACTTAGCTGTCGAACCCTCAGTGCTCGAGTTCAACTCGTATTCGACTGTTTTTTTGTAAAAGACATGGCTAAAGTACGATGGTTCCTATTTTGACTAAAACCCCTAAAAAGCAAGTAAATACTGAACAAATGATAAAATTACACTTAGCATTCAAACTTTAACAAAACTTCATCTTAACTTACCAACACGTCTTTAAGAAACAAAATTTGTTAAAACTTCGTCGAATAGTTAAATGACTTACGTGAACGTCGCCCTGAATATCTCCTCCAAGAAGTTTCCTTGCTCTTTTTTGGCTCTGCCGGCTTCGCATAACATGCGGAGTATGCACCCCTGCCCATTCCTTCCCAGTCTGAAAAGGAAAATAAACAACAACATTTAAAAAAAAAAACAAAAAACCCGACTGCAAAAGCACGACTGCAAAAACACGACTATTGTCTTTTTATTAATGTCAAAAAAAAATAGAAAAGAGAAAAACTCTATTGTAGAATTAGCCTAAATGTGCAAAATGTGGTTACAGAATTATCAACAAGTTTAGAGTTGTTGGTATTTGGTTTGTTTTTATGTATTGTAGTATTACGGTTGGTTTAATCTCACTAATATTATAAATACGAAAGTTTTTAAGGATGGATGTGTGGATGTTTGTTGCTCTTTAAAACTACAACCGCTAGACGGATTTAACTACTTTTTATCCCAAAAAAATAAATGTCCTCGAGGGAATCAAAATAACAATCCACGCGGACAAAGTTGCGGACAGAATCTAGAAGTAAGTAATAAGTAGTTTTAGTGGGACTCTATAGGAAATGATGTAAAGCTTAGAAGTCTTTCGTAATGCAAAAATACGCCATAACCACAACTCATCCCTTTTGAATATGTGAAAATTAGTTTTAACATTTTATTCAGTAGAAAACGATTTTTTTTTGACAAAAGCCCTTTTAATATGCTGCTAAGCATGTACTTACGCTTCAAAGAACACCTCTAACTTCTTATAAAACCCGCGTCTCCCATTTCTATGAAAACTGGCGCTCGCCTCATCGAAGCTATGGAGATAGCTCCTGTTTTTTTGCTTTTCGTGCATTTTTTTTATAAACGCCTTCTTCGTTATGGTAATTTCTTTATCCTGTTTGCTGTGAACGCTGCGTTTCGCGAAAGCCGGATTCACTATTGGTTTTCTGGAAGATCGAATAATTTTAATCCCAGAAACTCATGAATATTGATTGTTGTTTTACTTAATGGAACAACAATGGGCTTCCGTTTGATGATTTTCCTTTACAAGATTTTTTACATTATTTTCCTATTTAGTTTTTTTTATGACAACCGAGCACTCAGGCGAAAGGCAATGGTAAATGTAATCTGAGACCCATAGACTTTTAAATTCTCAAGACTATAATCTCAAGACTGCAATCCTAAGACCTAAAATGCGTTGCCAACCCTGAGGTCCAAGATATAACGTACCGTATCTAACAGTTTGTGAAAAAAACTGGCGAAAAATGTTTCATGGATGACCTTGATTAAAAAAATCAGCGTGGGCAGCGCATTTGCAGTCTCAGGATTGCAGTATTGAGATTGTGCAGTCTTAAGATTTTGGTCTTGAAATTGCAAATGTTTATGGGCATCAGAGCTAATCATCAGACGGTCTGTTCTTCTCTATAGCAAAAAAACAACTAAAAATACAGTTTTGTGTTGTCTTTGTGTATCATTGTATTCGGCCGCTGCTTATAAAATAGTTTAAGCCCTTTCGATTAGCAACACAAATTTTCTAAAACTGGCCTTCGCAATAATCAGTTTGTAATTGGAATGGTCCCACTTACCTTTTGTATGGCACTTTGGCAATCACTTTTCCAACTTCATCCAAGTAGTAAATGTGTTTGTTTACATCGTTTCGTCTGAGAACGTCGTCTCTCAGGCTGGACTTCAACGTACTGAACACCGAAGGGTCCGTGGGCAGTTGCCACGCTAGGGCAGCTGTTGTCCCAAACCACACAATGTTGCCGATGTGAAGGTACCCAGGGTTTTGAGTACAGAATACTGGAAATATAGCACAAGGAGTGAAAAAAAAAACAAAGAAAATCATTTAGTAAACTGGTAAACCAGTGACTTGCATTCAAGAAGGCTTGCAAGACTTTTTTAATTATTATAGTAAATTTAATTGGTTTTGCAGAAGTAAAAGTGAATTTTAGATGCAAACCTGTAATCGTGCAGACAAATTTAATCTTATTGCATATTGAAATGAATAAAAATATTTACCCATTTGAAAAGAACTGCCATCGGGAAATATTAAAAACCTCTTTCTTCTTGAAAGTATTTTTGAATCACCAGCCTCAATCGAATTTGATATTGTTGTATTAAGAGATTCTAGTGATAAAATAGGGACTAAAATGGCCAGTAACCATATAATTGTCTTAAAATCCATGCCAACGTTACTCGTGACTCGTGGTTAGATAAATTTAACTAGAAATGTTTCTAAACGTTACTTAAACAGAGCAGTTCTGAGAGACGACTGAGAGTATAGGAAAGGCTTTTAGCACTTGTTTAAGACAAGACGAATTGAATACGGTTACAACGAACGCTCAAATTAGCTTAGTTGGTGACAAATTAGAGCTCAAATTTAATGTTACGGTTCCCACTCTTATGCTAACTGGCTTAAGACCTAGTTTAGCGTACGTTAAAAAAATAAGAAATATCTATGACTATGTTGTTATTATCGCAAACTTTAGTATGTTTCATCATTTGAGTGAAGTCCGCCTAAGATTAGAGTTCATACAAAATCTCGCAGTATTTCTGACCAGTAATTTTAATAGAATTTTGATTCAATATACCTATATTATGTCATCTATGTAAATTGGTATGTATTTGTAGTATTTTATTTTTTTATTTAAACAGACTCAGTCTCTTATCGGCAAATTAAAATAGCTAATAAAAAATACTAATGCGTGCTCATATTATGTACAGTGTAAGTAAAGTGGTCTGCTACCCTAAGGTTGAATTTCGTTTGCACGTCGTATAACAGCAAGGTTGCCAGTATTCATTTGAAGTGTCTATTTTCATCTGGTTTTAGCCTATTTTCCTTTGATGTCAACGTTTAATACCACTTATTTGTCTGAGTTCTACGTTGTAGTAGCGCAGTAAGTTATCTAAATAAATAAAGAATCTGACTGAGTGACATATCAACGCATAGCCCAAACCACTGGGTCTAGAGATTCCAAATTTGTAACTTAGGTTCCTCATGAGGTCTAAGGGTGCACTAAGAAACGATTTTAGAAAATTTACTTCCTAAAGTTTTTAAATTGAGGAGTAACGGGAAACTAGTTCTATGCGAACGAAGTCGCGGGCGTCCTCTAGTATTATAATATGGGAAGTAATGAAATATTTTGATAGAACTTAAATTTATATTGTGTCTTATAGTTCAGCAGATTCCTGGAGATGTTGGCAGCCAGGGTAGAGAGTGTCACATTTATCGGCAGCGTGAGCAGCATCATACGCTTCGTTCCAGGAACCTTTCGGTAACCTACAAATAATTCAGTAATTACAGATTTACTCATACAAATAAAACCAGAGAATATCAATTTCTTTTTTAGGGTTCCGTACTCAAAGGGTAAAAACGGGACCCTATTACTAAGACTCCGCTGTCCGTTTTTCTGTCTGTTACTCTCTCTCTACAGCCTTGTGACGCAAGGCTGTAACTCATGAACCGTGATAGCTAGACAGTTGAAATTTTCACAGATGATGTATTTCTGTTGCCGCTAAAATAACAAATACTAAATATGAAATAAAATAAATATTTAAGGGGCTCTTATACAACAAACGTGATTTTTTGCCATTATTTGGTCGATATTAATGACGGCAACAGGAAGACGCTAGAAATATTTATATTATTTAGTGGTATATTCACTATAATAATAATTAAATGAAAGTAAATGTTTCAGGGGGCTCCCATACAACAAACGTGTTTTTTTGCAGTTTTTGCTCGATATTAATAACGGCAATATATAGACTAACATAGCGTCTAATGGTACGGAACCCTTCGTGAGCCTCAAAATTCCTCATAGAATTCCTAATCATTTGGAGAACGGAAAACTTGTTAATCACTTTGAGACTGGTCTTGAGTGAGACTTCTCAAAACGAGTCACAGATTACTGTATTTTTGACGGATGTTGAGATGAACATCTTGGTCGAAATCAGTTCTTTACTAACAGACCTTGAGGTCCAAACTCACGTGAACACAGTCCTGAGTAACTCTTGCAAGAATGTCCCCTGCCGCGTGTAGGGTTGACCCGCTGTGCATAGTTTATAAAGGACGCACTGCCGCCCGTCTTGCCCAAGCCTGTCGGTACAAATAAAGAAGAAAATCACCAACATTTTAGATTGACACTTTCATAACTTAAATTGGTTGTGTAATTATGTTTGACTAACCTAAAAAAAATGTTTTTTGCTCCATGCTTGCAAATTTTATGTACAACATTGTACATACTTATTTAGTGATTTTTTGTAACTATGCAATAGTTCATTTATATTATAGGTTCACATGCATAAAATCACGCCTTTATTCCCAGAGTGCAGAGCTACAGAAATACCAACAACTCTAAAAAGACTTGTTAATGATACTGTAACCACATTTTGCACAATCAGGCCAAGAAGTTTACTAGTGTATTAGTGATAGGTTGCAAGCCCTTCGCTTAACAGTTCTACAAGGTCTACAAGCCCTTATACCCTTAGTCGCCTCTTACGACATCCACGGGAAGACATGGAGTGGCACTATTCTAACCCTGAAACCATACGTGCATATTATAGTGTACTTAATTTAATTGTCCCTATCTCACGGAACAAGACAACAAATAAATAACTTGATTAATGGGTCATACACACTCTTAAAATTAAAAGTTATCTCTCCTGTGTTCAATAGTTAAAAGCTTGTGTGCATATAAGTTATGCTTTTATATGATAGGTCTAAAGCAGTCCTGACGGCGTTCTTCCGGGTATGGGCTTACCCAGAAAATTAGGCCTTAAAAACGTTAACTTTCGGTGTGTCCACAGGAAAGACGGTAACCTAAATCTGTGTATGACCCTAATACAAAATATGTTTATTGTATGTATAATATTAATTAACAAGCAATGGCATTGCATTGCACCAAAAAATAAAACTAAAACTATCCAAATAATAGAACTGCTGTTGTGACTGAGTGACTGCCAGACAACCTAGGGGCTTGATATTTGGAGGGAATATTCCTTGGATATCCTAGGGCTGCACTAAGGGATTTTTGGAAATTCATCCCCTAAGGGGTTAAAATAGGAAGTAGCGGAAGAAACTAATTCTACCCGTACGAAATCGCGGGCGTTCTCTATGGAAAATAAAAAAATACTTTGTAAAGTCTTATGGGCTAGTAGGCAATAAATAATTCATAAAATATCATCAATTCACTGTGAATTTTTAAGTTTAGTCCTTGTCCTTCGGGTTGGCAACGCATTTGAGGTCTTAGTATAGTATAGTCTTGAGAATTCAAATGTCTATGGGTCTCAGATTCCACTTACCATCAGGTAGCCTAAGTGCTCGTGTGCCTTCTTATTAACATAAAAAAAAACAACAGACAAACAAAAGACAGAGGCGACTAAGGGAACAAGGGCTTGTAGTACTGTTAGGCGATGGGCTTGCAACCTGTCACTAATACACTAGTAAATCTTTTAGCCTGTTAGTGCAAAATGAGGTTACAGAAATATCAGTAAGTCTTTAGAGTTGTTGGTATTTCTGAAGCTCTGCCTACCCCACTCTGGGAATGAAAGCGTGATGTTATGTATGTATGTACAAACAAAGGAAACAAAATTCTGACATAAACAAAAGACCTGTTGTCACGAAATGGTTCCAACTCAGCGTTATGGAATAGAAATGTAAAACGCGTATCAACCACCAAAAAACTTGATACATTCAAGTTTAATTAAAAGTTGCAATTGTCCTGCATGTAAAATTTACAAAAGTAGCGGTTAAATAATAAACCAAGTAACTTTTTAAAGCCAATGTTGAACTTGCTCTTTGTAAAATGTTAAACGGTTTCAAACTTCACAAACTATGCAAGTTATAAAGGCATTCTCAGTAATTTATTTGGATTATTTAAGTTTGTAACAAAATTATACTGGTTTTACCAGGATTTTTTAAGAGCTAAAAACTTAGCTGTTCTTGCTGGTAATGGTAAACTATGATTTCTGGAAATTATTTATATCATCATTAAAATGTCCTCATAAATAACATATTATAACAAATTATGATGACAGAGAAACATGATTTGATTACCTACTTAAAATGATTTGAGGAAATAATGGCTCCTGAAGATAAAAATGATCATTTGTAAAACGAAACTTTGCGTGTATTATGATATTTTTTAGTATAGGATACTGCATCACGCCTTCATTCCCAGAGTGGGGTAGGCAGAGACACTGCTACAGACATACCGACAACTCTAAAAAGACTCTTGATAATTTTGTAACCACATTAGAAAACCACTTAGCATATGATAATCATTGTTTTTTTTTTAATTTTTTGGAGAAGGCACACGAGCACTCAGGCCACCTGACGGTAAGTGGAATCCGAGATCCATACACATTTGAACTCTTAACACTATAATCCTAAGACCTCAAATACGTTGCCAACCCTGAGGACTACGATGGAATGCCTCTATGATAGTAATTTCACCGGTTGTCTTATCCCTACACCGGAATACAATTAACAATGGAAATTCTTTGATTTGTACATGAATGCATATATTTCTCTATAACAGTATGTTTATCGTTGCCTAGTACCTACCCATATTGTACAAGCCTAGAGCTTAGTTTGGAACTAATTCAAATTGTGTACGATTGTCCAACTTTTTTTTTGTGCAGTTTACTTACCAGTAGGCCTAACACGCTGCCACGGGACAAGATTTTGACATATATTCGGGACTTTGATTCGTCTATATTCCATATTCCAACGTAAGAATAAAGTGTTTGTTTTAAAATAAAAGTGTGTTTTGTGTGACTTGAGTCCTTTTATTACTAAGCAACTTAAATAAAATAAAATAAATAAATATCACAGGACAATGTCACACAAATTGACCTAGTCCCAAACTAAGCTCTAGGCTTGTACTATGGGTATTATATATATATATATATGGGGACAACGATAAACTTACTTACATAGAGAAATATATTTTATCCTTGTATATATAGTTTATATGTTGGTTCTCAGGAAGAAATACTCGTGCTCATCACACAAATATCTGCTACTTAAACTCCGGGTGGCTGTCATTTAAAAAAAAACATTATAATATTTGACTTTAATAGTTCCCGTTTAACATAATATTCTACACTCTAGTTCCCGTGGCAGCATTTTAGGCCAGCATCTGCCAGTTTGCTAAAAAAATGCCGATGTTTTGTTATTAAGCATATTTAGTGTTTGTGTGTTTCCAAAGAGGTTCTTGTGGATAGGTCCTAACAATTCAAAGAAGCGACTTAGTTCTTGTTCAATACTTACGCACTAAAGAAACTTTCTAACTTTCCAAACAAATCCAACCGGGTGTTTCTATGAAATTCAATAGAGTTCTTGTCCAAGTGATCTTTCTTCAGAAAGTCTTCCTTTAGACGGCGGTTGTGCATTTTCGTTCGATCGATTTTTATTTTTAACTTGTCTTTGTATGAGAGTTTGTCGTCGACACTTCTTTTTGCAAAGGCTGGGTTTATGATGTGCTTTCTGGAAAAATATAAACAAAGAATGAAATAAAAAGAGCCTATTAAGTGTCTAACAATATTCTTAATAATGCTATGGCTAATTAAGTTACGAAAGTAAATTGTCCGATTAATAGTGCTGTTGTTAGCTAAATTGGCACTATTCTCTCTGGCGTTTAATAATAGGTACAGAGCCAACTCAGTCTACATAATGCAGTAACGCGGACTTCATAAAAAAAACACATTTATCACTAAACACAATAAGACACACAAAAAGTTAAAATAGTAAAGTAAAAGACAAATCTGATGGCTTTGACTACTTCGCCGGAGAGAGGGCGGACTCCTGATGGGAGTCCACGCTATAAATGGGTATTTACACTAGCATGCCTAAGGGCGTCCCTATTGGGCCGACCTCGGACTTAGGACGCTAGGGGAGAATTTCAATCGAATTGGAATTCTCTCAACACAGCGCTGCGACGATCTTAAAGGTGAAGTTTTATCTGGCAAGTTTAAGAAATCCCGTCGGAGCGTACAAAACACATTTTAGCGCGTGCCTTTTCAATTAGGCAGCTTTATACGACACTTCAGCGTCGTGTCTTGTGTTCACACGACTAAATAAAATTTTAATTACTTACTATTAAACAAATACTTATAATCAGACCTTATAATTAGACACATTAGATAATATCAGATTACGATAATGATGCGTTACCAACTTTAATAATACTTCAAAATGCATCAAAGCCGCAATGTGGCGTTGCAATGTGGGGATAAACTTATCGATTAAATTACTAGCATAGAGGCATTCATCTTATTGTCTATCATGGGATTGTAGTCTTAGATTGCATGTGTCTTTTTCTCTCAGATGCCACTTATTTTTGGGCCGAGTAATCATTTGCCTTCCTTTAAAAAGCCTCTTCCGTAAGTTAGATAGTTTTTTTTTTAATGTAAGTAATAGTATCTATCTTACCTATTGTAAGGCACCTTGGCTATGACTTTTCTATTTTCATCCAGGTAGTATATGTGCTTCTGGTCACCCCTCCTCTGTGCTATGGGTTCCTGGTCCTTGAACATGTGGAACAGCTGAGGGTCTGTAGGAAGATTCCATGCTATTGCAGCTGTGCTGCCGTAGAGGAAAATGTCTCCAATCGGGATGAGGGCTGCGGTTTGGACGCAAAATACTGGAAATAATTTTGCTTTCTGTTATTTGAAGATGGCTTTTCTGAAGCAGTGGAAGGATGGAAGAATATAACAGGATCTAGAAGCCTCAAAAAAAAGATAGTATGAAACTATGGAAACATGAGTGTAGTTTAAAGATAAGAAATTATTAAATGAAAGATGAAAGTCAAAGAAAACGAAGCTAAACAGAACAATGAAGACATCTACGAGTATAAACAATAAAATAGAAACGGACCTGCGTAAGTACATGTCTCTCGCCCGTAATGAAAAAGTCAATATTTATCCACTTATTTAGAAGATCGTTAGATAGTACCTACCCTATAATAAAATGATATTTTTTTCCAAAATCCACTCCTTATTTATTTTGAGAAGTTATTCTAAATGTTCATTTTAACAACAACTAAGATTTCAACTCACAGACTTGTTGAAACCACAAAGAAACTTAACATTCAACATTAAAACTAAGATAAAACTTGTGCCGCTGTCGAGCCCGGACGTATGTTAAATAAATGGCCGTAATAAATAATGTCGCCATTCTTACCCAGCTGGAACGAGCTGCCCTCAGGAAACACTAGAAACCTCTTTCTCCTCGACAATATTCTCGAATCTTCAATATTCCCGTAATAACTCTCATTCAAACACCAAACACATTCGAAAAACAAAACTACATAAATGGAACGCCATTTCAAATTCATCGTTCCAATTTAAAATTACATAACGTTCCAGAAGTTTGAAACGGTTTTTTCGAAGTTGACAGTAGTAAAATGTGATATGGACTGTCGCGCTATCCCTTGCAGAGCAAGCAGAGTCATATAAATGAGTGTCCAATTAACAAGTTTAGTGTCAAACGACACAGTTATTCGTGTTGAAATTCGAACTGTACTTAGGTTTGGAAACAAAAAAGGAATTTTGGACACGCGTGCGCAGCGTGGGTGTGACGTGCAAATAAAACGGCTATTGTTCACACGATTTATTTCTAAATATACTTAGCTTAGGAGTTCTTAGCTAGTTTTATTGGGTAATGTCAAATTTTGATTCTCGTTTATTGCATATTTTATAGGTACATAAGTAGGAAAGGTTACAAAATGGTTGTATACACCTAATCGAATTTTAATTAAAGTTATGAACACAGTGACTTATGAGCTAAATCAAGATGACTATGGGGAAAGCTCAGCTCTAAAGTTTCATAATCTTTGATCCGAATTTAATTCCCAAATGTTTTATTTGCTAAATAATAAGTTTACAAATAGATTTTCAAAACCGTTATTTTATTTAGGAATTTATAATTAGAACCAACCTAGCTAACCTATTTATAGTGATATATCCAAATAAAATTGAGAAGCGAAACATTGAACTAATTATAGGTTACCCAGGTCTAATTACTTCTCTTTTCTAAGCGCGTGGTACGAACCGCGACGCGTGTTGTTTGCCCTAGACACTGCTCGGCTACGTTGCGTGGCAGCTTTCGGTATGCTGCCACGAAATGTTCGAACAATTTACCACCGCCAATTAGAAATTCCTCATTTAAGTACAAATTTAAAAAATACCTATTCAACATTCAGACAGTTCGTGCAGTGTCAAACTTTGTTTACAGTTGTTTAATTTGATTAAATCTAGCACTGAAAGATACACAGTAGCAACCTACAATTGTTATTATCAGAGGGCGGAATTTCTCATGGCAAAATAAAACGGCGTAAACGATTCTTAAACGTGTCAAACACGATATCGTTTTAACGCACCTGAATAGAGGCCCTGCCCTCTATTGTCAACGTTTTGATAACTTTTATGTCATTTACAATAATGGCGACTGTGACATAAACGATTCTAAAACACGTCTAACACGATATCGTTATAACGCAGTAGAATAGAAGCCCTGCACATGTGCCGTAGCCGTTACACATGCTGAGTGTGTGTGTAGGGTGCAGCGCCAACTTACAAAATTCAAATCAAACCACTGTCATTTTAATAAGTTACTACAAGAGGTTAGGTTATATACAGCTTTTAATAAGTTCAACCGTACTCGGTTAAGTTATCTTTTCACAAGGCAATGCATGTATGTAAGTAATGTTCAGGTCAAATCTTGCAAGGAAGATTTCAACCTTCTCCCGGGGACCGATTGAGCTGAAATTTAGTATACCTACGTAACTTCGATGACAATACAATCATATAACACCATTGAGCTGGTCTGATGCTGGAGTTGGAATTTGGCGACTGGATTTCCTATATTTAACGTAGACCCACGTAGTTTGGACTCATTCGATTGGTTGACGGAACTTATTTACTAACGTTCTTCCCTGCTTAAACAAATCGCAGTATCTCAGACAAAATTCTCGTAGCAAATGCAACCTTATGACTAACGAGGTAGGATTGAATCTGCATTGGCTATTGAATGTGAGATACTGCCTATTGGCTTCAGAGGGCAGCGTTGTCTTCAACATGTCTTAGTACGTAAACTTGGGTATTTGGTCGCTCGGGGATGATTCCTCGCAGTCAGGGTACAGCGACTCGCAGGGCTCCGTGGCTGAGTGGGCGTCATCGTACTCTTTGAGTTCGTCTGAGTGCTGGCCTTTCGGCAAACTGGTAAAGGGATTAACTACGATCAAGAGCAGTGAAAACGGGCCACTTAGTACAGAATTTCCTTAGAAAGTGACCCGTTTTCATTGCTTCTCAGCATCACACTACAGCATCACTTTACCGTTGTAGTGGCCGGTCGATAAGAAGTAAACCATTGACGGATATTTCCGTCATGTTTGACAGCGCAAAATAGACCTAAGAGTCTATGAGGCAAGGTTGACATTCGCTCTGGTTTTAAGCTCTCATTGGCGTGTGCGTGACGTCTTTTGCATTTGACATAGCGTTGAAAAGGTTAAGGTCGATTTAATAAGGTAAGGGCAGATATTTGTGTGATATGCGCGAATATTAAATTTGTTCCCGAGTCTTGGATGTTTTCTATATACTTATTTAAATATGTATTTTTCTATATAAATATGTTTATCGTTGTCTAGTACGCTTCGCTTAGTTTCGGACTAAGTCAATTTATGTGAGATTGTCCCCTGATATTTATTTATTTAATATTTGTACCGTCATGACAGACAGGTGTCAGGTTTTATTTCATCTTATCGGCCAGGCACTAAAGTAATGCTTTACTAGTCTCTGTTAGTATAAATTCATTGTTTTAAGTCTAAAATTCAGTTCACGCTCTTTCTGTAAACTTTGTTTCGTACTTATTTTTACTCGTTGCCTCTTTTTGCTTTTCTTATTTTCCTAAGTCACCCAAAGGTTGGCTGGATGCATTTAAAGGATAAGTTTGCCTTTGTGCATTCCTGTAATAAATTGTTTACATGCATACTTACATACATATGAAATGTACGCTTGTATGCATGCTGAGACAAGCCACAGTTTTAAGTAATAAGATTTTAGGTACCGGGTAAAGAAAATGGGTTGAATAGAGACAGCTTATAAGAATGAGAATTGAACGTAATTTTCCAAAAAACTTGTCAATTTAATACTTGTTCTTATTAGTAACTAGTTATGACTTAATTTATGTTGTATTTACACTTCGAATCTCTAATTATCCCATCTTATGGTAGTAACAGTAAAAATACTAGGCTGGAATTCTACAAGATAATAACGATATCGTATTTGACGTGTTTCCGTATTGTCAACGTTTTGATAACTCTTATGTCATTTACAATAATGGCGACTGTGACATAAACGATTCCTAAACGTACCAGTGGTGCTAGACAAGTTGCATTCGACAATAGTTAGCGATTATGTTCCGATTGAAAAATATATGGAATTGACGTAAGTGTCACGTTACTATCTCGGTGGCTTACGTTAATTCCATACATTTATAAATCAAAACATAATCGCTAACGATTGTCGAATGCAACTTGTCTAGCACCACTGAATAGAGGCCTTGTTTGGGCTTCCTCAATTATGCAGTTAAATTAGAGTATTAATAGAACTCCACAAACAAATAATATATCTGACACACTCTCTCTGGCATCAGTCAGTATATTCTTTATGCCAGAGAGAATCTGAAAACGATGACGACGACGCTTTTTATGACAAAGAGAAGGCAAACGACTCTATATGCGCTGCTAACCCTGAAGACTATTCTATTCTATCTATGCCTGCCTTTATCTATACTAGTAAATTTAGAAGGGCCTCTATTCTACTTTAGAATCGTTTATGTCACAGTCGCCATTATTGTAAATGACATTAGAGTTATCAAAACTTTGACAATATGGAAACATGTCAAAGGCGAATTCGTTATTACCGTGTAGAATCCCAGCCCAGTTATCTTCCCCCCACCTAAACACAAAAATGCGAATGCATTTCCTTGGCGGTAGGTGAATAAAATGATGGTAGCATCCGTTATCCGTATGGTGGCCTGGTTAGAAAAGTGCCACTCCATTGGCTTGTGTACACATAACATCACGCCTTGAGTAAGCAGAGCTACTAAATATACCAATAACTCTAAAAAAATGTTTTTATTTCTGTAACCACATCTTGCACAATCAGGCCAAAAAGTTTACTAGTGCATTAGTAACAGATTGCAAGCCCATCGCCTAACAGTACTACAAGGCCTGCCTTGTCTTGTGTGGATGTCGTAAAAGACTAAGGGAATAAAGACGTGTAGTTCTGTTAGGCGATGGGCTTGCAACCTGTCACTAATACATTGGTAATCTTAGCCTGTTCGTGCAATATTTGGTAACAGAATTATCAACAAGTTTTTTAGAGTTGACGGTCTTTCTGTAGCTCTGCCTACACCACTCTGGGAATTAAGGCGTGATGATATGTTATGTGTGTATGGTGGTAGCAATCCCGAAGAACGGTAGATCCTACCACCACTTGCAGTAGACCAGTACCTGGTGATAAACAGAGTACTCACGTGAAGACAGCTCTCATAATCTCCTGGAAAAATGATCCCTGTTGGTGATGCTGCGTCTGACCCACCTGGCACAGCATCTGCAGCACGCAGTGCTTCCCGTTCGAGCCCAGGCTGAAAATAATAAGACAGTTATCAAAGTTTGCCCAGTCTCAAAATACAACTGTTACAAGCCTGTTGCTGAGTTTGGGACTTGGTTAGTTCGGAAGATTGTCCCGAGATTTTTATTATATACTATCTTTTGCCAGTGACTCCGTCCTCGTAGAAGTCGTTTATCGCTCGGGAAGTTTAAATTTTTTGGGATAAAAACTATCCTATATCCTTCTCCGGGACTTAAGCTTTTTTCATCCAAATCAGTTCAGCAGTTTAAGCGCAAAGAGGTAACAGACAGACATAATTTCACATTTTTAATATTAGTAAACTTTCGTTAGGTTTGTCTGTCAGTTACGTCTTTTTTAAACCTGTTAACCAACCAACACACCCAAATGTGCATCCTCAAAGTGCTAAATTCTTTAACTCGAAAAAAAGCATTATTAATCAGTAGCGGTAAAGTAACATACGCTCGCAAAACCGTCTCTATTTTCGGGAACAGCGTGGCGCGGCCACTCCTGTGAAATTCGACGCTGCGTTCCTCCATGAGTTCGCTTTTCAAAAACTCGCGCTTGTGTTCATAGGCATGCATCCGTTTCCTGTCTATTTTCAATTTCTGTTGAGTTCCTTTTTTGAATCGCTCATTCATGTCCACGCTTCGCTTAGCAAATGCTGGATTTACGATGTGCTTCCTGCAAATTTGAAAGGTTGTTAGACGGTTAGTTCAGAAGTTTAGGATTTTAGGGTAAACCTAGTGAGTTGCAACGTGAATTGAGCTCGATTTTAGCTTGATTACAGAATATCGATTTTATGAAATCGTTTTGCTAGAGTTTGAGAGAACCATGTACTTTACTATCGACAACTTTTATTTACCATCTGTCTCTTGAAGTAATTTTAAGTTTTAAACGTGTTTAAACTTAATATTGCTTTTTGCTTCCTAGGATAGGCAAAAAAACATAATAAACAAATCGTAACGTATTATATACATGAGTACTAAATTTCTATTAGATCTAATTGTATACTCGGCCGCCATTACTGTAAAGAAAATAAGAGCTATCGTTACGTTGACAATACGGTAAAATGTCGAGGGAAATTTATGTTTTTACCCATTAGAATACAGGCCCTACACACGTTTTAGGGTTCTGTATTCAACAAAGAACCCTTATAGTTTCGCCATGTCCGTTTGTCTCTCTGTTCGCGGTTTAAGTCAGAGACTATTAATATGCTTAATTAACGCCAAAAATATTGGAAACTAAAATCATGTTAAACAATTATCCCCCAAACCAAACCCAAAACAGCTAAAACTACTAGCAATAAAAATCTGAAAAATATATTTAACGAACTAAAAAGGAAAACTATCACGACTAAGTAGACTTGATTGGTTCCAGAAATTCAGGCAGTTAAAGTGTTTATACCTACTAAAAACACCTAAGACAGCATGAATTCATACTCTTGCAGTTATTTGAGCATGGTCCGACATGCTCTTGCCCAGTTGTTTTAATTACTAACTGAATTATAAAGAAGAGTTCGGATTTGATTTAACTTGGTTTGGGAATAAAAATTTAAAAATGATGCGTATTCTGGTGACATAACAAAATTGATCTCTTGCAAGCAAGTTTGTGTCAAAAAGTTCATTTTCTGACAAGCTTTTATTGCCGACTGTACTTTCTTTTGCAAAGTCATTTACTACTTATCAAGGCCAATCTAATGAGTCCAAACACGGTGGGTCTACTTTAAGTATAGCGGAGATCCTGTCACTACCTTCTGGCTTCTTCATCCGACCAGCTCGATGATTAAAATATTCATGCTTAACTCCAAACGTAACCCTTTGAGTTCTTACCTCTCATACTTCTTCTTAAACAACACCTTCCCATCAAAATCCGTGAAGTAAATCATCTTGGAGTCCATCCTTCTGTGCAGGGGGTCGCCATGGTGCATGAACGGAGAGTACGGGTCCTGGGGCAACTCGTAGGCGAGAGCCGCGGTGTACCCAAAGAGGAATATGTCCCCAATCGTGAATATAGTTGGGAAAGTGTTGCAGAATACTGGAACAACAGGATATTGGTAATAATTACATACATACATATTGTCACGTCTTCATTCCCATCAAACTTGTTGATAATTATGTTACCACATTTTGCACAATCAGGCTACGATGTTTACCAGAGTATTAGTGACAGGTTGAAAACCCATCGCCTAACAGTACTACAAGCCTTCACGTGGATGCCGTAAAAGGCGACTAAGGGATTAAAGGATTGTAGCACTGTAAGGCGATGGGCTTGCAACCTATTACTAATAACACACTGGTAAACATCTCAGCCTGATTGTGCAAAATGTGGTTACAGAATTACCAACAAGCCTTTTTAAAGTTGTTTGTATTCTGTAGCTCTATCTACCCACCCCACTTTTTCATTTCAAACTCAAATACACAAAAAACATCCGTGACCCAGAAACAAATAGGTACTCATCTTCATCACACAAATATCTTCCCTTACTAGGAATCGAACCGTTAGCGTCGTAGGCACGGCCACTACCAACCAGGCTGACGCGTCGCTTATCTAATTTCTCTTAGCTTTTCTATAACTCTCTATAACTAGCTGTTTCCCGTCATTTATCGCTATTCCCTCAGGAACCGTTGAATTTTTCGAGAGAAAAAACCATGACCTTTCCCGGTACTCAAACTATCTCCATATTTATCCGTGAAAGCGTACTAAACAGACAGACAATCAGAGTTACTTTCACATTTATAATATTAGTATAGATTAATGTATTCCGTCTTAGTCAACCCTGAGGTTGGCAATTCATATGTAGGCTTAGGATTGCCGTCTCGATATTTCAATATGAGCCATCACCAGCTTTCTCCAAGACACAAAAAAATAATCTTTGCACGAATTCGTCATACTCACCTATTTGAAAGGAACTGCCTTCAGGAAACACAATGAATCTCTTTCTTCTTGACAATACTTCGAATCCTCTATCTTCCTCCTCATCTATACTAAAGTCACTATTATTAAAACTCTGACCCATCACAAAATCCATCAAAAAGATTACCATAATCATCTTTAAACCAGACATTTTAATTTTGTAACCGTATTTTTGCTTGTGTAGCTATAAGTATGTATATTTTAAAGTATAACGCGCTGTTCCAGTATGTATAGAGATGAGGAAGTTAACGAAGTGTTCGGGATAAGATAATCTTTTTGATAAATCCATAAGTTAGTAATCACGATGGTCAAACAAGCGCCAGCGCATACCGTTATGCCGGATCTACAGGGTGATTTCAAGCAGGGGCCAAAATTAAGTTTATAGAATTTAGAGAATAAATTATAAAAAAATAACTTGGATGTGTGTTATTAATGGAGCCAGTTTTCTATACAGTATTCATTTATTAATTATTTACATTACGAATTTAAAAACAACTCATGTAGGTATGTAAACACTTTATACTACAAAAGAAATGTCAAAACAATACAACTAACATAAAAAAAGATTAACAAAGGCAAACCTTTGAGGGATGTTTTCCAGCTAACCCTGAAGAGAAGCAAGTGTACAAATTTATTTAGAACATTAAAAGTTTAACTAACCAATACAACCTATAAATAAATAAAACTACGCCCTAAGTGACAATACTCGACAATATTTTTATCTAATCGTTTGTAAGTGAACACAAATCAACCAATAGGACTCCTACCAACAGGACTAGTTAATTTAAGTTAAAGAGGTAGATTACAAGTGCATCTATTGATGCATGTTATGCATGGTAAATTTCAGTCCAATAAAAGACTTTTTTTTGGAAATTATATAGTATTTTACGTGTCGGCAAAATTAGTATAAATAAATGAATAAATGTCTTCAATAGACTGGATATCTGCATAAATACCTATTCTGGATATCAGATATCTGATATATTTCCCATGTTAACACCCACACTATTGGGTATTTAATTTATACAGACAGTAACCTCATCCTTAATATCTCCAGAGAATTATGAAAAAGAGATGACGTTCAGATTCAGTTTACCTATACAATAAATTACCTAGCAAGATTTAGTTTATACAGGATGAATAATGTTAGGTAAACTGAGATGGGGAATTCCTTAACAAAGCTGAGAGTTTGACATCGAGTTCGAAAACACCTGACATAGAATTGAAAAATTCTTTGCTGTCGCCTGTTGCTGATAAGTTTGTTTTTGTATGTATTGTTCTGAAATAAATATTTTGCAATATTCAAAAGACTAATGAAAAATTAATTATTTTAACATTTTAAAAATCACATCTGAATTCATTAAAATAACTTTTAAATGACTATACCAAGCAAAAATACAGTTTATCAATATGTAGAATTGTAGGTAATTGCACCAAATTCTAATGGCATTTAATTAGGTACATAGTAATACGTGATCTCTATGATGTTTTCAGTCTACCAAAGGTCGAAACAAGATGGGAGGTTGTTGAAACAAACCTTAGCGGTAGAAAATTACACCACAGAACAATTTGTCATCGTCACATAACGCGTTCTTCCTTTTAGTTAGTTAGCTAACACAATTCCCGGAGCGCTCCGTTCTTTTCAAACTCTTTCACCGTTAAATGTTTAACAATTTAAATTAAAGCTTCACAGCGTAACAGAAATAAATGTGCTGGAGATAAAAATAATGCTGTAAATTTTAACTACTTTACTAAGAAGAGTGTTTTTGTCAGTGCGTTTTGAAAATTTTCTACGTGATTTACGAGGATTTTGATTTCCAAACAAAATACGGTAACATTTCTTTTCCCTTAAACCTAAATCGATATTTTCAACTTTTAAATATGTTGTAGAAATTATGAAAAACAGATAGATCCGTACGTTTTTCTTTTCAAGAAAATATATCTCAAAAAGAAACAAATTGAAGATAAGCGGAAACGCACAAACCTAGTTTTCATTATTATTATTTATTTATTTTATGTTAAGGAGAAGGCACCCGAGCACTCAGGCCACCTGATGGTAAGTGGAATCTGAGACCCATAGACATTTGAATTCTCAAGACTATAATCCTAAGACCTCAAATGCGTTGCCAACCCTGAGGACTAAGATGCCTCTATGCTAGTAATTTCACCGGTTGTCTTATCCCCACACCGGAACACAACAATGCAAACACTGTTACAACAGTTGCAAATATCGTGGAAATAGGACTTGATTTAAGAGGTGAGAACGTTACGGCCCGGATCTGATAATTATACACAATACGATCTTATCCTATCTTACAGAAGGCCCTTTCGGATACACTTAGACCCCTTTAGGATCTTTAATGCAACTACCCTCTGACACATTCAGCTGTTCAAATGTGCAGGTTTAGTCACGATTTTCTTTCATCGTAGGAGCATCGGTAATGCACTTAAGCTAGAAAAACTCATTGGTATATGGTGATCGCGGGGGTTTGAACTCGGTACCTTACGATCACGAGTCGACCACCTAAGCCACTAGGCCACCGACGCTCTCTAGCGATACGATCTAAATAGAACCAAGGTAAACGACAGCCGTAATAAGGAAATGGACTGAACAGATTACTTAAGAAACTTGTGCCGTGTGGTTGCCGGGTTAGAATAGTGCCACTCCATGTCTTCCCGTGGATGTCGTAAGAGGCGACTAAGGGTATAAGGGCTTGTAGTACTGTTGGGCGATGGGCTTGCAACCTGTCACTAATAAACTGGTACACATCTTAGCCTGTTTGTGCAAGATGTGGTTACAGAATTATCAAATCTTTTTAGAGTTGTTGGTATTTCTGTAGCTCTGCCTACCCCGCTCTGGGAATGAAGGCGTGACGTTATGTATGTATGTAGATTACTTAAGAAACAAGTGGTTACTGGGGTGAAAGTGTGTAGATATTCGAATGTACTTATTTTATGTACAAATAATAATATGTCCATTGTAAGTCTTTATCTACTTTTCTCTTTTCTCAATCGCTTAAGGGTCAGCCAGATTGGGAGATCCCCTGCAGGGAAAAGTTTGCCTTTGTTCATCCGTGGTTGTCTAAAAGTGTTAAAATACACATACGTACATATAAATCAACTATCATGCGACAATTTAACAAATTGATCTAGTCGCAAACTAAGCTCTAACCTTATATTATGGGCTACTAGAGTACAAAAACATACTTATATCTATATAAGTATGTTTTCTTATGTATTTAGGCATGAATTGTCTACAAAGAAGAGAAGAAACGGTTAACCAAGAAGGTGCACCATCCTGTGGATCCCAAACTAGGATGTATCTCGGGACTCTGTTAGTCGGTAAACATTTAAAAGAGAAAACATGTTAATGTAAGAAAACAAAACAAGTTACAATCAAAAATTATGGTTTACAAATAATTCAATAATATATCAATTTGTCGTATGTTTATCGTTGTCTAGTAAGTACCTACCCGTGGTAACACCTCATTTTATCGAATTCCACTTCATCAATATATATCATTTCATCGTACGCTATTTTCTGCTAAACCCATGATGTTTTCAGGATAATCTTTAACGTTACTTAATACTTGTGACTGCCAAAAATAAAACATGCTGCGAGAAATACTATTCGATAAAATGAAAATTCTGCATAATGATACGATTGTTGAATGGTGTTTATTTATTTGTTTATTAACAACACACGCTAGCCTAGTTGGGAGTGACCCTGCCTTCGAAGCTAGGGGTCCTGGGTTCAAATCCCGGTAAGGGCAAATATTTGTGTGATGAGCACGAGTATTTGTTCCTGAGTCTTGGATGTTTTCTATGTATTTAAGTATATATTTCTCTATATAAGTAAGTTTATCGTTGTCTAGTACCCATAGCACAAGCCTATTTAGGGCTTAATTTGGGACTAGGTCAATTTGTGTGACATTGTCCCGTGATATTATTATTATTATTATTATTATTAACTATCGTAGCAGGTGGAAAGAAGTGATTTCTGCCTACCCCTCTGGAAACGGGCGTGATTTTATATATGTATGAATGTTGTTTGGATAGCTACCCATAGTAAAAGCCTAGAGCTTAGTTTGGCACTAGATCAATTTGGAAGATTGTCCCCCGATTTTTGTTTATATGTAAGACTTACACATATTAATCGAATCCAGGACCGCTAGTTTCGCTGGCAGATTACTACCGAAGAGGCTAAATGCCTTGGCAAACAAATACGTATATCCGGTAACACGAAACTGCCAGATCGAATGCTAATACAAGATTCTCGATCCATTTTCCCAAACACGGTGCAAAAACGCTCGAACATGCCCAAAGTCCAAGTTTATCTCTTTTGAGTCATTTCCCAAGTTCAAAATTAAACTTGACTAATCTCGGCTTAGCGCGGCTTGTTTCGAGCACACCCTGTAATCCCCGCGATTAGGCGGACACGAATCTGACCACTCACGACATGTTAATAAGGCTGACATTCTTTTGAGGTGACGGTGGAAAATAGATCGGTAAAATGCATTTGAAAAGTCCATTCGCAGGTATTAAAGTGTTACTCGGACTTCAATTTCAAGTCGATTTTTAAACGGCTACATGAGAATTTATAGCGGATTAGCTATACTCGTATGTATGCTTTAAATGTAACTATGCTGTTATAAATTTTGTATATTTATTTAAGTACAAAGTAGAAGATTTAGAATTGAGCGGGATCTCGCCTGTTAATTGTTCTGTCAGACTGATTTGGTAACATAATCATTGTAATGTAAGAAGTACCTTGTAATACACTAGTAAACTTCTGGGCCTGATTGTGCAAAATGTGGTTACAGAATTATCAACAAGTCTTTTTAGAGTTGTTGGTATTTCTGTAGCTCTACCTACCCCACTCTGGGAATGAAGGCGTGATGTTATGTATGTATGTACCTTGTAATAAAATAAAAAAAAAAATTTGTTTTGAAATTCGTACCAAATTGGGGGGACAAATATTTCTACAATCTGAGGGAAAAAATATAGGGATCCTATCATTTCATAACCAATGTTTCACAAATGATTCATTTCACAAACATATCATTTGACAACCTGCTTTTTCCGAAACTAAATAATTCTGGATTTATTTAAGAACCATCGTGTAGAACCCTATAAGTTAGGTTAGGTTAGTGTTATAAAAATCCTGAAATAATTGAAGTAATAGACAAAAAAGCGGGTTGGCAAATGAATAAGTTGCGAAACGACGCATTTGTCAAAGATTTGCCGGCGAAAAGTTGAATTGTAACAGTTAAGTTTGTGTGTGTTTTTTATGTTAAGGAGAAGGCACACGAGCACTCAGGCCACCTGATGGTAAGTGGAATCTGAGACCCATAGACATTTGAAATTTCAAGACTATAATCCTGAGACCTCAAATGCGTTGCCAACCCTGAGGACTAAGGTGGAATGCCTCTATGCTAGTAATTTCTTGCTTGGGGGGTTGTGTTTTGACTACCACGGCACAGGCCCAACAAAGTATGACATGCTTTTGTAGTAAATTAAAACATACATGATTGAAATTTGTTTTTTCTAGAGTTAAACTGCATTCTCAGAATCTTAAGATACAGGCGTAGCCTGGTTTGGGTTCGGCAGAAATATCTACATACATGATATTGTAGTTTCTTCTCAATAAACATTCTTTAAAAAGATATATCTGCTTGGTCGTAACTATAAGTTTTCAACAGAGACGGTACCGCCCTCAGAGCAAAACTAAAAATAAAAACAAAAATAAGGAGCAGTAGTATTTTATTATTGTTGGGGCCCTAAGTGATTATAAGCAGACGGACGGATAAAGGGTTCAAATATATTGATTCGATAAATGGAATTGGTATTAATTTTTTATTGACGACACGATGGCCTAGTTGGTAGTGACTCTGCCTTCGAAGCTAGGGGTCCTGGGTTCAAATCCTGGTAAGGGCAAATATTTGTGTGATGAGCACGAGTATTTGTTCCGGAGTATAAATTTCTCTATGTAAGTAAGTCTATCGTTGTCTAGTACCCATAGTACAAGCCTAGAGCTTTGTTTGGGACTAGTTCAATTTGTGTGACATTGTCCTGTGATTTATTTATTTATTTGTTATTTACGTAGTTTAGAAAAAGAACGGAGGGGAGAGTCGTTTGCTACGTCTGAGGTATACTTAGACATTCATAGCATCTAGATGACTAGATTTAATCTTAGTCCTTAGGGTTAGAAACACAGTCTTAAGATTGCAGTCTCGAGATATGATTTATTTGTAGTGTTAATATGGGTATCCAATTCCACATACCATCAGATGGCTTGTGCGATTGTTTGCCTCCCCATGCCATAAAAGACAACGCCTTAGTGTAGCACTTTTCAGGATTTGTTTGTAAGAAGCTGGATGCCTAAAGAAGTTGTGACGAAGAAGTATAATTTTCCTATGTTTTTTTATTGTAGTTTCTCCAAGAACCAAATTATTGTGATCCACATTCCTACCCCAGTTTACGATGTCCCGCTACACCACAGTTATTCATATAAGACTTAATTTGTACTGTACTCGTTTACATTTCGTTTTATCGCGTGTTTTGTCGGTCCGTCACCCAGTTCCTGACCCGGCGAGGCCATGACAACTTTGTGAATGATGCAGAAGTTGTATCAGATCGTTTTGGTGTGCTATGTCGTTTTTGTTGTGTTTCTTTTGATTGGTGTCGGCAGTGAGAGCAATGGACGAGTCAGAAGATATCTCAGTTTTAGGAATGTTTCACATTTTTTCGTAAGTGTTTAGTTTTTAGACGTTGTTTTAAATGAATAGGTCATGTTGAGGTAGGTATTATTTTTATTTGAAATTTTAATTAATTGTCTATAGTAAACTGGCAAGGCTTAGCTAGATCTAGAAATGATTGGAGAAATGAGGGGGAAGCTTTCCGGCATTTTGTAATTTGAGATTGTACAGGCGGTGAAATAGTCGGGAAGATGCGTCTTTTAATTGATAGTGATTATGCAATCTAGCGGTCCCGGATACGATTCCGGCCGTGTTAAAGTATTGTTATGAATATTTCTTACTAGGTGTTGCCCGCGACTCCGTCCGCTTCGAAAAATAAAACACAGCCTATGTTACTCTGTGATAATGTAGGTTTCTAGTGGTGAAAGTGTTTTAATAATCGACCTAGTAGTTTTTATATTATTCGTTACATACTTACACACGTAATTACAATTTTTTCCTCTTCATACTATTAGTATAGAGTAAAGTGAATGAACTAAATATTTAGCAGTATCATCATTCTCCTGCCCTTATCCCAACTTATTTGGGGTCGGCGCAACATGTTTTTTTTCCATACTTCTTTATTAGTCGCCATCTCGGTAGTCACTCCCTTTCTAGCCATATCATCTTTCACACAGTCCATCTAACGTGCAGCATTATCTTTAGCAGTATAATTAAATAAATTATTAAAATTAAAATTTGGTGACGATCTGACATAAATTGACCTCGTCCCAAGCTTAGCAATGGATCAAAGCAACAGTATTAACTTATATAGATATTAACTCGTACATACTTTATCTCTATATAATAAAAATGAATCGCTGAATGTGTTGCTAAGCGCAAATCTCGAGAGCAGCTGAACCGATTTCGCTAATTCTTTTTTTATTGTGTTTGTTACTAAAAAAACAAAAAAATCACCGGGAAAGTAAAATTTGCAGCGGGGCGAAGCCGCTAGCAAATTTATAAAAGAAGAAACTGACTGACTGACATATCAACGCCCAGCCCAAACCAGTGGATCAAGAGATTCCAAATTTGGCACGTAGGTTCCTTATGAGGTCTAGAGGTGCTAAGAAAGGATTTTTGGAAATTCATTTCGTAAGAGGGTGAAACGGGTGTCCAAAGTTTGTATGGGGAAACAAAACCGCTGGACCTAGTGACTCAAAATTGAAAGGGAATATTCCTTGGATGGCTCAGGGGTGCACTAAGAAGAGATTTTTGGAAAATCATCCCTAAGGTGTTAATATGGGCACTTAAACTGGCTTGAACCCGTACAGCATGTTTTGAGCCACAGAAAATTTTCAGGACGCAAATTATCAGTGGAACTTAGCGATTTTCGAAAATCGACTAAAAAAATAGGATTGACGTTAGCTGATGAAAGATCGCGTCGACCGCTTGATGTCCACTCCTTGTTTTTTTAACCGACTTCAGATAAAAGGAGGTTCTGTGTTGGGCTATATGTATGTATATTTTTTGAAGTCGGTTAAAAACACTACAAACAACAATTTTGAGTCGATAGAAACGATATCTTGGCTACGCGTACAGGATCTTTCATTGTAGTAAACGTACTAAACGCCACATTTTGTAAATTCCAGGTCCGATTAAACACCAAAGCCAACATGGTCCAATGGAACCAGATCTTTGCGCAGACCCTGGGGTTCCGGATGAACTGGGACGATCCCCCCGACTCTTTCCACCCCTACCACCATCTTGGCAGGCGCATGGTGTACAGCAACTTGGAGACTTTGCTGGACAAGTAAGTTTTTGATAGGCCTTCTAAGTAAGCTGCTATGAGTGGTGAATGCCTGATAAGTTCTAGTGGACAGAGATATATGGGTGGATCAACTTTTCGTTGTTGTTATTCTGTCCCGTAAGCCAGGAGACAACAGTGATAGAGTTCCTTAGAAAAATGGTTATAATATACACTACTAATATGCTTGGAAGAAAACCCATAAAAGAATGGGCTTGTAATTGCCACAAAAGCCGATGTTTGCTGGATTTATATACTTTAAAATCGTGGTTTTAAAGAGTGACCCAGGAGACGTCACCATGGCAACGAGCTACAAAGAAAAGTTGATTGACCCATATGACAGGTATCTTTATATATTCTAACAGTAACTACATTAAATTTAAAATGCTTATACGATTACTAAGCAGTTAGCCACCTTTTTTGGTATTAATGGATCGTAGTGGGATTCCATCCTTGTCCTCGTGAGACCCGATGATTGATAATCAAGGCAGTAAAAACTTTATTGTAACGGGTATAAAGTTCAATTTAACTGGTTTCAAAATTGAAAATGGCACTAAGAGGATTATGAAGCGACGCTTTAATCGTGTAGCTGTCAAAAAGAATAAATACAAATTTAGCTCCGGGCAATAACGTTTGTCACCCATAAATCTAATTCGATTTCCACGATTTTTAAATACTTTGTTGTTCTCATGAAAAACTATGTCTGTGCGTTCCCGTTTTTGTTTTTTTTTTTTTTTCCTTTCCAATAAGTATTTTCTTGGAAAGGAAAACGTACAGACCAAGTTTTTCATAACATCTACCACATATTCAAAAATCAAAAAAATCCGACGTTTAAGGGGAAAAAACCGTTATCGCATTTTGTATGGATTTTTTTGCTTCACAGTCCTCTTAAAGAGCAACGGTAATTGTACTTTATTCACTTGCTGGTAGACTCGAATTCCCATAGCAAAAATCTCCCTGTTTTTGGTATTTTGGGCTTAACGACGTTAAAAGAACCTTTTCGTTACAGGAACGGGGTAAGCGGCTACCACTGCGTGCGCCGCGCGGTGTGCGAGGTTCGCGACATGGCAACCTTTCAGGGAGTTTACCAAAAGATACTCAGTATGGTGTTTAGGTACGGCGGAATTTTACTTTTAATTTCTATGCTATATTTTGAGCAACTCGCATTGTCCCGGTAAGTCTTATGCCGGCCGTACACACTCGCCGAGGTACCGCGAGAAGACCGGGTGTGTGCATACTGCTATCGTCCTGTCCCGCTCTCTCGTTGTCTCACTCGCTCTTGTCTCTTCTTCCCATGTCCGCGGCCGGTTTCGGCCCGAGACTCTCGGCGAGAAGCTCACCAGCCAGTGTGAACAGCTGGCATTAAATGACGATAGAAAGTAATAAGGCTGGTAACATATAATTAGTAACCCTGCCTAAAAAGCTAGCATTGACGGCTTTTATTCCCGGTATGGGAAAATATTTGCGTGATGAGTATTTGTTCCTGAGTCTTGGCTATTTTTATTTATAAGGCCCATGAAGTAATTCAAACATTTTTGTTTCTTTTCAGACAGCAATCATCATTGACAGACAAATGGCATAACGCGACAGAAGAGGAATGTCAACTATCAATATCTTCTTGCCCGTTCTCCTTATTCGATGTATCGCTTTACACGGATTTATGATAAACAATACGACATGATTTAACGTAACGCTTGAATTGAGACGTATACTTTGACGTATCTTGATACGGAAGATCTCAGAAATGATCAGTGTATTAATACGGTTAATTAAGAAAGCCCTATTTCGTTATTTCAAACATGAAAAGAGGTGACAGATTATTTAAATTACGGGGCATCTATTTTATAGGCTAATAACATATAGCCTTTGACAATGTTATCGTATTGTTTTTACTCAGTCGCCATCACTGTAAAGTAAATTCCACCAAAAACATAGATTTAAAAAGGTTAAGACCTCATGTGCCAACAATCTAGTGATATCTAAGAAGGTGCTAAGTTTGCCACTAGACTGTAATGTTTAAAGAAGAAACCATTCAGGCCCTATTTCCCACCTTCATAACTCATTTCCCAGTTCAGCTAGGAACCTAATTTGTTACAGATTGCTTAAGTCTTTGAATTTATTGCCCAGTAATAAGCCTATTTTATACAAAATATACAAAAACCGCTAAGTTAGAGCTCAATACAGCATAACGTAGTAACAATAATTTGGTTTGATTGCACCTTTTTAAATGTCTTTACTTTAGTGGCAAATGGAAACTCGGCCTTATTTTACATATCGCTGCTTTTATGCAAAAACGCCACAAATCAAAAACAAATACAAATTGATTCAAAACTTTAACTAAATAGCGCTCCGAATTTAAATGCAACAAAGACTAATTTTGATTTGTGGCACTATAAGCAACGATATGTTTTGTTAGGATTTCAAAATACAGAGTGCTCCTACTAACATTGCAAAATATCAAAATATAAAGCTAGGAGCAGACAAGTTTGAATCTAATTAGAAGCAAGTCGTGAGCAATGAGGCCCTAACAAGCTCCCGGATCGTTTGTTACCCTGCAACGCAGATTTTTCATAATAAAAATGCAACTGAGGGTAGTAGTAGTTTTTAATTAAACCGTAACTAAGCTGGTTTCACGCTGACCTTTGAATTACTTTATTATTATGCAAAGGCTAAAAAAATGTTCAACATTAAGGGTGAGTTTCTGGGTCGCAGTTGCCTCTAGTAATTTCATTATCACTACATAGTATAAAACAAAGTCGCTTTTTCTGTCCCTATATCCCTATGTATGCTTAAATCTTTAAAACTGCGCAACGGATTTTGATGCGGTTTTTTTTAATAGATAGAGTGATTGAAGAGGAAGGTTTATATGTATAATACTTTAATCCGGAGCGAAACGAGGGCGGGTCGCTAGTAAAATATAAATCGAATCGAAAATGTGACTCGTTTGTTAAATTTATGCTACAAATGTATTTTTATTCTATTGTCGCCTTAAGTCGCATTCGGTCTCTTACTTTCTTTCATTAATGGCTTTCACTCCTTGTTTTAACAAAATGCATGTCACCTTTGTCGAGTTATAAAATCACCACGGACTTATTAGAGAAATAAGTCCATGGATGTCACACGTGAGGACAAATGGAGTATTTACTCTGGTGGACTTAACAGAAGCACATAATGGTTAGCTCCACGTGTTTCTGTCAAGTCCCCATCACTTTTTAGGGTTCCGTAGTCAAACTTACCCTTAACCCTAGTTTCGCCTTGTCCGACCGTCCGTCCGTCCGCAGCCTAGCTCGGAGACTCTTAGTACTAGAAAGCTGTAATTTGGCATGAATATACATCTTTGTCACGGCAACAAAGTGGTAAATATAATGTAGAAAAAAATAATTTGGTACCGTGGTACACGTAACGTGGGGATGTATTTTTTTTTCTCGTCTACCCTATAGTGCGGGGTGTCGTTGGATAGGTCTTTCAAAAATATTAAAGGATTTAAAAAACATTTTTGGATTAAGTTATCCGTTTTTGAAATATGAAGCTTTAAAGCGCTAATTTTTGTTAGACTCAAGTAATAACAATTCTGCTTTGCTAAGCCAAATAGCAAGTAAGTCAAATAAAACTGCTGTAGCATTTACAACCTTATTACTAACAGGAGAGGATTGATCATACATTGAATAAATATCAGGGGACCATCGCACACAAATTGGCCTAGTCCAAAACTAAGCTCTAGGCTTGTACTATGGGTACTAGACAACGATAAACATACTTAATATATAGAGCACATCCAAGACTCAGGAGCAATATATTCGCGCTCATCAGACAAATATCGGGATTTGAACCCAGGAGCGCTGGCTTCGGAGGGGTCACTCCCAACTAGGCCAACGTGTTGTGTCATTGCCAATCGAATCTGAAATAATGTTTGTCGGTTTAGGAGGGATTTCTTAATGGAACAATAAAGTTCGGTCAATCTAGGATGATAAATGTGACAGTGTTATTTAATAATTTCGAATTTTTACTATACTCAAGTTATGAATAGGTGATTAATTAATTAAATTACTGAATGGTGCAAAGTTTGCATCATTGTAGTATTTATGTGAAGTCAAAGAAACAAGTTTCATACATGTTTATATGAGATGTCATAGTAAAATCCTAGATGGATCATACTATAGTGCTATTGAAGTGTTATTGTTTGTGCTATAGGGTGTTAGCATTGGTTTCAATTCCTTTAGTTAAGTTGAATACTGATATTAAGTTTACATATGTTATTGTAGTAATAAGTAAATAATAAAACACTTTAAATTTCAGTTTACCTTTTATTAATTTAAAATGTATTTTAATTCTCACTCGTAAATATAACATTTAGGCATATTGTTTTATTTAATTGTCAAAACTAACGAATAGAACACTCAGTAAAACAAGATTACAAAAAAAAACAATTAAGGTATTCTTTTTACGACACATTTGACCTTTTCAGGCGTAAGTTATCTTTTTCAGTATTAATGGCACCCAAAGGCCTCAGCGGAAATCGGGCCTCAGACGATTCAAGTCGATTTATATGCTGTCCAAATCTGAGTGAGATGCTATCCTTACAGTTTCAATCTCATTTACCGTTTCTCCTTTTGACACAAAATTAAACTTTATCTGTTAGGGCGTAAGGGTTTTTTTTGAGATGTAATGTTTGAGTTAAATACGAGGTTTAGTAGGAAATATTTGTTTTCTGCGTACACAGCGAGGTTTTGCTGCAGCCGTCATTATGAATGAAGAAATCGGTCCTTGAATGAAGATCATTATTGCCCATCAATTCTGTGGGCTCAACGTTTTACAATCACCTTCACAGGATGTTGTTTTTAGTGCGATTGTATGAATCATCACACTGGCGAAGAATAAAAAGGACTTGTAAAGTTTATAATTATTTTAAAATTCAACGCCGTTCCATCATTTTGCCCGTGATATAATCTTGTATTTCCACAATATTCGAATATGATGACAGGTTTTACTTTGAATTCATAGAGTTTTCGTTTTACTTACAGTAGACTCCATAAAAAAATAATCTCTGGTAGTTATCATTTCGAAAATAACGATCTTTACTGATATTATAAATAAGTGATTATTGAATAGTGTATTGACTATTAAACAGCTTCTTTAGTTACAAGGTGAATTTTATTTACAATAACTCTTTCTCTACAACTATTATAGAGTAATAGTCATAGGAATGTTCATGTTATGAAACAAGTTTTTCAATAACATTGGCCTGTGTCTTCAATGATTGGTGAGAATGCGTATCATACTTCAGCCTATCCTTATTTAATTTGAAATCAACTTCACTTCACTTCACAGAAAGGAAATAACAATTAAATTGTAAATTAACAATTGATTGAAAATTAATTGGGCACGAGGGCCCGAGGGGCAGGCGTGAAATCTTAAGTGCCCATCTTAATAATTCGGTATTAACAGCATGTTTCTATTTTAGACGGACATTCAATTTCAATTAGTCAACGAAATTGTCCAGTTATTTCTTTCTTTTAAACCTGACACTAGAACACCCAAGAGGCCAAAAAGTTGGCGAAATAAAAGTTAATAGCCATCTGACATTTGGACACCGTGGTGAATAAGTCATACCAGAAGCACGGCCAAGTCGTGGGCAAAAAGACACCGATGAGCCTAAATTGACCTGTCTTGGTTTGTCATCTTTGTTTTCGTGCGAGTCTTAGACCTCAGTGGTATTTCGTTGCAGCTTACATAGCGTCGGTGATAGTACGATACCGCGTAACTAATAAATTAATTATGATGTTAAATACACCTGAAAAAGCAAGTCAGTCGGGTACATTTTGGCATCTTATTGAATTTGTTAGTTACGTAGTATTGCAGTATAACCGACGATCGTACCTAACTCCTTATGAAGCTTACAAGCTCGAAATCGAATTATAATTGTCCCATTATTTACGTCGCATTTAACTCATCGAAAAATATTGATTTTAACAAATGCTGCAGTATGCATAAACACACATGTGGTCATCGAAAATGACAATCAGTGGAACGAATTGTAATGGCGGAATTCAATCAGCTGACAATATCGTTCAATGTTCACATTAATGGACTATTCTCGTCACAATTTGTTAATGCTATTACAATAAACTGTTATATAACGATTATTGATCAAACAGAAGCCTTCGTTATTAGTATGATTGTTGAAATTTCAATTCTCAAATATTACCCTTGTAAAAATAATCAGCCTGTAACATTATCGGTCTTTATTAAATTAACGGTGTTAACTTAGTATTATACTAAGTCTAAAAAGCGGCCAAGTGCGAGTCGGACTCGCCCATGAAGGGTTCCGTAGCAGCAAGTAACATAATATAAAAGTTCGTTGCAGCTTTGATCAATGTTTTTATGACGTATTAAAAAAAAAACTACTTACTAGATCTCGTTCAAACCAATTTCCGGTGGAAGTTTGCATGGTAATGTACATCATATATTTTTGTTAGTTCTATCATTCTCTTATTTTAGAAGTTACAGGGGGGACACACATTTCAACACTTTGGAAGTGTCTCTCGCGCAAACTGTTCAGTTTAGAAAAAAATGATGTTAGTAACCTCAATATCATTTTTGAAGACCTATCCATAGATACCCCACACGTATGGGTTTGATGAAAAAAAAAATTGAGTTTCAGTTCTAAGTATGGGGAACCCCCAAAATTTATGTTTTTTTTTCTATTTTGTGTGAAAATCTTAATGCGGTTCACAGAATACATCTACATATCAAGTTTCAACAGGGTAGTCCTTATAGTTTCGGAAAAAAGTGACTGTGACATACGGACGGACAGACAGACAGACATGACGAATCTATAAGGGTTTTTTGCCATTTGGCTAACGGAAACCTAAAAAGGAAGTTAAGTCTTATAAAGTATCATTACTGCTTTAGCTGTTACTTTAGTTATAGTAAATACGGGATTTTTGGTACTCTAGTTTTATTTAAATATATGCAGTGAATAATGTACTTTGAAAAAATCTCGTACCTCATTTTTCGTGATGTACCTACGATTTTAAACTAATTTCTCTTCACGTTTAAGTTTAAAATCATACATCACGAAATATGAGATACGAGGTTTATTCAAAGTAGTGACGATTATATACCTTGATATCTTAGTTAGCTTCAGATGCTTCCACTGCCCCTGTTGGAACGTATTGTTGACTACTCGGCCGCTACTACTGTCAATATAATAGGATATACTGAGTCATTTTTACAATACGATATAGGAAAAGACAATTCAGCATTTGAGAGTGACCCTGCCTCCGAAGCCTCCTGGGTTCAAATCCCGGTAAGGACAGATATTTGTCTGATGAGCGCGAATATTTGTTCCTGGGTCTTGGATGTTTTCTATGTATTTAAGTATGTATTTCTCTATATAAGTATGTTTTTCGTTGTCTAGTACCCATAGTACAAGCCTAAAGCTTAGTTTGGGACTAGGTCAATTTGTGTGACATTGTCCCCTGATATTTATTTATTTATAAGAGCCCTCTATTCTACTAAGAAAAACAATATGGTTCATGGTTAAGGTACAAAAAGTTAGACACGCTAACTCACTTAATTACATTTTTAAGCATACTTTTCGTTACACAACGGAACTTTTTTCACATTTCTTGTTTGTATGGTTAACTACGCTTAACTATGGTCCAACTATTTGGTCCTAACCCTTATCTCTTCTTCTTATATAAATTCCATGCATTTTGACAAAATATGATGTCGTTTGAAATTTTACTACACCCTGTAGCTCTTATTAGCTTGGCAGTTATTTCAAAATTAACACTATAAAACAGGATTTAAACGCGTACGCAGTAAATAACATTTACCTCGACGTTTCGAATGTGTTATTAATACTCGATTAAGTCCTGTTTTATAGTTTTAGTGTAAATGTATGTGAAAATCGCGTTAGTTTCAATAAAGGTTATTTTAATGTTACCAAAAAGTTGGCCACGCTAACTCACGCAATTAAATTTTCTATGAAACTTTTCCGTTGGGCGGTAAAAATTAGCCATACAAATTGTAAGGATACTTTTCTTCGCACAACGGAACTTCTTTCGTCTTCGTTGTTGTATGGTTAACTACTCTTAACTATGGTCCTACTTTTTGGTGCTCACTCATGTCCGGTCGCATAAATGTAAATGAAATGAAACAATTTTACAGTGTAAAATGATAGATTTACATAAGTTATTCGTCGGCGAGTACATAGATGTACTGCCTAGATAGATCTATCTAGGCCAGCTAGTCTCTTTCAGTAACAGGCTACATGGAAATACAAAGACGTGTCGATAACGCCTGGAAGAGCTACTGGTCCACGAAACATTTGATGAAGGAAACCTTCCTCTTTCATTGAAACGCAAACTCGTCGTCGAATTTTGCCGGTTTAACCTACGGTGCTGTCGTGGTCTTTAACCGAAAATCAAAAGTCCATACTCAAGGTCAAAGAGCGATAGAGCGTAGCCTATTAGGGGTAAAAATAACGGACTGAGTGCGAAACACTACTCTGCGTTCCAAGACAGGCATAGCCGTGGGCCTAGGCAGGACATGTTTGTCGCATGTACCCACAGAGGTGGGCCAATGCGGCAACCTGGTGGGGCAGTACGGCTACAGACGACGAGGCAGACCCAACCCAGTGAAATTACTAGCATAGAGGCATTCCATCTTAGTCCTCAGGGTTGGCAACGCATTTGAGGTCTTGGAATTATAGTCTTGAGAATTCAAATGTCTATGGGTCTCAGATTCCACTTACCATCAGGTGGCCTGAGTGCTCGTGTGCCTTCTCCTTAACATAAAAAAAAAAAAAAAAAAAAAAAAAAACCGGAGATGGCGGGACGACTTGGATGCTTTTCAGAAGGATTGACCGAAAATTGCCACAGAGAGAGAGGTGTGGAAATCAAGGGAGGAGGCCTTTGCCCAGCAACGGGACATGTTAAGCTATTTTTTTTTCTTCAATATGTTCGTATGTCAGTTTAACAATTAAACAATTAATATGAGTAAGTTAACAAGAAACCTCACACTAGGCTTGGCCTGAATTGTGAGATTCATTTCTCAATAAGCAGATTTTTGCTTAATTACTTATTATAAAACGTATTTTTTTTACTTTCACTAAAATTACAGCCAATAAGGATTGTACTCTTATATGGAGGAGCAAAGCTAAATCATTTTTACTCCAGACTATTACAAATGCAATAAAATATAACAATTTCATTTTAAAGTCATAGAACGATGGCGCCATTTCTTGTCCTTGATTTCTGATGGCTCCTCCGGGAGCCATTTATCTATCGAATCGCACGTTGGTAGCGAAACGAAAAATGAGGTTGGAACGTGATTTTTCTCCAGCTTTTCATTTGTCATGTCGCATAAATGAATCTCTGCCTTAATTTACTGAAATAGAGAACAAATTCCTAGATTGGTAACGTTTTAGTCTAGATGTTTCGAGCATCATGGCATATATGTATGTACCTACTAGGTTTTGCCTGCGGCTCCGTCCGCGTAAAGGACCAATTTTTCGGAATGAAAAGTACCTTACGCTGCCGTAACACTAAAGTAATTTACAGTAGAATTATTTTGAGTTTACCACTGACAGATTGTTTTCATTTAATTTTCAGCTTTAACCTCATGCAAATAAAATAGTAATTACTAAATTAGTAGACGTGGGTAGGAGTATTCTGAAAATTGCTTAATTTGTATTAATTTAAATGAAGGCAAATTCTCTGTCTTTGGTAACCTTACAGTAATCGTACAGGGCTGGAATTCTACAAGGTAATAACGATATCGTTCTTGACCCGTTTCCGTAATGTCAACGTTTTGATAACTCTTATGTCATTTACAATAATGGCGACTGTGACATAAACGATTCTTAAACGTGTCAAACACTATATCGTTTTAACGCACCTGAATAGAGGCCCTGAGCTGGGATTCTACACGGTAATAACGATATCGTCTTTGACGTGTGTTTCCGTATTGTCAACGTTTTGATTACTCCTATGTCATTTACAATAATGGCGACTGTAACATAAACGATTCTAAAATGCGTCAAACGCGATATCGTTATAACGCAGTAGAATAGAGGCCCTGTAGTAGACGAAGCATTCTATATACATACTCCATCGGGAACCACGTCAAAAAATGCTTATGCTATTAAACGCTAGCCATCTCCACCGAACCTCAAATAGGGCTGGTGCGACGGCAGAAGCGGCTAAAAACTTTAAAGTAGGCAAATATGGTCTTGCCCCAGAATGTAATTTTATTCCATTCGGCGTCAAGAACCTTGGTCCTAGCGCTTTAAACCTTTCTATGGGAATGTCAAAGAGACACGTCACTGTTGTCTGAAAAACTGACAGTTTCCTCGCTCAACGAATTAGTTTAGATAAGATTAAAGGAGAATGTAACGTCTATCATAATCACACAGCAGCGGCGACTGCGGCGACGGCGGCGGACATAAATTACAAAGATCGCATTTTATTTCAGGCTATCTGGCTTCCATATCGTAATCATATTGTTAACATTTTGGCGGATAGAGAGGCTAAAACAGCTTTAGCTATAATTTACACATGCATCTAAGAATAAGTATTAAAATCATAATGACATTGGCTAGTTAATCAGAGCTTAACATGAAGTCGTTAAAACAGTTAAAAGAGTGTCAGTAACACAAAGTCCTTACGCAGTTAGTGCATGTACTCGTATTTATTTACACATTGGTCAGGACTGGAAACTCCTTAAGCTACTTAGCCACCAACCCTTGCCTTTGACTCTACTTGAACTTGCAATGAACGACGCAGAAGACATTTCATGTCAAACACAGGTCACCTAATGCAATCTCAGGACCAAAATTCTAAGACTGAAAACGCATTGCCAACCCTGAGGACCGAGATGAAATTCCTAAGTGCTACTTTCTATCGTGCTATTTCACCGGTTGTCTAATAATCCATACACCAGAATACCTAGACTAACGAGGTCCTTCCACCACTATCACGTTTTACTCATCTCTGAGCTTGGTGATAATTTCCATGATACCCTGACCGTCAGGGCACCCCTTATAAATATAGGGACAGCTGAACATCTGCCGTCCTGCCACTGCCGCGTCTTTGTATGGAGCCATAGCTTCCTTTAAATCAGGTTCAAAGTCTTCAAGCGGAGATTGACCGTAGTCCGGCCTGAAAGGAAAGTTATACTCATTTAAGGGAGAGACCACACCGACGCGTAACGGTGACGCTGCGTAAACAAAAGTACATGGTGTAAATTTTGAAGGGCCGTATTTAATGCACCGTTAACCTCCGGTGTGATCGCTCCCTAAATTATTTTTAAAGAAGAAAATGGCGGCGCAAGCATTGCCCGAAAATAGACTGTTTCCGAAATGAAATGCTGACGTACTGTTTTAAGAGCCCGAAACAAAACACAGAGTTGAATTTTGTCGAAACTATAAGGGAAGGATAACGAAGGGAGGGAAGCTTTTGCCTAGCCGTGGGACATTATAGGCTGTTAAATAATAATGAAAATATAAGAACCCCTTTTAATGTGAAGCGTTTAGTACATTTAGTTAAAAAAGAAAATGTGTCAAATTTGCATGGTATTTACGTTAGACGGTGCAACATATTGGACCTCAAAAATATCCCCCTCATGCTTCTTGTTGATTGTCTTATCAACAGATTCAAATGCATACATTTGGGGATGTTAGAAACCGAATATACTTTTTTACCGTCCAAAATGCTAAAACCCGACCAGCTACTTAAAATCTATATACATACATACATAACATCATGCTTTTATGCCAAGAGTGGGATAGGCAGAGCTACAGAATTACTAACAACTCAAAAAAACTTTAAATCTGAAGAATACAAATCGGTCAGTTTTATACTTACGTGAGCAGGACGTGCATCAGTTCTCCGACAAACCCCTCCTCCTCCACCGGGAACTGAGCAGCCTCACAAATGGCGCGGAGAACGCACTCCTGGCCGTTCATGCCTTTGCTGCAAATATAATACATTACGTATGTTACATTTCATCATCATCATCATTTTAGTTTCTGCCATGACTTCATACTATTTTAATTTGAAGACCTTAATTAAAGATTATAATGACATTGAAATACAAGTTGGTAAAATTTAACTGTTAGAGTCAAGCATCCATGGGGAGTCAAGACCCCTTGAAGGGGGCACGCCTCCTTAAAAAAACCAGTACATCAAGCTGTTCTAATCAAATTTTTCAATCATTCAGATGCGAGTGTTCAATCACTATCACTAGGAGTTCAGAACCTGCAAGGGTCTGCTTCAAACTGGCTAGCTTTACGGTCAAAAAGAAGTAAATTGAAACAGTCAGTGTTTTCCATTTCCTTATTTCTCAAGTTATTGTTTGATGATTTCTGATTGCTATTATAGTGATTTCAAATTTTGTTTTCCCCGGCTATTGGTCGTGGATTCAAATAAATGCTACTGATAACAGCGCCCTAGCTGGCCACGGCATTACGCTCAGTGGCTCCCTTTTTTACACATATTTGATTGCTTTGTTTTATTTTATCAACGACGTGTTAGTTAGTGTAACCGCGTGTGTACGCTAGTTGGTGTAACCTTGCGCTTACGAAGCTAGCGGTCTTGGGTTCGATTCGCAATGTAATGCGCGTGTGTATTTGTTCAAATTCTTGAATGTTTTTTCCCTATATAATTGTGTCTATTTTTGAGCAGTAACCTAAAGCATACTTTGGGACTAGGTCAATTTGTGTTAGATTTCCCACTCTTATTAATTATTCAGAGAACGAATACTACAAAAATGGCTTACGCATTCATCAGCTCAGCAAAAGCCCTGTAAAATACCAGGCGCTCATTCCTCCTCACTGCCAAATCCAGGTCTCGCTGTTCTCTGGACACCTGCTTGATAAAGTAGTACTGCGACAGCTGGGTGATGTTGGTGAACTGGACGTATTGGTACTGGAAGTTGCACAGGAAAAGCAGGTTGATGTAGTCCTCGGCCTTGATTGGAGTAACGAACCCGATGAGGAGCTGGAAGCAAAAGGTAATAAAGGTGCGATAAATATTTATGGAAAGAAATATGTGATAGAAATTTAAGAAGAGGACAAAGAAAAAGATTACCGCAAGATTACTTTTAACAATCTAGGCTAAGGAAGTTTTGGCTTGACTCTTGTTCCTGAACTAAGACTGTATGTCCTTCAAATTTTTACACTTATATTATATTTATTTAGTAATGTCTTATATTAGCCCGTGTGGTTGCCGGGTTAGAATAGTGCCACTCCATGTCTTCCCGTGGATGTCGTAAGAGGCGACTAAGGGAATAAAGGGTTAGGCGATGGGCTTGCAACCTTGTCACTAATACACTGGTAAACATCTTAGCCTGACTGTGCAAAATGTGGTTACAGAATCATCAACAAGTTTAAAGTTGATGGTATTTGATGGATGGTAGCTCTGCCTACGCAACTCTTGGAATGAAGATGTGACGTTATGTATGTATATTTTTAGTATTAAATATTTTTACGCATTTATCTGCTATTTTGATCTTCATCTTCCGTTACTTAAATTGTTGTATATTTATCCATCCGCTTTGTTTTATTTCTCTCTAAATCGCTAAAAGGGTAACTGGAAGAGATCCCTAAAAGGGATGAGTTCGCCTTTGTATATACCTATTGTCTTTTTGTTTTGTTTTTACTTTGTACATACATGCATGCATACAATTTGATAAATATTGATGTTGAAAAGAGAAGGTGGACAAGCAACCAGTCCATGTGATCGGTAGTTACTGTGGCCATTTGTATTCTTAAGATGAGTTGCCAGCCCTAAGCAATGCAATGAGTGCCTTTATGCTAGTAATTCCTCGGATCACAAAAATGCGAACAGAAACGGGCAATAAATGTAATATAATGTTTAAATATCAAATTTTTATAATTGTCTAAAGTTTCGAATGTAATATTTATATTTATTTCAATGTAACCTCTCCATGACTGACGTTGTGTCTCCAAGCTGTGCTCACGCCTTTTTCATTTCTCATTTAATGAAATAATCATATGAATTTGAATTTGAATTTAAAAAAAAATACTGAACTATTTTTGCTTCGTGAATGTATCTTCTGCATTCATAATGTACAAAACTACAAAGGCTATAAAATCTTTCTCCAAAAATATTGACCGATCAGATGGACCTACCTTGTAAGTACCACCGTAAGGGTACACCAAAGGCAAAGCGTTGACTTGCCTCTTTGCCCTTAGGTCTAGCTTCATCAATTCCTCTTTAGAACTAGTCATATTGTCCGTCCAGGCAACTTGTAGACACGCAAGTAGACCCAACAGCCAGGGTAGCGCCCTGAAATAACAAACAAAACATTCATTTACTACACAACATAAATAAATGGCCAAAGGGCTCTGTTCCACTCTTTAAATGTAGTTGCTTTGACATGTTATCGTATGGTTTTTAACTTGGCGACCATTACTATCATGTAAATAAGAGCTATCATAACGTTGACAATATGATAACATGTGAGAAACGATATCTTTTTACCGACTACAATAAAACCACTGAACATTTAACCCTCATCAAGTGTACCATCCACAATAGGTACTTTACAAGTTCAAAAATGGCACACTTTGTGAACTTGTTAGTGGTCATGGTTAAGTCGTCAATATATTATTTTTTTCGCTAGTCTGTGTGAGGGGTGCGCCAAAGTTCTAATAAAATTGCAAATCATATTATTGGAACTACGAAAATGTATCTCATACCATTTTACATCATAATGATCACACTTCATACAAATATTTCTCAAACCATATGGTTCATAATCAATACTAATCATTCACCTGCTTATTTTCAGGATTTTAAAAATATTTTCCTGGTATATAAGGTTAGGTTAGGTTGTTTTGGAAAAATAACACTTTATCCTTTATCTAGTTTCGTTCACCTTGTTTTTCTTCGCCATTCAAAGAAACCCTTGAACCATGATTCATTAAAAACAAAGTATGCTCCAAAATTTAATTGAGAATCCTTTGATTTTCATTCAAACTTTTCCCAATAAGCAATCACAATTGCTCTTTGACCTATTTCTAAATTCGGGAACATTTTAAATTTAAATTTCCTAATCACTGACCTCATCGCTCAGGTTAAAGCTTCCATTCACGTCTGATTAGTGTTCTCATTTTTTCAGTAAAGCTGGCTGTTCGCTGACGGGGCCCAGTGGTGTGGCGCGTCAACGAACCTATCGGCTTATACTTTATGTGATTGTAAAGCTGTGTCCACACTGACATAATTTTTAGGACGTTTTTAATCAAAAGTAACGAAATACTTTTTTTGGGTTAATGTCATGTATAGAAAAATTAAATTACATGATTATTTGTTTGCTGAATATGGAATAACAGGTGTTGAAAAAGTATTACATTCTGCCGGGATCCCGGCGTGCAATTTTTTTTTTATAACAATGAGCCTTGGTAATGTACATTATGCTTCTCTTTTTTGTAAGGTTGTATGGAAGAGATCTTAGCGATTTAATTTTTATTTTACTTTTCACGCTGTAATTGTATGTGATGTTCATTAAAGAATATTTGTATTGTATTGTATTATCTCGGTCACCTACCCATATGGTTTTAAATATATCCATAAATTTATAACTAGTTATAAGTTAAATCAAATACAAGTGAAGCCATCAAACTAATATTAAGTAGGACATACATACATAACATCACTGTAAGCAGAGCTACAGAAATACCGACAACTCTAAAAATACTATTTTGCACAATCAGGCCAAGAAGTTTATTAGCGTACTCATACTAGTGACAGGTTGCAAGCCCATAGCCTAACAGTACTACAAGCCCTTATTCCCTTAGACACCTCTTACGAAGTCCACGGAGAGACATGGAGTGGCACTGTTCTATTAAGTACCTAGTATATATTAAAGGTCATAGTCGGGTTTCCGTAGTAAGTCGGCCCTTGCATCAAATTGGCTCGAGTTTTTTTTTTATGAGTACCCCTTACTGTGAATAATATTTTTGCCGAGTATGAATAGGATATTGTTATAGTTTTTGACCTAAGTTTTTTTTTAATGTATTGTTTTCTGGATGTTTTGAAGCGATTTGTTCTAATTTTGAAATGATGTTCTTTAGATAGATTTGCATAGTCACCCGAAAAACGAATACTAGTTATTCTATAAAAATATTGTGTTTTGTATGTACCTATAATTATGTTATATCTAGAGCCACCATCAATTGGAAGAGCGGTTCTTAACAAAGTATATTTTTTACTTAAATGAGGGTATCTGCCACTATTGTAACTGTATTTAAGTTACTGAATAAAGCAATTTTTACTATTAATGTTCAAAAATAAAAGTAAAAAACAATACTCATATTAAAATATATTATATATTATGAAAAACCTAACCTACGGGTGCCGCCGTCAGCGGTGCAGGGCTCAAGCTACCGGTGGTTAGGGCTGCAGAGAGAGGAACCTCCTCACTAAACGTGCCGTGTCGAAGAGTACCTTTCTTTATCTGGCCCTTGATCCAGCCACCTAGCGCTCTCACTCTTAAGGTGTATCATTATTATTTTTATTTTTATTATGATTATTATAACTTAGTCGAAATAAATGGCATTTATAAAAAAAAGGAGCCAGGTGACTATGTAAGCAAGTAGAACTCGTCTAATCTAAAATGTCGAGCTCCTCGACTGAAAACAACAAAGCTTCATATCTAAATGACGGTGAAGGAGCGTGTCGTTCCAACTTAGACAAGCTACCCTGTGGCAAGGAGAGCAGGAGCTAATATTACTGCAAAGATAGTTTTACATTAGAATAGAATAGAATAGAAAAAAATACATTACATACATCACCAACAACTCTAAAAATACTGGTTTATAATTCTGCAAACACATTTTGCACAATCAGGCCAAGAAGTTTACTAGTGTATTAGTGACAGGTTGCAAGCCCATCGCCTAACACTACTAAAATCCCTCATTCCCTTAGTTGCCTCTTACGACATCCACAGGAAGACATTGAGTCGCACTATTCTAACCCGGCAGCCACATTTACATTATCTGCCTACAACTCAGGTTCTGTTCTTACAACTAGACTATAAGGCTGGTTAAAGTCGGCGAACGAAGGGTCCCTGACCATTATTTATACATCATTAGACGTATAGTACGTACAATCTTTTAAATAAAACCGCAAAAAAACTCGGTTGTCATATAATTTAATTATTTATTACGTATTTTAATTTCATGATTTAAATTTGAAGCGAATATACAACTAAATATTCTGTGAATATTTAAAGTGGCTACATGTTGCCGTAATTAATATCGAGTAAAAAACGGCAAAAATATCATGTTCGATGTATGGGAGTCCCACTTAAATATTTATTATATTCAGATTTTAGTATTTTTTGGTATAGCGGCAACAGAAATACATCATCTGTCAAATTTTCAAGTGTCATGGTTTATTTTTTTTTATTTTTATTTTCAAATTTATTTCAGAACAAGTTCCATATGTTGTTAGTAACATCAATTCTTATTCTATATTAGTAATTATCAAATATTAACAAATTAAGAAATATATTATTTTATTTCTATGGCTACTGCTACCCAATGTCGCACCATGGGGCAGTCAGGCCGTGTAGCAATCATGTTCAGAATGCTGTTGTGGCTGCTACGGATGCGTTGAAGCAGCGACGCTGCTTTCTTCCGCATTTGCGCCGGGAACCCGTCCGTGCGGGCCGCCGCGAACATCGCTGACGCGCTGCAGTGCCGCGGCAGCCCCAACAGCATTCTAAAGGCATTGTTATATTGTACGCGTAGGGCGTTATAGGCTTGCTTCGTGTACTTAACCCAGAGACCGCTCGAGTAAAAGGAAGTACAATACGCCTTAAATAGCGTTATTTTAACGCTAACAGAGCATCGAGCAAATCTCCGAGCCAGTACATTGCATCTCACCGCTAACGCCCTGCGCTCCCTCTCGATATCTTCAGTGTCGTTAAGGTCCTCGGTGACCACATGCCCCAGATACGTGCACCTGCTAACGACCCTGAGCGCAGTACCCGCGAGCACTACGGGGGGCACGTAATAGGGCTTTACTTTACCGGCATTGAATACGAGCAGCTCGCTCTTCTTGCTATTGTATTTTAGCCCATGCTCGGCCGCATACCGCTCACACGTTGCCAGAAGCATTCGAATCGATCTGATCGAGGGCCCAGCAGCACCATGTCATCGGCGTAACTAATGTTGTTGACACATACACCGTCAACATGGCATCCGACATGCATGCTGCTGAGTTCCTCGATCAACCGATTTATGTAGAAATTAAACAATACTGGCGATGTCAGCCCCCCCTGTCTCACGCCACATTGTAACGTGTATTCACTTGATAAAGAATCGGCCCATCTCACCTGATTAAGCTGGTTTCGGTACCAATATTCAAAAAGCGACACACACTCGCGCGGTAGGCTCGTGTTCCCTAACTTGTCCCAGAGTACGTCATAGGAGACGAGATCAAAAGCTTTCGACAAGTCAAGGAAGCATGCATACACCGGTGTTTTTCTACTTGTGTAGAACTCGACGGTTTGTTTAAGGCTAAGAATTGCACTTTCTGTAGACAGCCCGGAACGAAATCCGAACTGTGCGTCGTGCAAATGCAGATGTTTATTTAAAAGTGTGTTAAGCAAACCGTCAAGCACCTTTGCCGTTGTGGTCGCGAGCGAGATGGGCCGATAATTGGTCAAGTCCGACACATCACCAGTCCTGTTTTTAATAACTGGTACGACCACAGTTTTCATTAAAGATTCCGGCAAGTAAGAGTGCCCAAGGCACAGCGCAAACAACATTGCCAGAACTCTCGGGAGATGCACACCAGCGTGTTTGAAATGTTCTATGTTGAGGCCGTCATGTCCGGGAGACTTCCCACGCTGCATGCTCTTAATAACCGCATCTATTTGTTTTGCGGAGAATCTAACACTGCGTTCCTTCCACACGTCGGCCTCAACATCGCACACCGCCACGGGCCGCGGACCGAGCATTGACTGTACAGAAAAATGATCTTTAAAGCTATTTGCGATACTGGTGCGGTCAGAAAACCCACCAACGCTCACAGGTACACTTGGTTTCGTATTAAGGCTCTTAGTGATTTTCCAAAAAGTTTTGAAATTTTTAGACAACTCTTGAAAACCTTTCGACTAGCATACATGTCTTCATAAACAGGCCCATGTGTAGGTTTGCCTGCCCGTACCCAATCCAGAAACTTCAATCGCGCACACCTGTGAGCGGGTGCAACGTGCTCGTTATGAGGCACAGCCTGGTGACAGACACACAGACAGACGGAGAGCGGAGTCTTAGTAATAGGGTCCCGTTTTTACGCTGTGTGCATCTCTTGGACCTTCGTTACATTTATTTATAGTTGAAAAGAGACCAACCTTTTCATTATCTGAATACGTATGTGTCACTACATATACAAGATGTCCTGTATTAAGGAGTCCAAGAACAATTCGTATGTAAAAATCGTTTGATATTTCGAGGTAATCGAAATTTACTGAATTTCCATATTTCGCGCCATGTTTCAGTGTTTTGTTTGTAGTTTTTAACTCCTCTTCCACAACTTGAGAGTTTCGCATATAAGATGTGTATCACAATTTTATCAAATCTTAGCTGCTGTTTCGTTAATGAATTACTAGCTTAAATCTTGTATATACATATAATACACCGTTAAAAACTCAAATCAAGTTAATTGGTTAATAAAAAAAATGCGGCAAATCGGCGAGGGAGTGATCACCGAGTGATATTTCTGCTTCAGCTAAAAATCGCTCTTTTTATTTCACTGCTCGACAAAGTCAGATAAAAATTAAAATATTTTTACAATAAAATGATTAATATATTAACCTGAAGCTCCGCTGTGCACTGGCCTTTAGCCGATGCCACCAAATCTCGAGTCACATGACCCGCAGTGCACTAATTTGTTTATTCCACAGTGAGCAAGTCACGAGAAACAAAGTACACTGCCGGATTACGTGTAGCAAACGCTATCCCTTTATATAGGCAATATTTCCATCAGTGACGTGGTCGTTCTACACGAACGATCAATAGTGTTTCTAATTCTAATTTTAATTCATGTATGTCATTAGTGTATTTCCCCAATCCAGAGTGATTTAAAGATACTCCCATGAATTTCACGCGAGGACAATGTTTCGGTTAACTTCACGCGCTTCTGTCAGGTCCTCAATAAATGTTTGTTGTGCTTTACAAATCAACCTAGTAAATACGCTTGTTATCTAAACGACACAATCAAGCGTGTCAAATTGCAATGAAATTCGCGTGCAAACAGTGCGTTATTATTGGTAATCTAAGTTCATATCCTTAAACGTATTTTTTTTAAAAGGTTGCAATAATATGTTTTTGTTATCCTTTAAAAAAGCCGTGAAAACTTTTCAAATCTTAACTGCAAAACATATGGCAATCACAGTTTTCCTATCGCTATTGCCATCATCTAATATTCACGTAATAACCGCCTTTCGAGCCACATCCGTCTGCGCATGCGCATGTCCCTTCATACTACATCATGATTCCATCCAAAGATCATTCAATTATTAGCGTGCTATGCTACGTCATCTTTTTGATCGGTGCGAGCGAGACGACTGCAGTCGAAGAGGTTTTAGATCGACATCGAAGACAGCTCTTGTTTCCTAACAGTACCTTATTCCAGGTAAGTTTTTTTTTTTAATATTGGTGCCTATGTGGTCTGCCACGCTAGGGATGAATTCCGTTTGTCTACACTAATATTATAAAGAGGAAAGATTTGTACCTATTTTTGTATGTTTGTATGTTTGTAATGAATAGGCTCAAAAAGTACTGGGCCGATTTAAAAAATTCTTTCACCAATAGAATGCTACATTCTTCCAATTTGACATAGGCTACATTTCATTTTGAAAAAATTAGGGATCCTTGGTAAAATTTGAACAATGTAACCGAAGGTGTAGAAAAATGAGTCTTAAAATGTCTTTCGTCGAATGCGCTGCCGAAACTATTAGCGATAGAACAAAATAATGTACAACAATATTGAAGAACATCATAATGTCTACAAAATTATATATAAAAAAACAATTGTCAAAAAAAAAAGTTGCAGCAGGCGAAGCCGCTGGCGGGTCGCTAGTAACTAATAAAACTATATAAGGTCGTAGATGTGTCTGTCTACTTTAAGGGAAGGGTTAAAATTGAAAGCCAGCATTATTTGACCAGCTGAGGTTCAATTCTATATGGTAAAACCATATTGTATTCAATATTCTTTAACGGAGTAGAATGCAACCATGTTCTTATTTAAACTGCGAATTGCAAAGAAACGGATGCAGATTGTGAATTAAAATTAAGTTTCAAAATAATAAGGAACCGTCTTGAGCATGCCACGTCATTTATACTGCATTTTGTTGCAAAAGTAAAATTCAAACAAAACGTTGGCTGTTCCCGACAATATGGCCGTTATTTTTTATGTTTAGTAGAGGACTGGCTCGAGACTTTGTAGAATTCGTTTAACAATATTTGCTCATTTCTTACCGTTGCGGGTTGAATCTAGAAAAATTGCATTTCATATGACGACACTAACTACGAGTAACTAGCGGTCCCGGGTTCAAATCTCACTATTAAATCAAAAATAAAACCAACATATTATTTTTATTGGATGGTTATGATATGGTTCTAGAGCGGGTAATAACGATATCGTCTTTGACGTGTTTCCGTATTGTCAACGTTTTAATAACTCTTATGTCATTTACAATAATGGCGACTGTGACATAAACGATTCTAAAACAGGTAAAACGCGATATCGTTATAACGCAGTAAAATAGAGGCCCTGGGCTGGGATTCTACACAGTAATAACGATATCGTCTTTGACGTGTTTCCGTATTGTCAACGTTTTAATAACTCTTATGTCATTTACAATAATGGCGACTGTGACATAAACGATTCTAAAACAGGTAAAACGCGATATCGTTATAACGCAGTAAAATAGAGGCCCTGGGCTGGGATTCTACACAGTAATAACGATATCGTCTTTGACGTGTTTCCGTATTGTCAACGTTTTGATAACTCTTATGTCATTTACAATAATGGCGACTGTGACATAGACGACTCTAAAACAGGTCAAACGCGATATCGTTATAACGCAGTAAAATAGAGGCCCTGTTCTCCATATCCTCCCTCACCTCTGTGTTCAAATACTATTAGTCTAATAAAATTATAGTGTTCATTTTCGGTTTGGGATGTGCTTTGATATGTCAGTCACTCGGTCAGATTCTTCTTTTATATATTTATATGGAGTTCAGAACAAATATTATAATTATATAATATTTGTTTCCTAGTCAAACTAGGGACCCTTGTTTCGCCATGTCCGTCCGTCCGTAGCCTAGATCAGAGACTCTGAGTACTAGAAAGCTGTATCTTGGCATGAATATATATATTAGTCACGTCACAGTCACATAGACAAAGTGGTAAAAAAAAAGTACCACCCCTATACGTATTTCAAAAATTTTGCGGGTTTGTTACAACAATTTTCGTCTAAGGGAGTTTATGAAATATTAAGATTTAAAGCGCTAATTTATGTTAGAGTCAAGTTCTAGCGGTATAGTAGAAGTATCCTGTCCCGTCTCGATAGTGAAGATATTAAATTAGACACTTTTTAAGAAATGAAGATGTATAATATGATTAAAATTTTAAAAATACAGAAAAATAAGCAGGAGGGCACCGACACGAGATCTCGTGTCTGGTGCCTATCGAAATTATTTGCCAACTGACCTAATGGATCGAAAATTACAAAAAAATCAATAATTTTGAATTTGGAAAGATTTTGATGGTAAAGAAAAAGTGGCCAGGAACGTAAAAAAAGGAGGTTTGTAACAACCTCGCTACAATACCCGGGCTGGCTTGGAAAGAAAAATCCTGAGCTTGGAGTGAAGGATTTTTCTTTTACATTCTTAACTTATAAAAAAAAATGAAAAATGATCTTAAATTAAATGGTGGTGGTTGAGATGAAAGATGCGGTGAGTGAGGTGAGAATGAAATATATAGTGGGTATGTACAGTGGGAAGCAATCTATTTCTTTCATTCCATTCCTTTCATTCATCCTTCATTCATAGTTATGGTCGCATATATCGCAGCTCATAACATCATTCAAGTAGAGTATTCTCTTATTTTTGCAGAGATATACTCCATAGAAGGTCCCGTAATAGTGTAGGCTTTTTTAAGATCAGTCACCAACCGCTGATGTAGTCTAAGATGATAAAGTACCTATATACAAGTATTATATAATAAAAAAAAGTTTTCTCACTCAGAGAAACCTGACGTACATGTTGACGTACGTACAATATGAGTAATTAACCACTTCTGGGTTGGAAAAGAATGCATGACCTGAGGCTTATTTAGAGAGTAGTCAGCCGCTCTAGAATAAAAAGTTAACGTGTAATTAGATGAGGGAGTAGATACGAAGCAAAGTAGGTACATAGTTAAGAACTATGAAGAAGAACTAAGAGTGGTAAGGCTCTTAGAAAAATATCTATATTATTAATAGTTCATGACCTGAGGCTTATTTAGAGAGTAGTCAGCCGCTCTAGAATAAAAAGTTAACGTGATTTTGCTCTAATAATAGAACAAATTCAAGAAATGAAAATAATGCTTTAGTGAATGAGCGTGAAGAGATAATGATACTTACATTAAGACTTTAAATTATAAATTATACCTAATTAGAGAGATAGAGAAAAGTATAAAATAAAATAATAATAAATGTGTAATGTAAATTTGTATAAAATCTCTTGGACAAGTTTGGCCTGTATAAATAAATCGTTTGATGTCTTTTGGTCTCGTTTCTACCAAATTGGTCAATTTTTGAGAAAGGAGGTCTAAATCTGTTAATGGTTGGACAGAGACTGCTGACTGGTAAGAAGATGATAGATTTGACGTTTTATTGTCAAAATCTTTTCGACATTGAATAATAATTTCAGATGTTTTTAAATGCATCTAATGTATTTTTAGTGTATTCTGTTGTAATATCGACTCGATCTATGCGATGTTGCAAATGGATCAAGTATGTTGCTATTTTTTCACGATGAGAATTACTTAAATGTAATGTGGCAATTCGAGAAGAAATTAAAGAAAGACTGCGTTCAATCTCATCGATATCTTGCTCTGCAGAATAAGGGCTTTGAGAAATTGATTCTGTGGGGCTGGATTCAAGGATTGAAGATAACTGTCGGCGTAGTTCGTCGGCAGTAGACGAAGTCGTGACTTGAGTGCCGCGTAATTTCAGTTCATAAATAAGCTCTGGTTTGTTAGTAGTAGGGGGTTCATATTTTTAAAGTTTATCTTATTTCAAAATAAATATATTAATAAAGTGTTTATATTATTTATTTATAGTTTGAGTAATGTATGTCAGTGAGTAGCCAATCTTGAAAATCCAGTGACCTCTAGATAGGCGGCATTAAATGCCCTAGTAAGTCACCTTCAAGACAAAAGTTGGTATGTTGGATACACCGAGGATATGCTCCTACGGTACTGCCGTAAGTGTTACCAGTCACAAAGCACAAGTGTCTCGATAAGAGATTATCACGAGTGAATGTTTCCAGTTATGCTAGTTCCAATGGAACCGGGATTGAATATTTGTCTGAATATGGGGTGATTTCTTTTTGAATAGTGTACTGTTTGAGTTTTGTATAGAGTTGTGATTGAATTAAGTGTGTTGTATGTATAAATATTTTAGTCCTGTAAACGAAAAAAAAGAACACAAGCAACACACACTTACCTTTACCCACACAACATACACACTATGAAAAGTAGGGAATTAATGAATTAATGAATTATGAGGAATTTCGTTCTTGTTGAATGCTAAGGTAGGGTATAATAAATAATTATTACAACAACACAATATTATCACTGAATTAGTAACTAATAGTCTGATCTTGATGTTGTAAGCTGTTTTTGCTGTTCGCTGAGGTCGTTGCTAGAGTTACTGCCGTTGGTGCTGCTATTCGCTGCTGTCGCTGGTAGTTGTTGCTGCTGGTAACGGTGTTTCTGTTGTTGCTGCTGCTGGTATTGTTGTTGTTGTTGTTGCTGGTATTACTGTTTCTGTTGTTGCTGTTGCTGCTGCTGGTATTGTTGTTGTTGATGGTTGGTTGGAGGTGGTAGTTGGTAGATATGGTATACGCTGGTTCGATTGATCGATTGTTACCGGAGAGCCATTTCTGGCGGTGTAGAAAGAAGTATCCTGTCCCGTCTCGATAGTGAAGATATTAAATTAGACACTTTTTAAGAAATGAAGATGTATAATATGATTAAAATTTTAAAAATACAGAAAAATAAGCAGGAGGGCACCGACACGAGATCTCGTGTCTGGTGCCTATCGAAATTATTTGCCAACTGACCTAATGGATCGAAAATTACAAAAAAATCAATAATTTTGAATTTGGAAAGATTTTGATGGTAAAGAAAAAGTGGCCAGGAACGTAAAAAAAGGAGGTTTGTAACAACCTCGCTACAAAGTGTCCTCATACCTACCAAAAATCTGAAAAATATCTTCTATGAAAGCACATATAGAATTTAAAAGAAAAACTATCACAATTAAGGCCGCTTCCTGACTTGTCGGTATGCGTGCAGTAAAACGTACAGGTGACGCAAACGCTGCGTATCGATTGGTAGATGTCACTGGGTGCCTAGAAACCCTTGTCCGTGTTTTACTGCAAGCAGGAAGTCAGGAAGCGGCATAAGTAGATATTATTGGTTCTTTAGATACAGGCGATTAAAGTGTTGTACCTTCTTACCTACTAAAATCATCTAAGACAGCTCCGGAGCCCTACACTGAGCACGGTCCGACTCTTGCCCGGTTATTATATTACTAACCTATGTGATAGGACTTTTTTAACTTACACTATGAATACCGTCTAAATAAAAATATAAACACTTTGAACAACACGCCAACGACACTATAAAGAAAAGAATCTTTTGTGGTGCTAGCCAAGTTGCATTCGACAATCGTTAGCGATTATGTTTCGATTGATAAATGTATAGAATTGACGTAAGCCACCGAGATAGTAACGTGACACTTACGTCAATTCCATACAATTCGTTCCATCAATTCGATACGTTTCGGAAATTGATCATTTAACGTTGCCATGGAAACCTCGTACCCAGAAACCTTTCCAAGTCTTAAGATCATATATCGTCGTCTTACTTACTCAAACTCGTATCTGCTTATTCTTTTTGCGGTTGGTAATTTCATTTACATTCAGTAATACTTAGAAGCAATAAGTTTACCAACAGCAAAAAAAATAATACAGATACCAGTTTGAGTAAGTAAGGCGACGATATGTGTATCTTTGTAGACGGCCGTTTTTTGTTGCCTTTGGTATTACTAAACCGCGATGAGTTTACACTTGGAATAGCTGTCAGATGAACTTTGACGTATTTATATGACAAAAATGTCACCGCCAAGACTATTTTAATCGCGGTTTGATAATATATCCATATCAAAATAAAAAAAAACCGGGCAAAAGCAAGCCGGACCATGTTCAGTGTAGGTTAAAAAAATGTCCCAAAAAAAATGTATACTAATTTTCTATTAATAAAGTTATTTTGTGCTGTCTTTGATAAGTTTTAGTAGGTGTAAACATTTTAGCCGCTAGAGCCTATCAAGTCTTCTTAGTCGTATTAGTTCGTCAGATATAATTATGTGCGTTCATAGTTTTTTTCAGATTTGTATTACTACTTTATAGGTTTTAAGTTCAATATTTCGTACAAGGTCGCCCAGGTCTAAAAAATATATATTAGTATGTACATAATTTGTATAGCAGTCAACATGAAACCCTTAGTGTAAGTCGTTACAGTGTCGTCATGTCCGTACAAGAACCTAGTCCGTCTGCCCTAGACAAGATGCAAATGCAGTTGACCACGTGGTTCCCCTTGTTCAGGGCCCTTGTAGTACAAAGTGTCTCTGTGTTAAACCGCGGACAGACAGACCGATAGACATGGCGAAACTATAAAGGTTCCATGTTCACTACGGAACCCTAAAAACTACTATCATAGTAAGGCGATTCGTTGCACAAGGTCCTGTCACCACCATCAGTGGATGTGGGTAGCTGGGGAGACCATAACCCTGTATATTTAATATTTCCATTTCTTAATCAAAACTACATACAAACATACATACATACGATCACGCCTACATTCCCAGAGTGGGGTAGGCAGTGCTACAGAACTACCAACAACTCTAAATAGACTTGTTGGTATTTTTGTAACCACATTTTGCACAAACAGGCTAAGATGTTTTCTAGCGTATTAGTGACAGGTTGCAAGCCCATCGCCCAACAGTACCACAAGCCCCCATTCCCTTAATTACATATTAGGTATTATTAGAGACATAACAGTGCGAAAGTGAGAAGAAGGGTTGGAAGGGGCCGCCCTAGGCTTAAAGTTTCGAATCAAATCGGAGAAATTCTGCAAAACGAATCTTAAGTACCCGAAACCGACGTGCATGCATGACTCGATGTATAAATGTGAAAAAAGCGATAGAGTTTTGCCAGGATCTTAGCAGGTGGAAAGAAGTGGTCTCTGCCTACCCCTCTGGGAAACAGGCGTGATTTAAAATATGCATGTTATCAAGAATCCATTGTCACAGATAAATAATTTACTTTTTCAGTTAAACATTGGCGTAGGAACCCCAACACCGATAAAAACCATAAACATAAATTGGGCACTGCAGGCCAACTTCCAGCTGCCCTGGAACAGAACTCAGATCCCCTTCGACATTCTGGAAGCTAACTCTGGCTACGTCGGCTTCTCAAGAAGAAGGCGAGATGGCCTGGCTGGTGGGACACCCGGCGAGGCTGACTACGAGAACGATGCGAAGTTGTATCATTTTTACAAATATGTGGAGGATATGTTAGACAGGTAAATACAATGTATGAGTGGTCTTTCTACATGTCTGATGGTCTGTATGTTCATGCTCACTTCTTAGAATTTATCAAAGTCACAATGCTGAATTTTATACACCCCATAATTATTTAAACCGTGCACTTATATCAGAACTGATTTAGATATTTTAGAGAGTTCCTAACAGCAATATTATTATGTAAAGCAATTTTGATTATTTATTATCTTATAGCATCATGTGACGCATTGTTAGATAGCTTTTTAAAACCATTTTGTCTATTTATTGTTTATTAGATTTGGGAAAGCTCTCACTATAGTTACATGCCCCTACAGCCGAAACAGAAAATACCAAAAATCGGGAAAATTTACAAAATGAAAGCACATACCAGTATAGCTAATTAAGACTCAAACTACACTAAAAAAAATATCACAACTAGTAACAGGCAAATAGGGTTATGGTACCAGTATTGGACACTTTAAGCTATCAGGCACCAATAATGGATACTTTAAGAAGAGTCAAGTGTCCGTCATTGGACCTTGTTCGTTACTGGTTCGATCACCCTAAAAAGTTTATACCGACTGAAATAACTCTATGATACAAACAAAGAACTTTAAATAGAAAAAGTAGCTTAATTTTCAGCATCTAAGAGTAACCTACACACTAACTTTCGCACTAATATTATAATAAAATACAAGGATACAAGAATTATATACAACTCTTTTTAGATTTGTTGGTATTTCTGTAGCTCTGCCTACCCACTATGGGAATGAAGGCGTGATAATATTATGTATGTATGTATTATAATAATATTGTAAGTGGGATTAGTAGGATAGGATTAACCTAGATTTCGTAAAAAGCCTGTTTTTTTGTCATCAATCAATCTCCTCTCACTAGTTAAGGTAAAATGGTGTCAAAATTTAATAAAACCAGTCACAATCGTGATTTATCGAATTCTGTCGATTGTTTACTTTGAAAGCAATTTGCGCATAAATTGGCTTCGTCAGTCGCATTTTCCGCATGTCGTTTCGAAATTTATTGCTGTTTGTAAGCATTTGGTGCGGAAGAAAATAAAACCCTCTAGTGTTTTTTTGTTTTGTTCAGGAATTGACTTTGCCACAGGCTCGTTGGAGAAAACGTGTCTTTGTAAATGTTTTATAATTATTGGGTTACTATAGCCTGGAGCTTCGATTCAGTTAAATGATTTTCGTGTTTTGAGTGATTATTGTAAATGGAAAATTGAATCTACCAGCAAGGAAATAAAGTTCAATTACCTTTGCTCTTAAATGCCATTTTAAATCAAATTTAAATGAAGTTTATTTTCGTTGAAATAAAGTTCAAACTAAATTGCCTTGATCATGTCCGTCCTATAGACACCGAGTTTCACGAGGTTAATACAAATTAAAATTGTCTTCTCGCTTCGCCGGTCAAAAAACATCTCTAACGTGTTTAATAGTATATTAATATAGTGTGTGACATCCATAGGAACGTAAATTGTAAGTAACGATAGCTTTAGATGCTGCGAACGGTTTTATCGAATAAATATAACAATAAACTTTTCTAATGGAATGTTATATTTTTTTCAAATTTTCTCGAGCAGTAATGTAATGCGAAGAGGCAAACGAGTTAGGTACAAGATTTCTTACCGATACATTGCGAGGCGAATTAATTGGTATGACAAAAAAGTACACACTATGTTAACAATACACATGTCATGTATATATATTAATTAGGATGCATATTAACTATTGTGAAAATATATGTTCGTATGGATGTCACACACTGCATATGTTTCAGTTTTGGCCACAACGGGACGTCGTGTGTGCTCCACACGCTCTGCCGACTCGGGGCCGAGCCTCTTCACTCCAAAGACGAAGAGGACCTGCTGCATGAGCTCTCCACCTTCATTCTCGAGTAAGTAATACCAATAAGTAATTGCTTTTCGCAATTGAACTGTACCTTCGCTGAAATGTCTGTTGTATTCCATCTGCTTGGTGTTATTTGTAGTTTGTGCTTTGTTTTTGTTTTTGATTTGTACTGTTTAAACACATGCTGAGGGGACTCCTGTTTGAGACCAGCCTTAACTGTAATACTTACCATTTATTTTTATTTTTTTAGGGTTAAGCATGTTGTAACGTTGTTGGGTTGTGTTTCAAATAAATTATCATTGATTCATTTATTCATTAAATAATAACGTTTTAATATTATTAAACCACAGATAAAGTGGCAATATCTTCAGAGCTAATTTAATATCTTTAAACCTCGTTATACTCGGTGTTCCATAGAAGTATATAATCAAGATATTTTAGTTTAAACTTTTTTTAACGAGTACATATACATTTTTACCCGTGAGGTTGCCGGGTTAGAGTAGTGCCACTCCATGTCATCCCGTGGATGTCGTAAGAGGCGACTAAGGGAATAAGGGCTTGTAGTACTGTTAGGCGATGGGCTTGCAACCTGTCACTAATAGGTACACTGGTAAACATATTAGCCTACTCTTGCAAAATGTGGTTACAGAATTATCAATAAGTCTTTTTAGAGTTGTTGGTGTTTGTAGCTCTGCCTACTCCACTCTGGGAATGAAGGCGTGACGTTATGAATGTATGTACATTTTCACAGATACCACACGTTAACACCCCTCTTTTTGTAGTCTTGAGAATTCAAATCTTAACATCAGTGGGCCGAGCACGCTGCCACGGGACTTGGTGTTAAATGACGTCAAACGGGAACTAATGTCAAATAGTATTATGAAATTATTAAAATACCAGCCACCCGGGGATTAAGTTGCTTAGTAATAAAAGGACTCAAAACACACAACGCACACTTTTATTTGAATCCTTAGTTCTTTATACTTACGTTGGAATATGGAATAGACAAATGAAAGTCCGGACCCTGTTAAAAATTGTCCCGTGGCAGCGTGCTCGGCCCACAAGTAGCTTGAGTGCTCGTGTGCCTTCTCTTTTCAATAATACAAAATATCTGCCATCTTTCTCACCTCATGTTTCAAACAAACATTATTGGCCTCATGTCTTATTTTGCTGAAGTAAGCCAAGGTATCTCTTCTTTTTTTTGTTCAACTTGCCCTCTCATGTAAACAAAACTGTCATGCTATGACAGGTGTCCCATCATCACTCAAGCAAATCTGATTTTTAAATCTTAAAAATAAAACGAATACTTGCCTAACCGGTACCGTCAAACGGGGTGAATAGGGACACACACTAAAATAAGGCATAACTTGTTACAAAAAGAACAAGAATGAAATGACAATAACGATACGTTTTAGTGGAAATTGTTTTGTCTTATAATTAGTAACATATGCTTCATTCTAGGTTGTGTCTCTATTCACTCTTTAGTCCCTATCCACCCCATTTTACGGTAGGTACTCAGAAAATAACCTAACATACCATAATATTACTACCTCCATTTTGTAATAAAAGTTATCATAAAAATAACAAAAATTACCTCACTCACATAATTTTTAGTTAATTACCTATTAAGAATTACTGTGTTTTGGTGAGTGCTGTTGCACACCTGTAATTGATGTACAGGCTTGTCCAGAACATCCATGTAATTTATTTCTTACAATGTAAGCCATGTATTTTGTTCGTGTATTTAATCAAATAAATAAATAAATAATGTGGCACCATCGAGCTGGTCTTATGATGGAGACGTAAGGTGGACATAGGAACTCCTAAATCACACATGATAAACACGTCGTGAGTTCGAACCCATTTGATTTTGAATCAGCATAAAAAATATCAATAAAAAATATACAAAAAATGAACATTATGATATGTCAATTATAATTGACACTATCAAATTAAGGGTAAGGCCATTGTATATCTGTTTAATTACTAAAGACTGTGGATGTTTGGTCCGAAATAAATGTATTTGATTTGATAGTGAGAATATTGAATATAATTTTTACATGTTTTTCTCTAACTTAGAATGTTCGGATGTTGCTTTGTTTGTGGTCAAAACTTGCAAGTAAATTTTGAACCACTTCCCGTTAGTGGAATGGTCAGAAATTCGGAACTCATATCTAAACCTGATGATTTTTATATAGGTATGTTTTTTTATGTTAACCCTCTGCGACTGACGTGGGTGAAATAGGTCTGTATCGCTCAGCAACCTGTCCTAAAGACTCGGGGCATTATAAACTAACCTATTTTAAAAACTCCAGATTTTTTTACCTTGTTCAAGTTAATGTCCTTTTTTTTATTTAGAGGCCCATACACATGCTTATTATAAATTCTACATGAAAATTAAATAATCATGCTATACACTTAATAAACAATACTTATCATTGACCGATTAGTATTTTTTCTATGTTTTATCAAAAATGACGTCTGACAGACTCCACCTCAGTAGAATGTCTCTAAAAAAGTCACCACAGTTGCAGATGGTTAAAGGAGAAGGCACACGAGCACTTGATGGTAAGTGGAATCTGAGACCCGTAGATATTTGAATTCTCAAGACTTTAATCCTAAGACATAACAGCATGCCTAACAGCTGATCTGATGATGGAGTTGGAGATGGTGTCAGGATCTCCGCTATACTTAACCTTGCTTTGGCTTGCCAAGCAAAAACAAAAAAAGAAAAAAAAAACAATCGACAACAAACGGTTGTTTCAAAATGTTTTTTTCGTCAAAATCTTATTTTTAAACATAACTTTGCTTCTAATTTTCAGCCCGTTAAATGACATCAAAGATGAACCAAGCAGCGAAGCAACTCCATACGTGGAGGCGTTCCAACATGGTCAGAAGCTTCTAGACTGTTCTAGAAAGTTCCAGTGCACTACAATCTCTCTTATCGATATGTTCACTCAGGTTCACGACGATACGTAATCGACACGACTTAGCCTGAACGCTGTAAATAAATTTTACTTAGAATTGGTAATTGGTAGGATTTGATAATGTAATTATACGTTTAAGAAAAATGCAATGTTTGATTTGCCAGTTGTTTTAGCGATAGATAGGTGCCTTTAATTTTTGAGAAAGTGAGTAAGTAAGAAGTCAGATTCGACTGAAAATAATTTTTGTTTACTTTGAAATCATCAGTCAACCGTAGGGGCAGAAGCGTAATTTTAAAATTAAGTCTCAATACATTAGGATGAAAAATGAGCTCCTATTTTTTAAAGCGCTTATACTTAGGAGGAAACTTTACTAAACAAATCTTGAAAATATAACAGAGAATAATCTATACATTACTGGAAACCAAAAGAATTGCTCTAACGCATACTTATTGGGCAAACCTTTGTATTATGGAAAAAGCAAAGGGTAAATAAATTTAAGTTGTGAATTCTGTTTATTTTAAAGAGAGGTATAGGTGAATACTCGTTACTGAAGTAAAGGACCTGTTGTATGTAGTTGTAACACATCTGTATAGACTGCTTGACATTCTATATTTGAAATTTAACGTAAGTTCCATATAAATTTTGTACACAACCACATACAACAGGGCTGGAATTCTACAAGGTAATAACGATATCGTTTTTGACTTGTTTCCGTATTGTTAACGTTTTGATAACTCTTATGTCATTTACAATAATGGCGACTGTGACATAACCGATTGTCAAACACGATATCGTTTTAACGCACCTGAATAGAGGCCCTTGAGTAAAGTTTTTTTTTTATTATTTAATCTTCTTTGCACAATACAAATAAATGTAAAAAGTACAAACGGCGGACTTAATGCCTAAAGGCATTCTCTACCAGGCAACCACATGTTCAACGGAGAAAAAAAACCGGTGCAGTTAGAGAAATGAACAGTATTAAAAACTAAATTAAATCTAAATAGCTACTAAACATTTAAAATATATATCTCCCCTCACCCATCCAAGGAGCGCCTAGCAAGTTCACCTTTAAGCGTAAGCTTAAGGGTTATTTGTTGACGCTTCAAAAATCCTAATCCCAATCCAGCACTTTTACTTTTTCTCTAAATTTGAGTTTTATTTCTTGAATTGCCAATGCTGTATACTAGCTAAGTAGGTACCTTTTCTGTTTAAAGTATGTTTATGTAAAGGTTTTATTTAATTACCTTAAATATCTTTTTACAAGTATTATTTGTTTAATAATAAGTAATTACATTTCATTTATTTACTAGTTTGTACAACGTTCCGTCCGTTTGTTACACCCGGTGCTGGCTGAAAATCAGCGCTGCAGGTGCCTAGCACCTCAGCATTATGCTGAGCTAGTGTCCGGTTCACTGCCACGAAGACACACCAACCACTATGTTTTTCTTTCTCTGTTTACTGTTTTTACTCTTATGTGACTTGTTGTGTTCAGTGAATAAATGTATTTTTCTTTCTTTTTTTTTTCATAAGTAAACAATACTTAAATACATGCGATGAAAATAGTGTGTGATGAAGATGATGACACTTACTTTAGTTCTTGCTTGAGGAGATGTTGGCGAAGCTTACGTTTAAATACAAACTTACTGGACGCTTGTCGTATTTCAAATGGTAGCGCATTCCAGAGACGAATTGCCTGAAGGGCGAAAGAATCGGACATAAACCCAGTACGGTAAAGAGGAATTTTGAGTTTTAGGCAGCGGGAGGAACGCAATTCTCACCCAGGACGTGGGGCATTGAAATTAAATTTACATTTTAGATAATCTGGAACAGAGGGCTCGAACAAAATAGAGAAGAGAGTGCACACAATCCTAAAGGACCTACGTTGACGAATGGGAAGCCAATTGAGTTGACGGCGGAAAAAAGAAATATGATCATATTTACGAAGTCCAAAAATGAAACGTATGCCATTATTTAGGAGACGGTCTAAACGATTGAGGGAGTCCTGGTTGACGTTGGTGATGCACACATCGGCATAATCAATTATAGGCAGCACCAGTGCTCGCACGAGTAACGTTTTGGTACTTACAGGGAGGAAATTTTTAAATCTATAAAGCGCACGTAGAGTACTCGTGACCTTGCGGCTCACATCAGAAATATGGTCATCCCAAGAAAGCCGAGAGTGCACGACGAGACCGAGATCCTTGACAGTTTTTCACCTATAGGTAGATATTTTCCGTACGGATTCGGATGAAATTTAAAATTAAAGCTTATACCCTGGATTAACAAGGCCATTCCATTCAGGAAAATTTTAAAGTTTCCGAGAGAATAACGATAATCGAAACGTATACGGCCAAATTCATGGGCAGAAGCTAATTTTCCTATATAACTTACTTCTTTGACGCGAATTTTCTATTAGATTTTTTTCCAATCTTTTATAGTCACATATTTTTGATTCCGGTTGCACCTAATCGCAATCCACTTATAATAAGATCGAAATCGAAATACTTAGGTAAGTAGGTTTGGGTATGTTAGTTTTGCAGCAGGCCCGAAGAGCCCAAGTACCAAGAATAAGGAGATCCGCGAAAGCGTATGTCCATCGACACTATGATAACGATTTCTGGAACGAGGATAATAAATGCGACAGGGAAAAATGTGCCAGGGGGAAAATATGACGGTGAAACCTAATTCGGGAAAAATGTGGATTGAAATTTTGTTTAGAAACAAGGATTTTAGGCAATGGAATCAGCCAATCAGCTAGTCGCATCAACCGCAGCACTGCAACACCTTAATCACTGCAGAGACTGCGACTGAGTATCGAAGCATGTACATCTCTTCCCATGACCGCAAAAAATATATTGTTGCCTCTCGTTGCGTTATCATGGTGTCCCCATATTTCATCAACGCTCATTTCATAGAACGTATCGTTTCACAGGATTTCACTTCATCAAAGCTAATTTCGGATGAAGCCCTGTTGTTTCCAGGGCTGGAATTCTACAAGGTAATAACGATATCGTTTTTGACCTGTTTCCGTATTGTCAACGTTTTGATAACTCTTATGTCATTTACAATAATGGCGACTGTGACATAAACGATTCTTAAACGTGTCAAACACGATATCGTTTTAACGCACCTGAATAGAGGCCCAGGTTATCTTATACATTCATTACGTAGGTTAAGTTGGTTTAGACTTGTGACTATCACAAAATCTAAACTCCTGCGCTTATAAAAGCCTGTCTATGAAATGAAAGTTCTGTGAACCGATACGTTCTTTGAAATGAGTGTCGGTGAAACAAGGGAACTTGAAGCGCGCCGTAATGTTCGCTGCGAAAGTTGACTCACAGGCCGCAAGTTTGACTTCTGTACCACACATGCAAACCTGCGGGCCAACATGGAAGCCAAGGTTACATCGCACACATACAGCACCCAGCGATCTCGTTTAATGTCTTTTCGCGACACAGTGACTCAAGAGCCTAAACTTGACAAATATTTTTAAAAGAACACCGCAAAGAGTAACAGCAAAAAAATTGCTAGCTTTAAATTGCAGGAGCTCACTTTTTGTTGCATTGTACTTGAGCTGACTTCAAGGGGCTCAGAAGCATCAACTCAGCATAAAAGTTGTTGGTACACACGTCTTCTATATGCCAACCATCATGAGCGCTACCGAGCTCTTCGATCAGTTTGTTCAGGAACAAATTTAACAGCTTGAGTGGGCTTAATCCCTCTTACCTTACCCTTAACCTAAATTATGAAGAGATTTTTGAAGAATTGGTCAAATTATTACTAACCGCAGAACCATTCAGTCGCTTTAGGGAGCGATCACACCGAAGCTTAACGGTGTGTAAATTACGGTCCGTCAAAATTGACGCCATGTAATTAGTTTGGCCCATCATTGGTATATGACGCGTCAGCGTGATCGCTCCCTTAAGTCCTAATTCTTTAAATGGGAGACATGGGAATGGGATGGCATAATAACATCAATTTTCCAAACGTATTTGGCATTTCTTAGCATAACTAGTATGCCGATGAGAGTTGTTGACATTGCCTACCATCTCGTACCACAGATTTATTTTAGCGTCTTTCCTGTGGACACGCCGGAAGTTTACGTTTTTAAGGCCTAAGCCTATTCCCTCATAAATGGCGTCAGGACTGCTTTAGACCTATCATATAAAAACAAAACTTATATGCACAGAAGTTTCTAACTATTGACAACAGGAAAGACAACTCTTTTTTTTATGTTAAGAAGAAGGCACTCAGGCGACCTGATGGTAAGTGGAGACTGAGACCCATAGACATTTGAATTCTCAAGACTATAATCCTAAGACCTCAAATGCGTTGCCAACCCTGAGGACTAAGATGGAATGCCTCTATGCTAGTAATTTCACCGGTTGTCTTATCCCCACACCGGAACACGACAATGCGAACACTGTTGCTTGGCGGGTAGTTAATGGATAAGATGGTGGTAGCGATCCGAACCCTGCACAGGGTCCTACCACCACTAAAACACTACACTACTTATGTTTTTAAGAGTGTGTATGACCCACCTATATTATTAATCTTGGGGTGGGTTTAGGCATCAAAGGCAAAATAAACGACACACACGTTAAAACAACTTTATTAAAACAGTCCAAACTTGTGCAGCGTGTCGACGCCTATCTCGGTGAAGGTTTCTAATACAGACGCCTCGCACTCCGGGAAGAGCGCCTCGCAGCCGGCGCCCGCGCTGCGCCCGAGCCGCTCAGCTGCGTGGTATTCGTTGTCAGTATGGTGGGACAGGGTATCTTTCGTTGTGGATGGTCTAAAATTATATATTTTTATTACTAGCACTGAATACATGTTTCTGCTAGTTCTTATTTTTAAGATTTTATTTAACTTGCAATGTTGTTATTTGTAAGTTGTTCGATTCAAATCTTGCACGTCAATGATGACACGTTGGCTTAGTTGGTGACCTTGCCTTTGAAGCTAGCGATCCCAGGTTCAAGTTCGCGTAGTGGCAGATATTTGTGTGATGAGCTCGAGTCTTGGATGTTTTCTATGTATTTAAGTATATATTTCTCTATATAAGTAAGTTTAACGTTGTCTAGTACCCATAGTACAAGCCTAGTCAATTTCACACACGTTGTCCTGTGATATATTTTATTTCAATGTAAATTTTGCATGGATTTTTGAGTTTATTATTAACGGTCTCACACCAAAATGAGATGATTATCTGAGTAAACGTTAACTTACGTGAATAGTATGTGCGCGATTTCCCCAAGTAATCCGTTTTCATGGGTGAAAGGAACCTCGGCGGCCTCGCATATCGTCCGCAGCAAACATGGCCGCCCTGAGAAACCGTACCTGAAAAAAAAGTATTCATTTCATCTAACACATGACTTGCATGACGCAACCACACTATTATTACACTTATGAGTTATGACCTTATGAGACTCCCGCATTGACTGCTATAAAACCCCATTTAAAAAATAAAACCAGCCAAGTGCGAGTCGGGCTAGCGCACGAAGGGTTCCGTATCATTATCTATACAACCACGGTATCTTTATACACACTAAACGGCAAAAAAAACACGTTTGGTGTATGGGAGCCCCCTTAATTTATTTATTTTTCATTTTATTATCTATCTGTGAAGCAAATTTACAACTAAATATTATTTATTTAATTCTGTTTTTAGTTTTTGTTGTTTATTGCGGCAACAGAAATACACACTCTGAAATTTTACGGTTATTATATAATTACGGTTCATGAGATACAGCCTGGTGACAGACAGACAGACAGGCAGCGGAGTTTTAGTAATAGGGTCCCGTTTTAGGTACGGAGCCCTTAACAATAGCTTCAGTACATTTCCATGAATTCCGTAAATGAAACCGAAAGAAAGCCAACTAAACCTACCCCGGTTTACAATCTTGAATTGTAGCTTTTCAGTGCTTAGTTCCTTTTTAGGGTTCCGAAGTCAAACTAGAAATCCTTATTGTTTTGCCATGTCTCTCTGTACATAATTTCTCGCTCAGTTTTTTACAGAAATGTCCAAAGTTTCAGTTTTACAACTGAGATAAAGTTGTTAAACTGAAACTTTGGACATGTAATAAATAATAATCTGTTTTAGGGTACCTCCCGTACTTTACAAAATCATGACTGTATATATTGTTATATAGCTATTAAAAAACGATTATGTGTATTTCATTACTACATTGAAGATTTGGGGAACCATTCAGGGTATAGTTAACTGTAAAAGTGTCATTAGCGCTAGAGTTACGTCTCCTCACCCCCCACTGTCAAAACTGCTAGTAGTGAGTGAATTGCAAAAATATTGTACATATTTAAGGCCCTGATTGATGTCAATGTTTAATTGATACAAAATATTTTTCCTTTGTTTAACGAAGATTAACCGTACAATTGTATGACTAATTTTCGATACACAAAGGAAAAATGATTTGTTTCAATTAAACTTTGACACCAATTAGGTCCTTAACTTTATACAATATTTTTGCAATTCACCCTAGGATCTACTAAAAATCCTCGTGAGACCCGGTGCGCCAAAGGAGGTACATAATCCAGGCAATTTATTTTTAACTATATTTTAATGACCATAAAGTTCATTTTCATTTGTTTCTAATTTGAAAATGGCATTTAAGAGCAAATGAAACTAAACTTTATATCCTTGATAGTAGATTCAAATACTCTTACTTAAATCTCCCTGATTGTAGTAAGGTGGGCCACAAGGTTAAATGAAAGCACATACAACGAATTTAAAAGATAAATAATTATGACTAAGTAGTTTTGTTTGGTTCTTGAGATACAAGCGACTATAGTGTTTACAACATACTAAATATCTGATAACTCATCGCTTCATCGAATGTATATCATCGAATTTCATTTCATCGAACGCTATTTTCTGCTGAAACCATGTTTTCAGGGTATATCAAACAAGGGGTTTAGTGGTAGCAGGACCCTGTGCAGGGTCCGTCCGGATCGGTACCACCATCTTATCCATTAACCACCCGCCAAGCAACAATGTTCGCATTGTTGTGTTCCAGTGTGGGAATAAGACAACCGGTGAAATTACTAGAATAGAGGCACTCCATCGTAGTCCTTAGGGTTGGCAACGCATTTGAGGTCTTTGGATTATAGTCTTGAGAATTCAAATGTCTATGGGTCTCAGATTCCACTTACCATCAGGAGGCCTGAGTGCTCGTGTGCCTTGTCCTTAACATAAAAAAAAATACGTAGGATAGGTTAGATTAGATGTTTGAGATACCCTGAAAACCTGGTTATAGCAGAAAATCGCGTTCGATGAAATGACAGACGGGTCTAACACAGATTTAGGTTACCGTCTTTCCTGTGGACACACCGAAAGTTAACGTTTTTAAGGCCTAATTTTCTGGCTAAGCCCATTCCCGCAAAAACGCCGTCAGGACTGCTTTAGACCTATCATATAGAAACACAACTTATATGCACACAAGCTTTTAACTATTGACCACAGGAGAGACAACTTTTGTATTTAAGAGTGTGTATGACCCAGACACCCTAAATATCATCTAAGTCAGCACCAATTAAAAATAAAAAGTAAAATACATACCACGGGACACTGTCACACAAATTGACCTAGTCCCAAACTAACCTCTAGGCTTGTACTATGGGTACTAGACAACGATAAACATACTTGGATAGAGAAATAAATACTTAAATACATAGAAAACATCCAAGACTCAGGAACAAATACTCATGATCATCACACAAATATTTGCCCTTACCGGGATTTGAACCCGGGACCGCCGGCTTTGGAGGCAGGGTCACTTCCAACTAGGCCAACGTGTCGTCATTAACTAAACTAAAACAGAAAATTCGTTCATACAATCAAATTGTTATATAAATAAATAATAAATAAATAAATAAATATCACGGGACAATGTCACACAAATTGACGTAGTCCCAAACTAAGCTCTAGGCTTGTACTATGGGTACTAGACAACGATAAACATACTTAAATAGAGAAATACATACTTAAATATATAGAAAACATCCAAGACTCAGGAACAAATATTTGTGCTCATCACACAAATATCTGCCCTTACCGGGATTTGAACCTAGGACCGCTGGCTTCGGAGGCAGGGACACTCCCCTAGTTGGGAACGTGTCGTCAAGATTACAAGATAGTTTTTGTTTTAGTAGAATCAGCGTCAGAACCCTACACTGAGCATGGTCTGACTGCTCTTGCCCATTCTCTTTAAAAACATAAAAGCATTTAATCCTAAATAATCTCAGAAAAATGACGTCCAAACAGGAAAGATTAAACCTCCGCTCTAATGAGGAAACGGGATGCAAATTCAAAACGAGAAATGTGAGATTTCCGTGTTTTGGAAAAAAATGGAAGGAAACATTTAAATTCGCTCTTTGAGTGTGCTACTTCGTAGTCAAACCAAATAACTGTAACAAACCACGGCCAAAAATATTTACAAAATAAGTTGATAAACAGCAAGAAGTTACTGTCGATATTTATGGTAAAAACATAAGTAAGCGTAAGAAGTAATATCCGCAATTTTGATTATTTTATAATTTTATGTATACACCCAGTGACACTCGCGCTATCAAGGCAAATCTAACAACGTATCATATCAAAATAGGTTGTGCCTTTGAGTAGTTACGAGCTAACATAGGAACGGACATACATAAATAAAATAAAATTGACCTGGCCCCAAGCTAAGATCAAGGCTTGAACTATTGGCAATAGACAACGATAAACATGCTAATAGGCCATTTATTGCTTAAGACCTACACAAACGATATCTAAGTATTAAAAGTGTATTTTTTTTTAAAGCAATCATGTCTTGTCATTTTTTTTTTAAATGTATGAATGCAGTTTTTCTTCTTATTAAAGTCCATGACATGGTTCCTAAGAACAGATCTTCGTATGTCTTATAAATTCAGAATTTCCCATACTGACCGATTTAAATGAGACACCCTGTATAGGTCGGATAACGTGTCCTCGTTGCTTTGATTAGCGTTAACTATAAGGCACTATAACAGTGTCAAGTCGGGTGTTCTACATAAAAACCAAGTCACTGAACGCTAACTTGTTTAACACATTTAAAAGATACAAAAGCTCTTATTACCCGACTGCGGCGAAGTCCAAAAGGGTTATGTGTTTGACCTGTATGTATGTATGTTTGACGACACGTTACCCTAATTGGTAGTATGACTAGCTAGTGGTCCCGGGTTCAAATCCTGGTTAGGGTTTATATTTTTATGCTATTAACGCGACTATTTGTCCTGAGTCCTGGGTGTTTTCTATGTATTTACGTATGTATTTCTCTATTTAAGTATGTTTATCGTTGTCTAGTACCCATAGTACAAGCCTAGAGCTTAGTTTGGGACTAGGTTAATTTGTGTGAGATTGTCCCCTGATATTTATTATTTTTTTATTTTTTTATATTTCTGTAGCCCTACGTGGTAACTTATCACTTGGAATTTCACTTCATCGAACGCTATTTTCTGCTGAAACCATAATGTTTTCAGGGTATTTTAAACAATAATTACGAACATTAGGTTATATGTTTAAGATAGCCTAAAACATTATGGTTCCAGCAGAAAATAGCGTTCGATGAATTGAAATGATACATTCGATGAAAGGTGTATCGATGAAATGATAATGATTGCCTACCCCATTCTGGGAATCAAGGCGTGATGTTATGTATGTATGTAAGTTATGTATAAAATTACGACACCTCATAATTAAAGTTATTTTTAAATTACCTTTCAGACATGTGCTCAATAATTTTGTAAAAATCCCATCTGTTCATCCTCTGTGGTTCTTCCTCTTCCTCTCTTGCTTTAATATCTTTCAGTTCCTGTCGTCTAATAGCTTCTTCTAAAGACAATTCATTGTTCTCTTTCATCATACCACCTTCAGAATATATCAGCGACCGTCTTCTGCGGTCCTCAAAAGTTATATCAACTAATGTATCATTAGAGTCTGCGTCGTCTTCATCTATGTTTCTAGATTCTGTTTCATCAGTTTCTTTATCTTCAATAGGCTTGTCTCCATCCATATCTCTGGAGACTGTATCAGCAAAACCATAGATTCTGCTGGTGTACTCGGTGCTGTTGGTTGGTAAGTCATACTGGAACTTGATGACCGTGCCGACGGTAACCGCTTGTTCTTTCAAGTCTACTGGAATACCGAGACCTATGATGAACTGGAACAAACAATATTACTTAATATATAAATATATACCAAAAATACTCAGTTACGAGTATTTTCATGCTGAGAAAAACAGAAAAAGATTACAACATCTTTTTGAGAAATTATACATCTGACCAAAAAAGGCAACAGGGTCGTTTTCAATAAAAATGTACATAGTTAAAGGCTTAATAAAAACAAAAATCACGATCGCGTCCTTTATGTAACGAAAATATTAACTGTTATAATAATAAATAATGTCTTAATTAAAGCCCTTAATTATGTACTTTTTAGGGTTCCGTAGCCAAATGGCAAAAAACGGAACCATTATAGATTCGTCATGTCTGTCCGTCTGTCCGTCCGTATGTCACAGCCACTTTATTCCGTAACTATAAGAGCTATACTGTGGAAACTTGGTAAGTAGATGTATTCGGTGAACCGCATTAAGATTTTCATACAAAAATAGAAAAAAAACAATAAATTTTTGGGGTTCCCCATACTTAGAACTGAAACTCAAAATTTTTTTTTTCATCAAACTCATACGTGTGGGGTATCTATGGATAGGTATTCAAAAATGATATTGAGGTTTCTATTATAATTTTTTTCTAAACTGAATAGTTTGCGCGAGAGACGCTTCCAAAGTGGAAAAATGTGTGTCCCCCCCCCCGTAACTTCTAAAATAAGGGAATGATAAATGTAAAAATAATATATGATGTACATTACCATGCAAACTTCCACCGAAAATTGGTTTGAACGAGATCTAGTAAGTAGTTTTTTTTTAATACGTCATAAAAACATTGATCAAAGCTACAACGAACTTTTATATTATGTTACTTGCTGCTACGGAACCCTTCATGGGCGAGTCCGACTCGCACTTGGCCGCTTTTTTTTTAACGTCCCAGCTGGCACTGGTATATTATTCAGTCTATGTTTCCGGCAATCGATCTTCCAAGGTCTCATCACCAGTAAAAAGTTTTTAGAAATACAGCGAGACTTGGTTCTTATACCAAAAAAACTTCTATTTTCCTTTTCTTTGGAAATATATAACAACGTCTATCTTAAAATGAAGAAAAAATCCACAAGCTGCAATACAGACACACCAATCTTAGAAATGACAGCTACTCCCTCTTGCTAAATAATTCAAAAGACGATTTTCATTCAGGTAAACAAGTTAACGCTTAAGCTCAAAGATATCCACACAAAGCGAGAGAATATTATGAAAAAAAATATCAAGGCGGCAAAAACAATCTTAAAAAGAAAAGAGGGCTTATAACATCGGCCCTTGGCGTCTGAGGGTATTTCGTGTAACGTTACGCTATTGTTTAGAAGTGCTAAGGGTGCTTCAGGAATAAGATATACTCAATCATGTCTTAATGATATCAAGCCATTTGTCACGGATAGATGGATGGGGGAATTGGGGAAATATTCACTTGATGCGGAGTGTGGGTGGCATAATTAATAGAAGTTTTCAGTTTAGGGTGGGTAAAATCGGTAAACATGGATAAAAGTAAGACTATCTTTATTATGCATATTAATTAAGACATTCTAGGGTTGAAAATGATATCTAATCCCTAATCCATTTTTAATCTGATGAAATGGAAAACATACTTTATTGTACATACATACATAACATCACGCCTTCGTTCCCAGAGTGGGGTAGGCAGAGCTACACCATTGCCAACAACTCTAAAAAAACTTTTTGATAATTCTGTAACCACATTTTGCATAATCAGGCAAAATGTTTACCAGTGTATTAGTGACAGGTTGCAAGCTCATCGCCAAACAGTACTACAAGCTCTTATTCCCTTAGTCGCCTCTTACGACATCCACGGGAAGACATGGAGTGGGGCTATTGTAACCCGGTAACCATTATTATATTTCCAGAATAAAACCAATATATTTTTTTTAATTTATTACTCCTAGTACACTTTTAGTAAATGTTTTCCATCCTAATGAAGCGTAACTTCGCTGCCTTTAACGTTCTAAGAACCAAATTAACAAAAAGAACGTCGACAACTAAAAGCAAACAGAACTAGCGCACAAAAAAGCAAACTGTAATTGCATTTAAATTCACCAACAAGAAAAAACTGCTTCGTTAAGCCCGATCGGCAAAGAAAACATCATTTGCCAAGTTAAATCAACGTTATGTAAATTTGCTCATAGTACCTGTGCTCGGGCCGGGCCGCCGTCGGGATACACGAGGTACCTTTTATGTCTGTGGGCCTCGATCGCGATCGCGAGGTTCACGAGAATTAACAGGAGCATCGCGACTGCGTGCGAGCACGGAGAGACGTGAAATGTTGGTATTTGCGTGGGTAATGAACCGTTATGTTTTCCCGGTGATTCGGTACGGTATGACGTGTTAGCGCTACCTGAACACACCGGGCAATTAGAGCCGCGTGCTTGTTTCCGAGCTATCTCTTTGAGGGGCAATGCTAATGTCGATTTGGAGGTGGTATGGCATACCAGGGGGTAAGAGGCATGGAGGGATGTCGATGAATACCGCAAATAGATAGTTCAAATCCTTGAAAAGAATTAGTTATTACGGTAGTTTTCCAAGGGCAAACAATAAAAAAACCGGGCAAGAGCATGTCGGACCATGCTCAGTGTAGGGTTCCGAAGCCGTTAAGTACTATAAGGGAGGTGGTACACAAAAATATTTTTTTTACAAGATTTTGTTTTACCATTTTGTTGGCGTGACTAATATATATATTCATGCCAAATTACAGCTTTCAAAAAAAGAATTCCTTCATTCTCGAGTTCTTCGCTCTACGCCGACGATATATATCTACACGTAATATAGTAAACTTTTGCCGTTGTGACTGAGTTGTTTACACTAAAACAATAACTAGGTACCATTCTTGACTTACTTGAGAATAAGATGGAGCTAACGCAAATTCATACTTTAACTTTAAAGTCCTGACAGATAAACAACCAACGGACTAACAAAACCACTGGACCTCGAAACTTGAAGTTCGAAGAGAATTTTCCTTGAGTAAGAGATGCACTAATTATATGTACCTTTCGAACTAACGCTAAAAACCGGGCAAGAGCATGTCGGACCATGCTCAGTGTAGGGTTCCGAAGCCGTTAAGTACTACAAACATAAAAATGAACAAGTAATAACTAATTTTCTATTTAAAGTCAATTGGTGCCGTCTAAGATGATTTTAGTAGGTATAAATACTTTAATCGCCTGAATCTCAAGAACCAATGATGTTTACTTAGCCGTGATAGTTTTCCTTTAAAATTGGTTATATGCTCTTTCATTTAAGATTTTTATCAGAATTTTAGTATTTGTAGTTTTGGCTGTAAGGGGGGGGGGCTAACTAACAAAAAAAAGCGCTTTAAAGCTTAATATTTCATAAACGGATTACTTAATCGAAAAACTGTTTTCACAAGCCCATAATATTTTTGAAAGACCTATCTAACGATACCGCATACTAAACGGGTAGACGAGAAAAAAAAATGCACCCCACGTTTCGTGTACCTAGGGGAAATACCCTAAAAAAATTTTTTTTACCTTTTTTGTACCACTTTGTTAACGTAAAACCGGGCAAGAGCATGTCGGACCATGCTCAGTGTAGGATTCCGAAGTCGTTAAATACAATCGCCCACACAGCTGAGTGACCAATGAAGATAAACAGAGAGAAACTGTCTTGGTCGTGCACATGAGATTCTTATGTAAAATCTATATTCATCTCTGTCTACATTTTCTCAATTCCGTCTTTAATGGGCAGTTAATTGTGTGGCTGTTTGTACTACAAACATAAAAATCAACAAGTAATAATAAATTTTCTATTTGAAGTCAATTGGTGCCATCTTAGACGATTTTAATAGGTACGAGTATAAACACTTTAATTGCCTGTATCTCACGAACCAATGATGTCTACTTCGTCGTGATAGTTTTCTTTTAAAATTCGTTATATGCTCTTTCATTTAAGATTTTTTTCAGATTTTTAGTACCTATTTGTAGTTTTGGGCAACGATAAGATAGACAAGAAAAAAAAAACATCCCCACGTTACGTGTAGGGGAGGTACCATAAAAAATAATATTCTTTTACATTTTATTGTACCACTTTGTTGGCGTGACTAATATGTACATTCATGACAAATTACAACTTTCTAGTACCAAGAGTCTCTGCGCTAGGTTGCGGACAGACGGACAGACGAACGGACGGACATGGCGAAACTATAAGGGTTTCTAGTTTGACTACGGAATCCTATTAAGGGAATGCAAAGCGAACACTACGCCTAAGTAATCGCATGCACCAGTTCATGTTGTTCTTCTATACTCATTAATTTAAGTTTCATGTTATTAGCCTTTTATTTGTAATGATTTTATTTGTTCTAGCTTTAATAATTATTATTTATTACTATATTAAGTACCTACTTGTAATGTAACTTGAGTTACTTGCGGCGCTTCTTCTCCGATGGTCTTTTCCGAAGCGCTAGTAGATTCACTCCATATTACCGACGTGTAAAAGAGCCCTACAGTGGCCTATTTACTGAATAAACATTTTGAATGACGCAGCCATCCTCCAACTCCAACTAAAGACCACAAAACAGCACAGCATCAATTATTTTACAAATCGGAAAACTTATTTCTCTATCATTAGCCTTTGTGAGCAAGCGAGCAACCGATAAATAAGCATGTTGAGCATTCTGAGCATTGAGCATTGCAGAGACCGCGGAATCCCATTATGATATGACCCTTCATTCCGATAAATTGGCCTGCGACCGGAAAGAGAGCGCCTTTGATGCGGTGCAGCGTTCTGAGGTTGGAATGATTGGATACGGCTTAAGCTTGCATGTGCTCAAAAAATATTTGAAAGGTTTTTAACCCCCGACGCAAGAGGGGTGTTATAAGTGTGGGATGTGGCAAGTGAAAAACTCAAGTTAACTTGAAAAAAGTATAATAAAATAAGTTGCAGCACTAAATACACGTCTTTTCGTCTTAAGCTCGGAACCTTCGTCTAAAATTTGAAACTTAACCTAGTCCGTTCACTCTTCTCTTTCACACTCGTTCGCAACATCGATACAGTCGTCTCTTGCACTCTAGTGTCCATTCATACGTCGTATTGCGTTCCTATTCACTCATCCTACATAAGTTTGAAGTGTGTGTGTCACCGTAGCTATTAAACGGATGAACCGATTTGGATGCGTTTTTTTAATTTGAAAGCAGGTTTTCTATCGGTGGTTCTCTGAATGAAATAATATAAAATACCCCAGCTACTTAGCGGTCCCCGACGTGTCAGTTCAGTTAGTGTCAGTGTTCAGTTAACGACCTATTTATCAAACAATCAGCCCTTACTACTACGCAACGACGCTTGGATCTAAACACTATTACCTACTTATAATTAATTTATAACCTCCTAAGACCTCCATACAACGAAATTTGCCAATGGAATATGAACCTATTGCAAATGCAATAGAGACAATTTTCTAGTGTAATTGTCCCTTATAAAAACAAAGGAAAACCTATTTTGTTTCGTTTGCAATAGGTATATTTTCTAATGAACGTATTGTGTACAATGTTTTGTACGAGAGGCCTTAGGATTTTAAGGCCAATACATATTATTACTTACTTTTTAGAGGTTTTTACTGACTTTATTGAGTCGGGAGTTCAACCGCGTAGATTTTTGATAAAAAATAGCCTATGTGTGAATCCAGGGTACATGCTATCTTCATTCTAAATTATATCCAAATCAGACAAGCCGTTGCAGCGTGAAATAGTAACAAACTAACACACACACGAGCATTTGCATTTATAATAACCAGAGATCGGACAAATGGGTGTCAATACTCGCAATAACATGGGCATTACTCCAATTTTAATTAAACAAATTAAATTACATTAATTTATTTCTCATCTGAACTTTTATCTTTAACCTTTGCAGGGTAGTAATAAATAAACAATACAAAGACGTCAGGAGTGGCCATTGATATTATATTAATTTAAGAACATAAGTTTGCTCCATTAACATCCGTGGATTGCGGAAGGAGCTTTCACCTCATAAGTTTATTTTAGCCGTGAAAAGGAAAAAAATAACCACGGAAAAGTTATAAAAAATACTGTTTATTTGCTTTAATAAATCTACACAATAACAAGTTATTGTATCATTTATTTATTAATCATTTCTGCCTTGCAAAGAAAGGATCAAAATTATTTGTAGGGTTTGTAATCAATTAATGTAATTTAATTTGTTTATTTAAAATATATCGAGTCATGTCCACATTATTGCGAGTAATGACGCCCATTTGTCCGATCTCTGATAATAACAGTCGGATAGGATAATACGCTTCACTATCTCAGTTGGTTCAAATATTTCTACATTGATTCGACAGTATTATTGGGGCACGTACAGTCCTTATAAGTAGCCGCACACTTTAGTACCATGTCGCTTTAACGCCTTTGACAGATTATTCAATCATGACGTTAATGTGACAAAGCACTAGTGTGCAGCTACTTATAAAGCCGATTGTAATTACGAGTACACCTTATTTACATACAATGTGTGTACCTTCAAGAAACATTATAAGAAATAAGCTTAGTTACATTTAAATACAAAATGATGTTTATTTGTAGGACCCTGTGCAGGGTTCGTCCAGATCGCTACCACCATCTTATCCGTTAACCTGCCGCCAAGCAACAATGTTCGAATTGTTCTGTTCCAGTGTGGGGATAAGACAACCGGTGAATTTACTAGCATAGAGGCATTCCATCTTAGTCGTTAGGGTTGGCAACGCATTTGAGGTCTTAGGATTATAGTCTTGAGAATTCAAATGTCTATGGGTCTCAGATTCCACTTACCATTTGGTGGCTTGAGTGCTCGTGTGCCTACTCCTTAACATAAAAAAAATAGTCCCTTAAAATAGACTATTCTTTAACAAGATATATTCTAACAAGAAACCCACTTCTGAATACTCCCGTCGCATACAGAGAGATGTTAACGTGTGAAACGTGTATGTCTGTCTGAAGCGTCGTACCACCCAAACGCATATAACGATTTTTGGTTAGTTACTTTAATATTATGCTAGTTTAACTATTGACTTAAATAGTTGAAGTAGTTCAAAAGGCGGCCAAGTTAAAGTGGGACTGGGTTAGTCACATCTGCCGCATGCCGAGTGAACTGATGGCCAAAGTCGCCGCAGAAAGGAAGCCCAACAACTTAGACGGAAACGCGGCAGATCTCGTCAGCGATAACGGTTTGAATTGGATTCCTTTTTGAAGGACTGGCCAGAAACTGCTCAGAACAGGGAAACATAGAAAAAGTCGGGGAGACCTATGCCCAGCAGTAATAAATAATTTTAAAAAAAAAACACGCCTGCCATGCTTTAAAGTGAATATAAAAATTCAAAAACAAGCTGTTTTAGTTACTAAGGCAGGTAAGTAGAGGATAAAAATTTCCATTGCAATCAATGTGGCAATATGCCAAACAAAAAAGGGAATCGAGAGATAGCCAAATTTGTATTGCAGTCGGGGGACAGTTTTGTGGAACATTATCTTGAAAGTCTCCCGACTCTCACTCCGTTTTTTGGGCAGTCGTGTAATAAATATAGTTAAACTAGGCTTATTCTTAGCCAACTAACCATTAAATTGGCAAAAAAAAAAGTCGTGAATTCAAACTCAATTTTGATTTCGAATCAGCATAAAAAAATATTAATAAAAAGAGTGAACATTATGTATCCTGTTGTGCACACTGCCAAGTTAAGGAAGAGATATCAACTCTAAAAGTATATTATATGTCAGTAATCATTAAATTAATTTTAGTGAATGTGCCGTTCTACCGAGTTTCATTTCATCGTCACCTAATTTCAGCTGAAGCCTTATTGTTTTAGGTTATCTTAAGCAAAGGTTGCGTAGATAAGGTTAGATTAGACCTGTGACCACCAAAAACTGAGAAGTCTTAGATGACTCTCGATAAAATGTAAATTCGGCGAAGTAAAACATTCTATTCTATTCTGTGAAATGAGTGTCAGTGATTCAAGTGTCCACCAATTTAGAGTTATATAAGTCAAAGTCAAAGTCTCAACATTTATTGCATGTCACATGGGCACTTAACAGATGGAACAAATACAGAGGTATATTCCAATTGCCGACGATTTTTCGTACATTATTTACTTAATTCTAACATCCATGTTGAATCAGATCCGCTGCCCGTACAGCGTTTCAAATATTCCCTCTAAGCGGCCGCCTCGCTCCAGGCACTTTAATTGACTTTTAAAAGCAAACCATACATATTACATATACAATTTACGATTGCCTCGTACTCTTGTCGCAAATTCAATTAAGAATGTTTCTGGTAAACAATTTAGCTGTTACAGAAATTGGGCCATCAAAAACCAACTAGATTATTTTATTATTACTTCTTGGACTTACTAGAAAGTTTAGTTGATGAGGATTCGATGGAGATTTTTTTAGTGGCATTGTGAAGGCAAACGAGCACGCAAGCTACCTGATGGTAAGTGGAATCTGTGTCTTAGGACTGCAATCCGAAGACCGCGAATGCATTGTGTACTCTAAGGACTAAGATGGAATACCAGTACAAAAAAGTGCTGCTTGGCGGTAGTTCAAAGGATAACATGGTGGTAACGATCGGAAACGACCCTGCACAAGGTCCAATACTAACGGATACAATTATTAAAAGCAAGTTGATAAGCCTACCTAGACACCCAAGGACGTCAGGTATGCCAGGGTCACAGCAAGATGCCACATTTAATTGCACTCCCTTCTTAACCCACGTTAGTATGGATCATAACATTCAGAACATTGCTCTGTACATTCTGCCGCGCAAAACATAATCACAGTAAGTATTTAAAACCTAATTTGGAGAAAATCGCGGTTAAAGTATTTTTTAATGTTTTATCAATAACTTCCATGAACAGTAATAGTTGTCAAATATTTTTAGATATTCTTTTAAAGGACAAATTGCTCTTTTTTATGAGATAAGTAAATGCAATATATTCATATAATTTATATAAAATATTAAGCTAAATATATTTATAACTAGGGGGTCTAAACAAAAACTATTAGATTTGCAGGCATAAACACAGTAAGTCAATGACATACTGTGTTTTTGCTAAGGAATTCAAGCGTATGGTCCCTGTCTGGCCGGCTGCCCTAGCAAAAAACAGAGTAACTACAATAAATCAAATTTTACAGAAGAGCATAAAAACTAAAAAGTCGATCTATAAAAGAACTGTAATGAGAAATTGTTAGTTTTTAATACTTAATGAGACACGCATTGTAGTATCTTTTAATTGTTTACATTTATATTACAAAAAACGTTGAAGTTTTAGTTTAAAATGACTTTGTGTATAAGCAAGTATAAAATAAAATATGTACTCTCCAAGTTTTCAAACGAAAAATAAAGTAAATCGATAAACTTTGTTTATTCATCTAATTTTTTGTATATAATATGATGGAATGCAATGAAAAAGTAAAGTAAATCACATTTAATATATATATCATAGTTACAGCAATGCTATTCTACAGAATCCACGGGTTCTTGAGTTACTAGATCTCTTGAACTGTCTTCTTCTTTTAAATTTATCCAAAATTGCTTCCGATTTTCAGGCATATGAGGCAGTAATTGAGCAACAATTAGAGATTTTTTTGATTTATTAATTCATCGCCTATAAGGAACTTTTTCGGTCGCCTTTTGGATATTAATTCTTTTTTGCAAGAAATCAAGTTCTATATAATCCGTTTTTTTAATTGTCTGATAAAACATATTTCTTGAACCCTGCCTAAATTCTACATACATCAAATCATTTAAGTAAAAGTTTATCAAAGGGTCGCTTTCCATATTTTTAGTTGGTTGCCTTTTATACTTAACCCAGTTAAATTTATCCTCCTATGGGTTAATTTCGATGATTGTCAGGTTTTTCCGGGAATTTCCGGAAACTTCTTTTAAGTCGTCAAAATCGTAAACATTACGAGCTCGTTTAATTGCAGTCTCAATATTCCCGTGATACTAACAGCTGCGTTATGAGTATGGCCTTTTGTCAAATATTTGATTGTAATTTTATGCACAGTTATCTCCGGATCATTTACAATTTTGACCAAATAGGTAAATAAGATCCAATTTTTATTCTGTGCAGTACAATTGTCAGCCCATATGATAAAGTTTACAGTATCTCTCTCTGATTTGAAAAAAAATGTAAATGGCATCGGTTAGGTATATTTTTAGCATCTCTATCGGAAAATTCTTCATGCCAAAAAACGCAAGTACTTTTATTGTTTTTCTTCAAAGATGCAAATGTCAAATTATATGCGACCAACCGACTTATGAAAAATGATTGTTTTAGTCCCGGCATAATTGGAATTAAGAAAACTTTCTGGAGGTCCATTGCAAAAACTTTTGTGTCGGAATCGAAAACAGATACAGAATCTTGACGATATAACTGAGTGGCTGGTGGAAAAATGTTTAATTTCTTCTGTTTCTAACAAGAACTCGTCTATTAAGGATAATTCTGAATTTCGAAAACAAAATAACATAGGTATATTAACTAAATTGTTATTCAATTTTGAACTACAAATAAATAGATGTGTTAAATAAAAAAAAAATACCTTTGTGCTAAATTAACAAGCATCCTGCCACGAGAATTATTCATCTTGAAAAGCACTTACAAAATAGTCACTTAAATCCACTTAAATTACTTTTAGTAAATGAATTATAACGTAATTTATTATTTATGATAGTTATGATGCAGTCTTATTACTCCCGTGTTCATTTAAGTATAATTAAAAGGTGGGTGGTTGAACAAATAAAATGCAGTATGCTAAATCAACTGCACAATTACCCACAACGCAAATCAAAAACAAAGCAACTTCATTTCTCAAACCATAAACAAAGTAAGTAGCCATTAATTACTTTGTTTTTGTGTTGAAATCACAGTTTGATTTGTTTTTGAGTTATAATCCCGAAATCTTAAGTGTAGTTACTTGATTTTTATGAAAAATATTTCGCGATCCATGTAAAATTAAGAGTTTTTGTTAAAGCAGGTCTGTGCAGAATCAAAAAGTGAATAATATTATTTAAAAAAACGATTTCAGAAAAAAAAGCAGTTACTCTGTTTTTTGCTAGGGCAGCCGTGGCGGTAAAACGTATGAGACTTACTGTGTTATTAACTAGTATTTGCACTCAATAATCTTAGCATTTACAATCAACTAGAAATAATACTATGACGTTGATTTTGCTACCGCCATTTTGACTCAAAATCCTAGCAATATTCACAGTAAGTTCTAACCATACTTGGAGAGCTCCTAGGATATTATAAGAAAATATTAGGGAAATGGTAGCCATAAACACAGTAAGTGATATTATCCTATTTATTATTTGTATTAATGTTAGATAATGAACAACTTTTCTCAATTATAAACACAGTAAGTGATATTACCCTAATTATTGTTAGGATTCGGTTGCAGCATCGAATAATCTGCCCAGTCATAATCACAGTAACTTGAAATACTGTGATTATAAATAGGATTATGTAATTTAGGTCTTAGTGATTGCCTAAGTATAATCATAGTATTTTTAGTTATCGTGTCTATGCTAAGGAAAGTTTTATTATAAAACTACGATATCCTACACATTGTTTAAGTAAGGTAACTTACTGTAAAAAATAAACATTTAATGTCAATTTTAAGTATTCATACTGTGTCTATCGTTAGGAAACATCAGCCTTTAACGTGACTTGCTGTGAATAGGCTAGTGGTATCTTCCGACATTTAAATAATAAAAATAAACCGCATATATAGGGCGATAGATCTCAATTTCCCGACCAAGAATATGTAGTTAACTCAATTTTGACAAAAAGTCGACTTACTGTGATTATGGTTTGCGCGGCAGCATTCAATACCTGTGAGTACTTTTTTACTACATTCTCCTTGTGACCGCCGCAACGGCTGTTTTAAAGATTAGACTCCTGCCTTGCACCAAAGAACTGCCCTGATAGCTTAATAACCACCCTACACGGGGAGCACAGATATTTTTCAATGACACAAAAAAGGCGTTTAAAAACCCCTGATGTGGAGGAAGCATCCAGGAGGGGATTTCATTTCTTATTTTTAAACTTACTTCTTAACTCAGACATTCTATATATACGTCCGTTAGTTTAAATGAAGTGCGGCGTGATCTCTACATTACAAGTAGTTCGCGCTTGCCTCTACGTGACCAGTAAACCTCAGTGAGCTAGATAAATCCAACCATCCCCAATCCTTCCCACATCAGGCTCCTTCAGTAGTCATCGGGATTCGATCTCTTAATTACGACCAACCGCTTCCATATGCGCGACACCAAATACAAGTTCGTTACAGTTAAGTCCCGTCAACCAATTAGCACTTACTTGACAAACTATCACTACTTGAATAAGGATGTACGTTTACACATCGACGCCTCCCATCACAGCCTAGGATTAGTATAGATTAGCTCTCTTTGAACTGAAGAAACAGTCCAAAGTCTGGACGTAAGTTTGTATAACCTGTTCCCTGGTCACGAAATACGTACAGGCCTTAAAGGCCAGTGTATCACAAATTGCTTACACAAATAGCACGTCAACCGTTCATTAAGTTAGCCCAGAGGTCTTGAGTTACGCCGTCAGTTTTTGGAATGGTAATTCGCTGTCAATCACAATTTGAAACTGTCTGTTACATTAATAAGGAAAATGCGGATTAATTACTTTTTATTACTGTAGGTAGAATTTATGGTGAGTTTTATGGGATGTAAATGATTGTGACTTATTTTTATGTTCGGTTTCAGGTTTGTTTTTCTAGTTAATGTGGACAATGGATGTTGTAAAGTTAATTCGAGACAAAAGAGGTATTTGCTGTTTACGAAGGACACACAGTGGGGAGTAAGTGATAGCTGGTAAAGGTACTTTAGTTGACTTTGAAAATTGCTATTAATGTTGGTTATTTTTTTTTTGAAACCATTGACAGTTACATAATGTAGGTACTTTAGCAAAACAGAATGATGACAACGAAAACAGAACTATACAATGCGTGGTAGATAAGATTTGGGTATAATGAAAATCAAATTAGTATACTTTGTGGTCATGAAACAAAGAAAAAAAAAAAAGAAAAATAATTCAATACAAAATAATTGCAATTGGTCTGTAATCCTTAAAGAAGATCTCGAATTATGATCAGGTTGACTCAATTGTAGTTTTTTAAAATTACGTATAATTTTAGACGCCCTTGCGTGGTTTTCGTTAATATATACATAATTAATAATTTTGTCTTTTTTCTACTTAAATAAAGCCAGGTACTTACAGGTTATAAAATCAATTCGTATAATCTGGTATTTATATTTGCGTTGTCATACTCTGAGCGTTTTGGGAATAAAATAACAAAACAAATAGTGTTAACATACATAACAGTCATACAAAGTGGTATTTGAAACTTTTTGGTCGGTCAGTCCCGCTTAGTATACAACGTTTCCCGATTTGGCAAACGCTGTCCATATCGAGAACGGTTTAAAACAAATGACATGCAAACCAATGGGATTATCTGTAGAATCTATTTTCGGCCGAAACCGGCAGTTTGCTTTTACGATAATTCCATCGAGCTAATTTTGGCGTAGGTTTAGTCGCTCGATCATGGAGCAGAACACAATTATTATGGGTCACATCAAAGCGCTTACCCCGTTGATTTAGAGTCTATTGTTGCTTAATCCGTGCACCATATTATTTCTGTACTGCTCTAATAAAGCTACGGAGTTATTCGATTGCTGACTGCGATTGGTAAACATATAAACTTCTTGCTTGTTGAACTTTTACCTGAGTATTTATTAAACGGTTTGTCAATCCCAAGATTGAGTAAAGAAGTTTGTCATTTTTTAATTAGCTAACAAGTTTAAGGTTATATATCTGTTACATTATGGAAACTAACAAACAAACACTAAATCTTTTCAAAATGACACACATCACCTCTCAGGATAAAAGATGTTTATTCAGTTGCCGCACAGGCAGATTACCGCGTCAAAAATTTACCACCGCTTCCCAAGAACATTACTTACTGAAGTAAGGTTATTCTTTAATATTAGATTTAGTACTTATGACAACTGTCAATTTAATGGCTGAATGTCAATAGTCCAAGGTGCAACGACGATTTACTGAAGGTCGCGAGAATTGATAGATGCTTGTAGCACAAAACTGACCATCGTGGAGATTCTTGGGGCCTAATATCCAGCCGAGGATATTTTTTGACAGACTCATGCTTTGATAGTATAATAGTGACGCTTTTCCCGTGAAAACAAATCGCAACCAAAGAAGCAAATGTAGGAAATCTTGCAACACCGATGTGTAAACTAAGCGATCTATAACTTGGAGCGTAAGGTTTAGAATTGCATACTAGCTGTTACACCAGGTATTCTTACTTGTGTAACATGTAATAACTGTTTGATATTAAACATAAATGAATATGAGTGAGAGTACGATACTCGAAAAATATTTACTATGATTTAGCAAGTTTATAAAACTTCGGTTCTCTACCTTTTCGCCAACAAATCTTTGACAAACGCATCGTTTCGCTAGCTATTCATTTGCCTATCTTTTTTCCTGTAATTACAAATATTTCAGGATTTTTAAAACTAACCTAATCTAACCTAGGGTTCTACACGATGGTCCTGAAATAAATCCAGAATTACAGTTTCGGAAAAAAACGCGGGTTGTCAAATGATGTTTGTGAAATGAATCATTTGTGAAACATTGATTATGAAATGATAGGATCCCTAAAGTTTCACTTGTTGAGGCTTAAACTAGGCGAAAACCAATCAAAAATGGGTATAATAGGCTCCGGCGTTCCACAAGGAAGTGTGCTCGGGCCCGTGTTGTACGTTCTCTTTACAGCAGACCTACCCGTAAACGACTTCACGACAATAGCCACGTTCGCAGATGACACAGCTGTTATAACTTCCCACGACAATCCGACGAGAGCGTCAAAACTGCTACAAGACAACTTAACAGCTATCCAAGCTTGGCTTAGTAAATGGAGGATAAAAACAAACGAAAGCAAGTCCATACATGTCACTTTCACGACACGTAGAGAAACCTGCCCACCTGTAACTCTGAATGGCATTGACATCCCGCAGAGAGAAGACACAAAATACCTTGGCATGCACCTCGATCGCAAATTAACTTGGAGAAAACATATTTTTACCAAGCGTAAGCAATTGGGACTTCAGCTGACCAAAATGAATTGGTTGATAAACAGAAAATCTGCCCTTAGCCTAGAAAGCAAACTAGCTATTTATAAAGCTATACTCAAACCAGTCTGGACATACGGTATTCAACTCTGGGGCACTGCTGCTAACTCCAATATAGAAATCATACAAAGATTCCAGAATAAAGTTTTACGCCAGATAGCTAATGCTCCATGGTATGTTACCAATGCCACCATACATCGAGACTTGGGGATTCCCCTGGTCAAAGAAGAGATCAAAATCCATAGCACAAAATACAAAGACCGCCTCAACATCCACCCAAACAGACTAGTGCTACATCTCATGCCTGACCAACCTCCGTCTAGAAGGCTAAAACGCAAAACCCCATCTGACCTAACAGTCTAGGAGAAAAAGTGAGATGCTGCAATGGGAGCATACTCCGCAGGATATCTGATTGAATCAACATCACCAAAATAGAGCTTATTGTCCCAAAGAAAAGGACAGATCGCACTAAATAACGAGAGAAAAAAAAAACTTATTGAGGCTTTCCTTTACATTTATAAAACCTGTGCTGAGATGCCTCACTCTTCCAAAAATCAACATATGAGTAAATTAACCATGTCGTAAGTGTACGCGCGAATGTTTGCGCGTTTGTGTATGGGATGATTATTTTAGTGATGGTAATAATTTCTCATTCTCTGTCACATGCTTATTTATTGTTTTATAATGTTAGCTGGACAGTTTGGAAAATAATCTGCACGCAAATATAGTCTTGGTCTTAGGAGCAACATAACAATACCTTTTGAAATCTTTCAGTATCTTCACCATATTTTTCAGGTGTTCGCCACCGTGTCCATCCCTCTCCACACTGAGAGCACGACCAGTGTGGCCTGGTTCTATGAAGCCAACTACTATAACGTGGACAACTCGACCTACTTCCAGCCATTACTTGGAGATATTCCAGTAAGTATTTCTATTTTAAGTTTCTGAAAGACACTTCTGCCGTTTTCCCGAAATATAATAGGTCACTCCAGCTGAACTCGGCTTTTGGTTAAAAATGTTGTGGGACTTCGGTTGGACTACAATATTATTATTTTTTTCATTTTTGAAAGCGTTTTTTTTTTGTTTTTATATATTTATTTTATTTCATACTTTTTCATGATTATAATATTATGTTATTAAAAATAAACTATAGGACATTTCAAGCTCGCCGCAAGCAACACTGGGGGAAACTCATAGCCATAATACATTTCACCTATTTAAATGTGCTTCATCATAGTCGCTCCACTATCTTAATATTGAAATATTATCGTCACCCTTGTCATAGGTACCGTTGACCAGTTCCGGTGGCCATCTGTGTGGCCTTCTTCATCAGTTTCACTACACCAAATGACTTAAATGCAAATGCCAGGCCTGTCACTGGAAATATATATGCCTGTAATATTAAGAAGTTCCCTCGATTTCTCCAAGATCCCATCATCAGATCCTGACTTGGTGACAATAGGAACACCTCGGGAGTATAGGTATCCTATGAAGTAAAAAATAATTTTGAAAATCGGAGGACGGAAAAATCAGTGCACATACAAAAAAAAACATTAAGTGGAACATAGAAACTCCTCCTTTTTTAAGTCGGTTTAAAAACCTCAAATCGTTTTTATCTTGATTATATTATGTGTCGACAATGTTATTCTTTTAAATATTCAATCATCCGTCTCGTTTAACAATGGGTTTACTTACGAAAAGTAACGTAAAATTATTGGTTTTCTTTACAGTACAGGTGGGGCAGAAATAATGAAAAACGTAGTATTGATGCCAAGAACGAAGCCTTCACCAGAGACCAGCTATACAACTTTATTGAGGCAATGTTGCAAAAGTAAGTAAATTTAATAAAATAAATCGTATAAAGAAAAAGCAAGGGGAAATCTCACACAAATTGACCTAGACCCAAACTAAGCTCTAGGCTTGTCTATGAGTACTAGACAACGATAAACACACTTACATATATACAGAAATACATACTTTACATGAAATACATAGAAAAAATCCAAGATTCAGGAACAATATATTCGCGTTCGTCACACAAATATCTGCCCTTACCGGGATTTGAACCCAGGACCGTTGGCTTCGGAGACAGGATCACTCCCAACTAGGCACCTGTCGTCCTGAAGATTAACATGACATCTACGATTTCTAATCTCATCCCCCCCGCATTCTCAAGGACAAGGTTATCTGGAAGAGATCGCTATGTAGCATTAAGACCGCCTGTTGTATACTTTTGATTTAAATGTACGTGTTCTGTTTTTTTTGGCGTTAAATAAAGAGTATTTGTATTGTATTGTATTCTCCCCGTCCTGTGTTTACAGCTTAAAATACCAACTAAAAACTGTAGCCATATCGATGAAACTATCGAAACCTTACCTTGATTAACCAACAGAATACAACCTAGGCAGAACCTGATGGGTTGAATGATTTTAGGGGCCCATTCTGAAATAATTTAAGACAAAACTGCTTAGTCGGGCGGTATAGAGCATTTTTTTTGCCAAATTTATCACCTATGAAAAGAGTGAAATGCTACCGCATGACGTATTCTTGCATTTTTGTACTATTTCTGTTTAGTTGGTTGTATTACTCAAAAAAATGATATGCATTTGAGTATTTTTGAGTGTTTTTTGACAGTCTTTTATATCATGCATCGTTCCGCATCTGCAGAACAACTTTTTACAAAGTTATCCTGTCCTTTCCTCATAGCTATGTATGGCTAATACCTAATCTGGCAGAATATTCTCACTCACAGTTTTGTTACTAAACTGACTTTACTTTTCGTATAATTAGTAGCGCACCATATCCGTGATTGCTTTGCCGATTCCTGGTCTCCCATTTCGTTTGCGCAGCGAACCGCGCTAACAAAACATAAATCAATATTCCTCATTGATTTTTCATCCTATATCAATCATAAGAGATAAAGCATGTGCCTAATGTTCCATCAAATCACAAATCTAATACCTATTCCTATCATCGACAAGATAATATTCCTAAGTAGAGTAACACAATTCCGTCAGGCTGCCAAGGAAAATAATTATTCCTGGGAACTGACCATTCCATTTCCAATATTTGTTGCTCCGTAAGTTTCCCCAAGCTATTACTAGAGCCAATAGCTGCTTATCGCCTCTGAGCGCGCGTGCGTTCTTTATGTACGTACGTTGATATTAAGTAATAACAAATGGTGGGGAACGGGTGGTAAAACTACTGCTTTACCAAACTTATTGAGAGAGGAAAAGGCTGTTACAATTTATTTTTTTACTACACGATCATAACTTTAACTACAAATATTGGCTACTAGACCTGCTGTAATAGCAAAGTTAATGATTAAAAAATTAAACACTCCAAAGAAATAAAGAAATGGCTAAAAAAAAACTTCTTCAAAGTCCAAGTTTAATCAGAGTTCAACACGGAAATTATTCACATTTTAATTTGGTATAATGCCTGTGTTAGCATTTCCAGATGCATCACAGCAGACAATAACTTTACTATAGAATAATTTCCGCATATTCACCGAGCACTTTTCCGAAAAGGTTTGTTACAAATTATGAAAAATATTACATTGACAGAAACGGATACCCGGGCCGACCGTGTCTGCTGCTATTAATCTGCGAAGCTGCCAACGGAGATCTCACTAGAAACGGTGTACTCGGAGACGTTCTTCATTTAATACTAACGTGAGTAAAGTAGTGTTTTCTGAGAAAAGGTTTAGTTATTTTGGGTGGTTCTTGTTTTTGTCAGTAAATATAAGTCAACTAATCCTTTTTGGGGAAAAGCCTTTAGCTTTTACAATGGGTACAGTAAGACCACAAATATAAATTACCCCACCAATCTTCGTACACGCAGAAAAGTGCTCACTAATGCCGAAGATAAACGAACGTAAAAATCAATTAAATAAAAACCTTGTCGTGTTACGCTTAAAGTAGAATACGAAATGATGGTTAAACTCGTGCATTCTCGCTCATGGCGATTAGCGATTAGCGCTTAGCGCTCGTGCGTCTTAGCTTGTGTACGAATGACAAATGACGCGACGCTAAATAAAATGGCGGTCGACGGCGTCGCTGCAATGGCTGCCGAATATTTGACCAATAGCCGTCGAAGTTTTACCCGCGCAAAAGTACTGCCTTATAATTAGCCAAAACGTTTTCGCGCCTTCTAATGCTTTATGTGCAGGTACATTGTTGTAACTTATATTTTTGTGGTACTACTGTAAATCCGGGATAGTTGCCCCAGGGGTATAGTTGCCCCGATTATAATTACTCTAGTTCCGCAGATGAATCGCGTGCTACTTTATGAATCCATCGAAATACTCTTCAACCACCACTAAGTTGACCGTGTCGCGTGTCTGTGGGCATCTGTCCCAACCGTTATTTGGGTCATACACACTCTTAAAAACAAAAGTTGTCTCTCCTGTGGTCAAGCGTTAAGAGCTTGTGTGCATATAAGTTGTTTTTATATGATAGGTCTAAAGCAGTCCTGACGGTGTTTTTGCGGGAATGGGCTTAGCCAGAAAATTTGGCCTTAAAAACTAACTTAACTTTCGGTGTGTCCACAGGAAAAACGGTAACCTAAATCTGTGTATGACCCATTTATATGGATTACGCTAAGACAGGCATAAAATGAAAAAAGCAAAGTGGTCATTTTGCGGCTCAGTCATTTTGAGATGTGGGCTACAAGCGATGTGGTCATTTTGCGACTCGGACTTTTTGAGAAGTAGGCTACAAGCGATGTGGTCATTTTACGACTCAGTCATTTTGAGATGTTGGCTACAAGCGATGATGTGGTCATTTTGCGATGTGGTAATGTTTCGATCTAGTCACTCTACTAGTGACCCGCTTTGCCTACCCTACTCTGGGAATGTGGGCGTGATGTTATGTATGAATGTATGTAGGTATAGAGTGATTTTAAAAAGTGTTGTAACTATCCCGGAAGAATCATCTGCGAAGCTTTTTAATATTTTACGTTGAAATGTGTATACTTTCATCACTTTTAAAATATTTGAAATGTAAACGAATATCAAAGTAAGCATAAACAATAGTTATCTTTCAGGCCTTCAGCTTCCATTGAAGAAGATCTGAACGACTGTTTCTACGAGGCTGAGTACCGAGGACTTGAGCACGACTGCGAGAAATACTTCTATCACTGCCCGAAAAGCCCTTTAGACTACATCTCAATTTTAATTGAAAACTTCGTTTGAAAGTGACCTGAGGCCTTTTAGCCAAGATGCGTTCGCTAACTAGCGTTTCTATTCGTTTTGTTTTAATACCAATCGCATCACTGGTAGATCTCGTCATATGAAAAGTCATGTGATCTACTAGTGACGCCATTGGTATAAAAACCAAACGAATAGAAACGCTAGTTAGCGAACGCATCTTGGCTAGGGCCTCTGTACTCTTTCCATGAGTTGCAATTACCGTACTCGCTAGCAAGTCGAATGCTCTGTCCCTCACAGTATTGTAGTAGAGTAACAGGGACAGAGTATTACAATCTCTAACGAGTATCATAAGTGTAACTCATGGTAAGGGCACAGGCTGGGATTCTACACGGTAATAACGATATCGTCTTTGACGTGTTTCCGTATTGTCAACGTTTCGATAACTCTTATGTCATTTACAATATTGGCGATCGTTATAACGCAGTAGAATAGAGGCCCGGTTTTATATATCACGGGATTAAATTATTCCACAGTGACGCGAGATAATTAGCCAAAAGAACGAAGCAATAAGAAAAGCGAACTATACTTAAAGTTATCTAATAAAATGCAAACACATTAAATGTTGGATGTGGATGAGATTAATTACATTATTTAAGTGTGAGATGGATAAATTATTATTTTGACCTTATGAAATTTTATATAACTTGCAATTACTACGCCAATTATCACAGCATCTGTTTCGTTTTGGAGCTTATATTTTATTTACAAATGGATAAAATATAAATAACGTGAAATCCCCAAAGATATTTATTTGCTTTTCTTACTATTCTCCATAACCCAAATGTTGTGCCGATGTATGACTTCCCGTGGAGGTCGTGAGAGGCGACTAAGGGAATAAGGGCTTGTAGTACTGTTAGGCGATGGGCTTGCAAGCTGTCACTTACACTGGTAAACAAACATCTTAGCCTGATTGTGCAAAATGTGGTTACAGAATTACCAACAAGTCTTTTTAGAGTTGTTGGTATTTCTGTAGCTATGCCTACCCTACTCTGGGAATGAAGGCGTAATGTTATGTAACAAACGCAAACTTAACAGCTAACATTTGGATACATACATATGTATCCAAATGTTAGCTGTTAAGTTTGCGTTTGTTTATTCCTATTCTGTAAATTCTTTATTTGAACTTCTGTGTCTTGCACAATAAAGTGTTTACATATTGTCAAACATATATATTACTTAGTGTGAAATATTGTAGCTGGGTGTTTATGGTTCCCGGATAAAAAGTTAAATTAAACCTTTAGTCCAAGAGATAGATTACATATTTACTTTTTAGTCCGCCTACAGACTGTAAGAGATTTTATTTAATGCAGGGTGTCTCTGGCCATGGGGCTTTAAATGTAGGTATCAATCTACTCCTCAAATGTACATCTTTTGTTCCACGACTTAGAAAATAACTTAATTTACAGTAAGTTACAAGTGATTAAACTTTTAAGCTTTACTAATAAAATCAGTAAATTATTTATTATGTATGAAAAATAAAAATTACCAAATTTTTTAAAGTCGTAGAACAAAAGGAGTTCCATTTGAGGAGTAGACTCGATCCCTACATTTACAGCACCATGGTGAGAGACATCTTGTATAGGTTAAGTTTTGAAAAACTGTATGACAAATATGTGGTTAATATAACATAATTATTCCTTTGACGAAATGTATTAATGTTAACACAACTAAATATTAAAAAGCAAGTGAAATGTAATTTAGTTTTTACATTGCAATTGATATAAAAATAAATGATATGCTTAAGTTAAGTTATATTTGTTTTATAAATTCTATGGGTACCTATATAGTATTTAATCGATTCTGCTTTCAGAATCAGAATCAGAATCAGAATAATCTTTATTCAAGTAGGTTTACGAACAATAAACTCTTTTGAAACGTCATAGTAGCGACTTAGCCTAAAATGACTGCAGGTTCAAATCGCGACCGATCAGAGAAGAACCTGTAAGAAACTCTGTCAGATGTCTTTTTTTTTCGACGTTCGCAACCTTTTGTCATAAGGACTAAACATTTTATTACAAGCAATTCAGTCCCAAGCATTGTTATCATATCATTAATATAGTCTTTAATACTATAATTTGCTTTAGAAATTAGTTTACGCTTAAATTTATTTACTGATAGTTCAGTAACATTACTTGGGAGCTTATTATAGAACTTATTATAGAAATTTTTCAAAAAATTCGATATTGCCTAATGGTGCCCTATAGGTATACACATACAACTATGAATTGCTCTAACTCTATTGCAGCGAGTTCTAATATTCGTTCAACAGATAAGGACACAATGTCCTTACGGTCTTTAAATTTTAATTTATTGTTTAATATGATTAACGACCCGCCATGTATCGTGCTATTTCTTGTAAATAAACTGCCGACCTGGTGGTTGATAAAATTAAACATAGCTTCGTTACTAGTTAGCCAGTGTTCCGTTATACATAAAATATCAATGCTATTACTATTAAGAAATAACTCGACTTGCAGGTCTTTACTCCTTATACATTGGATATTCTAGTGAACCAGAGGGATATAATTAGATACTTTGCTGCTAAATTTGTCCTTATATTTATTACAATTTTGGTTGCCAGGGTTGAGCTCCTGTGGTGTAATCAACTCAACTCTGTTTCAATGAACATTACGCATAATTTTCATTTAATCAAAAGGCCTCGCCGCATTAGTTATTATTTTATGGTATTGTCAGGTATAACCTAAACTCACCAACTTGATTAATGTTTAAGATTTCCAAACAACATCGCGGTTTCAGCAGAAGATTGCGCTAGATGAAATGAAATTCGACGAAATGATATACATATATAAATATAGATTATATATAAGGATGGGTTATCGTTATGTATTGGTTTTTAATATAACCTAAATTTAACGTCTCCTAGCGTAACCTACCCAATACCTACTCGTTTTCCTATAAAGATAAAGATAAAGAGACATTTATTCGCAACAATAAATACAAAATTACATTTCATACATACAAAAGAACAGAGAAACTGTTGCTAAACGATCCCAACTCAGCATTAGCTAGCCGTAAAGCCAGCGCTGATCTTCCGTTGGAACCGCTTGGTGAAGAGACGGTAAGTGACACTTAATACAAAACAACGTAAAAAGAAAAACAACATGAGGTTATCATAAAATATAACAAAAAAAAATGGTTACTCACCTTTTTTTATTGCATTTCATAATTTAACTTTTTTAAACGGATTTTTAATCGGAAATTGTAGAGATCAATTCAGTGCAATCAACTATTACTTACGTATACTGTTACATATATAAGTACTAAAATGACTTGTATTTTTACACCTTAAAATAGCCACTACACAATAATTATGCAATGAACTATTTATTGGTACCTAGCTTTAAAATCAAGAAATATCAAAAATAACTTACATGATTCTATACTCTGAACGGTTCCTTGAGAGAAAAGCGATAACCGACTTCTAAACGTACGTAGTCGCGGAAAACAGCTAGTAATATACTTATTTGATAAAAAAGTAAAAGACAAAAGTTATTAAGTTTATTCAGTAAGTAGGCCGCACGGGCACTTTTACACGTCAAAATTCTACTAGCAGCGCTTCAAAGAGGAGACCACTGCTAAGAAGAAGCGCCACAAAAAACTCAACAGACAGTCATTTTGTTTAATATTGCTTATGTCAATGGTAAAACTTAACCTAGTATCATATAAAAAAATAAAATTTAAAAAATGAAAATATCATGTAGAAAATATCGTGTCAATATACCGGGTGTGGCCTGTAATAGGAGCAATAAATTTAGGGATCGTTTCCACACCACAAACGTAACAATACTTATTCTATAACGTTTGAAAATAACTTGTTGTTTACTAAATATGAATGAATTTAGATTTTCCAAGCCAGCAATGTATTGCGAAAACTACGAAGTAGCTGACAGTAGATGTCAACTAGACTATTGGATATTAAAAATCCCAAATAATAAATTACATATTTTTTTAAAGTTGTAGAACAAATGTTGCTACGTTTATACAGTAGAAACGATCCCTCAATTTATTCCTCCTATTACAGGCAACACCCAGTATCTACATACAAAAAAAAAAACAAAGACAGAAAATATCAAAATCATCACATAAATAATTGCGAATCGAGCCCGGGACCACTGGCTTAGTAGTCCAGGTCACTACCAATTAGGCTAACTGCGTAAATATAAATTAATTCTGAACCCTTTTGAGCACAGGAAGTTCAGGAGAATATGTTGACGATATAAGATGTAGTATTATGCGACGCCTTGTGACTCAGCTTTAATTAAAGAATAAACATACATACATAACGTCACGCCTTTATTCCCAGAGTGGGGTAGGCAGAGCAACAGAATACCAACAACTCTAAACTTGTTGATAATTCTGTAACCACATTTTGCATTCAGGCTAAGATGTTTACTAGTGTATTAGTGACAGGTTGCAAGCCCATCGCCTAACAGTACTACAAGCCCTCATTCCCTTAGTCGCCTCTCACGACATCCACGGGAAGACATGGAGTGGCACTATTCTAACCCGGCAACCACACGGGGGAGAATAAAATAAAAAAATAAAGAATAAAATAAACATTTAAAAAAAAACACCTTCAATAGGCAAGAAATAACTACTTTTAAAATAGTAGGTAATAGGAAAATACATTGAAATATATAAGTAACCAATTGAGAACCTCCTTTTTTAGATTTCGGTGAAAAATACGAGTCTGTCAAAAATTTCATTTTGGGGCAATCTTTTGTTGCCAGCTTTACGTTTTTGGCAGGTACTTTCCCGGAAAATAAGATTTTATTTTACTTTGTCGGCGTAATGAAAATGTATAACTATGTCCAATTGCAGATTTCTAGTCTCAAAAGCCGCTGAGTTAAACCGCGGACAGACGGACAGATGGATAAAGTGAAACTATAAGGGTTTCCTGTTGACCAAGAAATTCTAAAAACTGCATTGACTTAGTGGTGGTAGGACCCTGTAATCGCTACCACCATCTTATCCATTAACCACCCGCCAAGCAACAGTGTTCGCATTGTTGTGTTCCGTGTGGGGATAAGACAACAGATGAAATAACTAGCATAGAGGCATTCCATTTTAGTCCTAAAGGTTGGCAAGGAGGTCTTAGGATTATAGTCTTGAGAATTCAGATGTCTATGGGTCTCAGATTCCACTTACCATCAGGGGCCTGAGTGCTCGTGTGCCTTCTCGTTGACAAAAATAATAAATGAGGTCGGTATATCCGTTTGGGCGCTAGCCAGACAGACAGGCACAAACATACAGACTAAAGTGTTCATGTTGCCAGGTTTGTTAAATCTTTAAACAAGCCAAAATTTCGTACAAAAACCAATATTTCTCTGCATCAACACAAAATTCTGACCCTTCAGCTTTGTACAACAAACAGACAAACAGATCGCCATCGGCTCGCACGTCATAATGACCTGCATTCTAAGTACCCTATTCATTGTCACTAGTATTAAACTCTACTGAAATAAATATATCTTCTCCTTTTCCTATGCTAGCGAAACGAACGGGACGGGTAGTAGACGAATTGGATAGGGTAAGTTGAATAAGTACACGATTGCCGATGTCGATGTTTACAATGCTGTTTGGTTAACTGGAGGTATAACCAGGTAAGTGATTTTTTGAATTGTTTTTTAAGTAAGTAATATTTTTCGATTTTATTAATGACTACTAATGTTTTAACACTATTATTAAAGAAACATGTGTGATACTTAACATCTGGCACGTGATCAAACGTGAGACTTTACCATATTGTTTGTTTAACTATTACTTTAAGCGCTAGTTGCTACGCTGTCGTCCCGTCTATGGATTTTCTAGAACCTACTAAAAATTCATCTTTAAATCTAAATGTTACTTTCATGTAGTTTTACCACAGGTTAAAAAATATGATGTTTTTAAGACATTTGCCTCTTTTTAAGTTGCTCCTGAAATCATCTGTAAAATATCTGTAAATCATCCGCTTCACGTCACTTATGAATGGCAATACAGACAGGTTTAAATTATCCCAAAACTTCATTCTTCGTCAGTTTTTCACTTTTGAAGCTACCCCTCAAATCATGATAGTAGCTTTTTCCAGGTTAAACACAATAGGCTAAACTCGGCTAATTACATGACTCGCGTAACTCCGCAATACCATGTTTCATGCTTATTTTAGAGTAACACGAACTCATTTTAATCATGCAACCTTATAGTGAACTATAGGCTTATTACCGCACTATAAGGATGTATTTACATGATTAAAATTATATCGTATAGCTCTCAAACAAGCATGAAACATGGTGTGACGGAGTTACCCGAGTCATGTAATTAGCCGAGTTTACTATAATATATATATATGTTTATCGAATGTACCTTTCAAATAGCGAACGAATTAATAGAATACTTTGGAGCAGTGGCTCCGGAGATTAACTTCCACACCTATAAAATCCGCTCTCTCTTGACATTATTGAACTAATTTACATATTTTTAGCTTACTGAGAATAAAAATAAAATAAATATCAAGGGACAATCTCACACAAATTGACCTAGTCCCAAACTAAGCTCTAGGCTTGTAATACGGGTACTAGACAACGATAAACATACTTACATAGAGAAATACATATGGAATGTATATGGATTTTAAAGTTTATTCACACAACAATGTTCTATCTTACGTAAAATTTTAACAAAATATGTCAGATGGTTCTCTGCCTTTTTGCCGACAAATCTTTGACAAACGCATCGTTTCGCAACCTATTCATTTGCCAACCCGCTTTTTTTCTGTAACTACAAATATTTCAGGATTTTTATAACACACATAAACCTAACCTATAGGATTCTACACGATGGTCCTGAAATAAATCCAGAATTGTTTACACTTTCGGAAAAAACGCGGGTTGTTAAATGATAATTACATACATACATAACATCACGCCTTAAATCCCAGAGTGGGGTAGGCAGAGCTACAGAAATACCAACAAATCTAAAAAGACTTGATAATTAAATGATAATTATCTTTGTAAAATGAATCATTTGTTATGAAATGATAGGATCCCATGTCAGATACCTAGTTATGCCAGTGCTGAGTATTTGAGCAATTTAATGGCAAATATTTTGAGCCCGTCGCGTCAGCATACTCCGGTCCTATAACCTAGTATGCAACAACTATGAATTCAGCGCAGACTGTGTTATTTTATTAATTCAGATTGCATAGCTGCAATATCGAGCAGTTTGCTGAAATTAAAGACTTTCAATTTTAAAAGGTTTTTCTTAGGTTATAGTTTTAGCTACCATGGTTGGATTGGTTTTGTATTTTGGAAGGATATTTCCAATAATAGGCGTTGTTGGATAGAATTTATAACCTATCAGTGGGGCTAGACAAGCTGCATTCGACAATCTTTATCGATTATGTTTCGATAGACAAATGTATGGAATTGACGTATGCCACCAAGATAGTCACGAGGGTCATTCGGTGGCTTACGTCAATTACGTACATTTTTCAATCGAAACATAATCGCTAACGATTGTCGAATCCAACTTGTCTAGCCCCGCTGTTTTTTGTGTGGATATGAATCTTGCTTTTCGAATAGATGAGCAGGAAGTGATAGTGATCTTACTTAGAGATAAGCTTAAGTACCATCACCATACCTTTCACCTCCATACATTGAATCAATGTTAATCGTCTGTTAGTTCATACATTTTGACAACTGTTAATGCTCTAATCGTCTGTTAAGTGGTTAACATCGTATGGTTAAATTGGTACTAAATAAAGATGCCTAGTTATTTCACTCGCAAAGTCTTACCAAACTAGAGTTCTATCGTTCTTGTCAACAAAGATCAAAGTATCGCCCATTTTCTACAAGTTGCGTGACATTAACAGCGAATATCTCAGTGTTATAATATAACAAACATTAAGGTTAAGTACTAGCGTCGCAAGGGACCCTAGGCGCTCTTTTTTATCAAATAGGGGAAATACTGGAAAAGGGCCGGATTTTAAGTACCCGAAACCGACGTGCATGACTCGATGATGCGAAAGAGATTTGTCAGGATCGTAGCAGGTGGAAAGAAGTCGTCCGAGCCTACCCTTTTGGGAAACAGGCGTGTTTTTTTTTTAATGTATATATGTATTTTTTTTTATTTAACAATTGTATTAAATACTAGTGACCCGCCAGCGGCTTCGCCCGCTGCAATTATTTTTTTTTGTTTCTTTTATGTCACTTTGGTGTATGAAAAATAGATGGTCGATTCTCAGACCTACTGAATATGCATATAAAATTTCATAAAAATCGGTTAAGCCGTTTCGGAGGAGTATGATAACTAATTTACACTGTGACACGAGATTTCTACATATTAGATTACATAGATTTGAATTTTTATATCGGGTTAGGTTTAGGTTAGGTTAGGTTTTGGTGACACTTTGGCTCGTTTTCCTTCTGTAGCATAATCCTACGATCTATACTAATATTATAAATGTAAAAATAACTCTGTCGGTCTGTTTTTTACGCTTTCACGGATAAACCGCTGGACCGAATTCTATGAAATTTGGTATGAAGATAGTTTGAGTCCCGAGGAAGGACATAGGGTACTTTTCATCCCGAATAATTGGAAGATTATATTAAAAATGTGATAGTTTGGATGGATGGCTGTGTTACTCAATCACGCCAGAACGGCTGGAAAGATTTGGATGAAATTTGGCATTTTTGTGGTGGTAGGACTCTGCGCAGGGTCCCTCCGGATCGCTACCACCATCTTATCCATTAACTACCCGCCAAGCAACAGTGTTCGCGTTGTTGTGTTCCGGTGTGGGGATGAGACAACCGGTGAAATTATTAGTCCTCAGTGTTGGCAACGCATTTGAGGTCGTAGTATTATAGTCTTGAGAATTCAAATGTCTATGGGTCTCAGATTCCGCTTACCATCAAAATAAAATAAAAACACTTGTAGATTAGTCTGGAATAGGGACATAAACCACTTTTTTCTTAAAAAAATTGACGGTTCCTAAAGGAATTACGATATACGACTTCTACGCGGACGGAGCCGCGGGAAATAACTAGTAACTACTAAATAGCACTTCGATAAAATGGCAATTCGATTTTCATGAAACCTAGCTAAGAACCCTCCCAATTAAACTAGCCTTCTTTAAAAAAGCTGGTCAAGAGCGAGTCGGACTCGCGCACCGAGGGTTCCGTACAAACTTATAAGAATGTAAAATTGTATTGAGGGACGAACTTGACTTTGCCGTTGAAAAACTGTGGTCTCCATACATCGACATAGGTCGCGATTAGTTTACCAACTGCAAAGACGTCTACAATCGAAATGAAAATTGAGCATATTATTTTCGGATTTTTTCGTTGACTCGTTAATAAGTAAGCATACTGTAAGACCTTCATTCCTTTCCTTATTTTCTTGATTATAGATCTATCGGAAGTACCCTATAAATTTTGATTCCCTTACCCTGGTTTCTTATATTCAAAAGTCTCGTTAAAATGTGACATTAGCTACATATAAAATGTGTCAATTTTTAACGAGACGATACAAAACAGACTTGTCTTTTACACATACCAATTTACATGTAACGTACACTACGATCTGCGCCTCTCAACATTTAAATATACTATCATTTGATACACGTTGTAATACACATCGTTCTTTTTAATGGCGTGTAAGCGCATGTACATTCGCGGTAATGACAGCAAGAAGCTTTTGTCACGTAAATTACGTAAATTCTGAGATTACATCTGTCAAGACGACGTAAAGCCAATTTGTGAGCCTCTGCAAACACAAACCGCCGTCCACATTTCCAAATAAATTCCCGAGTATTTCTTATACGCGAAGGAATTGTGATTAGATTCGCGCGTACAGTAGTTTTCTAGTGGCAGATGCATGTTGGTGTTTTGAGTATTCGAGCGCAAAGTGATATGGGTGGATTTTTACTGTCCATCGTAGTTTTAGGATAGTGAGGTTTTTCTGAAGAGGTTTTTTTCAATGAGCTCTTACGTCTTATAATAAGTTCTAAGCCATGGCCTTGCGCAATTAGGATACTTGTTTTTTCAGAGGGTAGTCATATTAATCTTTATTCAAACCTTACTGATCCACAAATTGTAAGATTGTTTAAATGTGTATTTTGAACAATTTTTATTTATCATTTTGATTTATAATACCACTATTGACTTTTTTAGGTAAGTCCTATAAATTATTTTTAGGCTTTTCTTTCAGCACATTCTAAAAGAAACTGAAGTATTTGTTCGATTTTAACCCGAATGGGCAAAAACAATACCAAAATGTAGCGGAAATATCTTTACTTCAAAAGAGATCTCAGTTATGTATGTGAAGCGTACTACAAGAATTGGGCATTAACTTTCTGCTGAGATTTCCCCAATTCGCTACAATAATAATATGGGGCTTTGAACAGGGCTCATCAAATTTCTTCGAAACCAGCAACGCATTGGTGACGCCTCTGGCGTTGCCAATGTTCATACTTAGGCCACTTTGCACCATGGAGGCCCTTTGTCCGTCGATGGCCATAAAAAAAGAGATTTTTCAAGGTAACCCATAATTTTATAGATTTTCTCTTCATACATTGTATCATTTCATCGAATTTCAGTTAAATTAAATTTTCTACTAAAAGCATGATGTTTTCAGGATGTCTTGAACATTAATTACCTGGTGAACATCTTAGCCTAATTGTGCAAAATGTGGTTACAGTTTAAAGATGTTGGCATTCTGTAGCTCTGCCTACCCCACTCTGGGAATAAAGGCGTGACGTTATGTATTTACGTAATTACCTGTAGGTTAGATTAGGTTAAACTTGTGACTATCAAACAAAGTTAACTCATGCGTCGAGAAATGCGTTTCGATGAAATGAAAATTCTGCGTTCTATTTTCTAATTCACATGTAACCAACTTCACCAAACTGTAACATTTGGATCACTTCAATTTTCACCTAAAAAGTAACTGGCGCAGTCGCTCCACATTCTAGCTAACTTAGCACTTCCTAGATAATTGACTAACGGGACATATTTAGAACATAGCCAGAATACCCGCCGGGCTGTTAGATATGTTGTATACGCATCACGCCGCACAAGTTATAGCTGTGTTTAAAAACTTTAAACAAATATGCAGTGTCTAAGATTATTGCTCTGGTTCGTATTTCTTTCATTAGTTATAAAGTTTAGAAAGTATTTGTGTTTAATTAGTGGTTTGTTTTAGGAGTTTCCTGTGTTTGAGTGTTAGAGGACATGATGTGAAGAAGAGAGCGCTTATTTTTCCAGACACAAGTCTTTATGGGGTAAGTGGTTTGGAATTTTAGAAGGGAGTATCGTATTTTATTTATGATATTTTTCCACATCATTAGTCTCGTCTTAAATATAATAAAATAAATAATCACAGAACAATATCACACAAATTGACCTAGTCCCAAACTAAGCTCTAGGCTTGTACTATGGGTACTAGACAACTATAAACTTACTTATATAGAGAAATAAATACTTAAATACATAGAAAACATCCAAGACTCAGGAACAAATATCTGCCCTTACCGGGATTTGAACCCAGGACCCCTAGCTTCGAAGGCAGGGTCACTCCCAACTAGGCCAGCGTGTCGTCTTGTGGCATAAGGGTTCGAATCTCCGGGACATAAGTACCTGCGTGCCATATTTATTTTTGTTTTATTGGTTTTGCTTAATTGCCACAGAATATTCGATTAATCGGTTAGAAATAACGCCAGAACTTTTTTCCGGATAATGAACAGCTTTTTTAAATGTTTTGTGTAATCGATGGAATAATAGGATAGGTTAGGTTAGGTTTATTTTGTAACTAAAAAAAAGTCAAATCTGTCAGTAAAATAACAGAACAATTATGCAAAATCATACATTCGGACAATCGTGATTATGCGTAAACAGGGGGAACCAAAATAGAAAAAAATACTAATAAGTACACTAATAAATCTTTATTGGAGTTCATAATGTAGGTACATGTGTATTTTGTATCCTCGATTTTAATTAAATTCCTCCCGACTTATTTCACTTTCCAGTATTGTTTTAATTCATAATTCATATTTTTTAGCATCCCTTACCTGTCTCAATCTCTGATACTCTTAAAAACATAAATATATGACAAATAAAAATCTGAATAGGTGTTTACGGCTAATCTAAATTTGGAATATACAATTCATATCACATATATCACTTAATATTTTGCAATACAAAGTTAATAAATTAAGACAAATAACAACTTAAGTAAAATATAAAGATATTATTATATGATATAAGTATTTTGAAGGCAGCTTGCTTTTTGCAAACCACTTTAAGTTAGATAGTGCTTTGCAAGATAAGACATTATAAATGGATTCAAAAAGATAAATGAACTGTTTTTCAGACTTTCTTGGCCATTGCCGTACCGATAGATATCCCGGACAAGAACGTTTTCGTGTCATACAATTTCGAGGCCAACTACAGCACCACCAACAACATTACCGAAATAGACGAAGTGCTGTTCCCCAATCTACCGGTAAGTCCATACTATCAACATCACTGAGATAGACGAAGTGCTGTTGCCCAATCTACCGGTAAGTCCATACTACCAACAACATCACCTAGATAGACGAATACAATACAATAGTTTATCCATAACTCAATAGTTAGGTATACCTAACTATGACCTATAGGTCACATGATACAGAAAAATCAATTATTATAGAAATCAATAAAAATTAAACAATCGCTGCGTACATGGAATGCAAAAACATAGATTGCAAATACCTTTTTTTTAATGAAAATAATAAATTTTAGATTAAGAAGAAACATCTACATTATAAACTGACCCTTTATGGAGGCCACATACAACTTTTACTTCCTCTACCTTCATCTACCTCTTCATGCACGTACGTACATACAATTGACATGAAAGAAGTTAAATAGAAGCACGTAAAAGTGACTTTTATACAAACTTCTGACCCTATAGCTAACGAAACTGCTTAAGAGGAAATTGTGTTTGGCGTAATGCAAAAAGCCTAGACAATAAATAATTTTGCATAACATAAATTACTAATTCGATACTCTCTTATTTTTAGGTAGTCAGCTCTCGTCACAGTCGCAGCATCACCAGAGAGTTGGCGTATACAGTTCTAGAAGCAAGATTCAAAGAGTAAGTGAACGGTTCAGAAAATTTCAAGACTCTTCAATTTCCATAAATACCAAACCCCTGCTATGGCTGCCATCTTCTGCGAGCAAATCGCTTCTCTGAAAATTCACGCCGCTGACAATATTTCCTGCTCTAGATATATACTTATCCTTTCATCAGTAGAAGATTTCAAATTGACATTTACTCGCATCAGTGGAGCTTACACATCGTGGCAGCTTTCAATTTGAACCGCATCTGTGGGAGTGGCAGAAGCTGGTAACTACTACAACTCACTGGTGTAACTGCATAGATTAATGGAGTTACCAATATATGGTTCCACAGGTGGGGCATGTAAATTTAAGACGGTGACCACAGTTTGGTTTACCAATGGCAGGTGCCAGTAAGATCGCCTTTATCGCGGTGGACAAAGCATCCGTCACACTCGCACTTACATACTGGGCCTCTATTCAACACAATAAAACCATATTGCTTTTGACGACTTATGGTATTGTTTTTAACTCGGACGCCATTACTGTCAAGTAAATAAGATCTATCAAAACGTTGATAATATGGAAACACGTCAAAAACATTAAGGTTTTTCCGTATAGAAATAGAGCCCTGGTCAGAAAGTGGCTGATATTTTATCTATGTTTATCCATACCGATAGACACGACCATTATAGACCCGCGGGGTTCATGCCGAAACACCGAATTGACTTATGTTTCTGGATGTTTCAGGCATGGCATGAAGGGTAAGGAGTGCATGCTGCGAAACATCTGCGAGGCTGCAGAGACGCCGCTCCACCACAACGGGCTGCTCGGGCACATCATGCACATTGTGTTCACGTGAGATAACAATATTTTTAACCAACTTACCCGCAAAAACTGGAATGATCTTAATTACGTTTTTTTTTAACATTTATTTTTTTTATTTAAAAAGTTAAGCTTCCGATAGGGTCTTATTTTATCAAAATCCAGTTCTAATGATGAAATTTTTGAGGTCAAACCCTCTCAGGAATTCTTCAAATATTTTTGGTTATTTTGAGTAACAAGTCAAGCATTCGTATTCAGAAATTATTATTTGGTGAAGTGGAACAGGTTGGCCACCGGAACTACTCACTAATACCTATTTTGAGGATGGCAACCAGATATCACGAATAAGATAGTTAAGCGACGTCACGACTGTGACGAAGCATATTTCGATGATCACAAAAAAGGGCAAAAAAGGTTTTGAAACGAAAAATAATCGTCTTCAAAGCCCACTAAAAAGCGACATTACTCCGAAGCTAAGCTTTAATGACCAATTTGGCAAGGCTGCGGGAATCTGAAGAGTGCATACTGAGGGAGGCTAGGCCTGAATGTAAATCCATCCAGCAGTGGATATTTTTGGCAGACATTGTGATAATGTGTGACTACTTTTAATGGCATGAAGACGACTTTTAAATTTAAGGATGCTCTGAGGCCCTAATTCCAACTACGGTAATGAAAAAAAAGTCTCATTCCGAGAAAACGCTTTGGTTAGAGAAATCCTTTCTTAGCGCAACATTGCATTACTTACTGTATAACGAATTCTAGAATTCCAATGAATTCCATACATCTGGAGGGTAGGGTGAAAGGAAAGAGACAGAGCAGTGTAACTGCTATAGCTCTGTCCCTTATCCTCATCCTAAATTGAAATGCTTAGTCATGTCATGGTAACGAACATCCTCACGATTTTAAATTCAACCATGTTTCAATCGACTTACCTTAGTTACCTTTTACAGACCATCAACCTCTCGAGAAGAGGGCCTCTCCGATGAATACTACGAAGCAGAGGCGGACGGGCAGCGAGGAGACTGTGACAAGTACCTCGACCTCTGCCCCTTCAGCGTCTTCGACCTGGTCACCAGGCTCGTAGAGATACAGCATTGATGTACGGTATAGGTATAGTCAAAGTAAGGTATTTGGATGTTGGTGGTCCCTTTTTGTTGGAGCATTTCCACAAATTTTCAATAGAGGATCTCGAATTTGAATTTTATTGCGTTTTTGAAAGTGTGAACTAATAAAGTTACCATTTGAACAATAATCTCATACATATATGTATACATTATAATGTAAATTAGACTTGAATTTAAACATAAACCCCCTTACTTAATAACCGCGGTAGCTCATACCATGCTTTGTACCCTTTGTCCTTATATCTGTAATTGTGACATTTGAATCGGGGCTTTTTACAATAAGCCCGACTGGCTGTTCACAATGGAGTGTTGGCCCCTACTCTGATGGTAGTGAATGTTGGGTGTGGCAGGATAAGCATGAAAGTCGCATAAATGCAGTAGAAATGCGCTCTTTGCGTAGTATGTGTGGTGTGAAACTGTGTGATAGAGTAAGGAATGAAAACATCAGAGAGAAGTGTGGTCTGAATGAAGATGTAGTGACTAAAATTGAAAAGGGCATGCTTCGATGGTTCGGTCATTTGGAAAGGATGGATGAAAAAAGATTGAAGAAAGAAATTTACAGTGCTAAAGTGAGTGGAAGGGTCGGAAGGGGGCGCCCTGGGCGTACTTTTTTTAATGGAAATACTGGAAAAGGGCCGAATCTTAAGTACCCAAAACAGACGTGCATGCATGACTCGATGTATGAATGTGGAAGAAGCGAAAGAGCTTTGTCAGGATCGTAGCAGGTGGAAAGAAGTGGTCTCTGCCTACCCCTCTGGGAAACAGGCGTGATTTATGTATGTATGTATGTATGAATCTGACAAAAAGTGACAAAGCATTCCATAAGCTACCCCGCGGTTATTTCACGTTTTTAAGGAAGAACTGACACATGGAATATAAAGATCTACATATATTACTATTTGCTATGGAATCTTGGCTTGTGAGGTCCACAAACAATTAGGCAGATTTTTGTAAGTAAGAATTTGAATCTAAATTGAAAGTTCAATTACCTTTGCTCTAAATGTCATTACCAATTTTAAGCAAATAAAAATGAACTTTTTACTCACTATAATATTCAACTGCATTGATTATGTAATCTTATGCATTGATTATGGTAGAATTCGAAGAGTTTTGTCAGTCTATCGCTGTCACACTCGTCCCTTACCTGACTTGTGTGTTTGTTATTGTTGTCTTGAGAGACACGAACGAAACCGTTCGAATAGCTTAAACGATTTTTTTTAAATTACCTCCTTTCTCAAAATAGATTTAATTAGTTATAAGATTTATCCTTGTTAAAAATTAATGGAAGCTTCATTCTTTTAACATTTAATGATGAATAAAAAAACGTTTATTATACATATGTTTATTGTATTATTATTTATTCACTGCTTTACATTACTTATCTAAGATATTCGGTACACGTGCACTCAATCGATAATCGATAATTTAAGTCGATATAAAATTGTTAAACAACTTAAATTCACAGCCATTGAACAAATACTTTCTTATATAAATTACAACTATTAGTAAACTACAATTTCACGAGAACAATATTAAATACTAAATATTAATAAAATTGAACTTAGAAGTAGCTATACATTTAAGTACCTTGTCGCAACTATTTTGACTAATGTATATACGATAAATACTAGGTACACTGACGTTTCGCACAAATCGTTTCCCAAACTGATTCATTTCCCAAAAACTTATTTGGGCAAACGCTATTTTATTTATAGGTTAGGTTAATTTTATAAAAATTCTGAAACGTTTACAGTTTTGGAAAAGGAAGCGTTTAACCAAATGATATGTTTGGGAAATGACTCAGTTTGGGAAACGTTCTTTGACCTAACATTAGTAAACCTAAATACTAATAATATACAAAAAGAACTAAAATATACAACTACTTCTAAATTAGTCTGCAAATACATTAGTTATATTTATTTATGACTTGAAAACTTCCAGCCTTTGAGTAGAATATTAATGTTTTTTTTCTGGTGAAAACTGCATTGAAATTCATGCAGAAGTTTTTGAGATAATCGTGAATATATAAACATATGTACCAAGAGGCTTTAATTTGTAATATATAGAGAAGGTATTTTTTTATTACTAATCTAAATATTCATATTATTTTTATAGTCTTTATTTTTTATTAACGGCTTGACTCGACTTCACTTGACACAATAAAAACCGTACAAATAACCTTGTCAAGGTAAAAAAACAAAAGTTGTTAGTCTACTCAAGAATAAGAGATTTTTATTGAGTTTCTAATGCGGAATTTTTCTTTAAATCTCATATACACTTTACATTAATGGAAATGTTATACATTTTTACCAACCAGAGCCTTCTTATTCTCGAAACAAGTCGTAAGTTAATTTAAGAATAAGTAAATAAGTTCCTTTAATTTAACGCTTATACATTCTACATTTACCAATAGTTTTTTTTGTAACTATCTTTTTAACTTACCACTCACCGTCAGGCCAAATTCAACATGGCCAAAACTATATTGCCTTTGGCATGTTCTTGTATTACCAACGCTACGATAGCCCTTATTTACTTGACAGAAAAGGCGTCCAAGTTAAAAACCATACTAGCAGAATAGAGGCTCTAGGGCCCTAGCCAAGATGCAAACGCTCCTAACGTTTTTCTTTTCTATCGATCAAAATATATGGGATGACAGTCGACCACGTGGTTTATCGAAACGCACGAGTATGTCATCCCATACATTTTGAGCGATAGAAAAGAAAAACGTTAGGAGCAATTGCATCTTGGCTAGGGCCCCTGATGGCCCGTGTGCTCGTCTTCTGCCATTTTTCTTTCATAAAGTGCATAAACGTAAAATTTCGTCATGAGCAATTACAACCTACAATGATTATTTCCCTACCCTTAAAATTGAGATCTTTTTAACAATGTAAGTTATTTCCACTAATTACTGACTGACTGACTACTACTCTTAGTACCAATTTCACCATACGATGTTAAATTTAATCAATGTTAATTAAATAAATAAATAAATCACAGGACAATCTCACACAAATTGACCTAATCCCAAACTAAGCTCTAGGCTTGTTCTGTGGGTACTAGACAACGATTAACTACTACTAGACACAAGAACAAATACTCGTGCTCATCACACAAATATCTGCCCTTACCGGGATTTGAACCCAGAACCCCTAACTTCGAAGGCAGGGTCACTACCAACTAGGCTAGCGTGTCGTCAGCAATTGACTGTTAGTTCATACATTTTGACAACTGTGGATGCTTTAATCTTTTGTTAAGTGGCTAAAATCGTATGGTGATATTGGTACTAAGCATGCAATTGCCGTTACCTACGTCATCTACGTAACATGACAAAAAGTTATTTCAGCGTGATCTTTTCCAAAACCTTGTCCTTAATCATTCATTTAACTAACAATCCCAATAGTTTCAATTCCTTTCGGATAAAAGAAGTTGTTCTTCCTCATTGGTATCCCTGAGATCTGCTGGTCCACTGGAACCCTCGTGTCGTAAAGAGAAGGAGACTGGAAGATGATGCCGAAGGTCCCCACGAAGCAGGCGATGGTGAACAGCCACAGGAAAAACCGGTCGAGTACCATGGACATGAACTTCCAGTCTTCAACCACCTGAGGACGAGAGAAGTAGATTAATATAAGATTCTCGTTTTCCTTTCTGAAAGGTTTGGTGTTACTTTTCACAAGTTACTTTAATAAAAGTAGTATATAGTATTACAAATCTAAAATGGGAGCTAATCGCTTAAAAACATAATGTACATAGCTCGACGTTTTGATGTTTTAGGAACAAACAAAACTAGTACAGGTGTAATAATAACCTCAAAAGTATATTCAGACTCATCGACTTGACCTACACTAGTAGTATCCTTACTAATATTATAAATGTGAAAGCGTGGATGTTTGTTACAATTTCACGCAAAAACTACTTGACGAATCATCATGAAACTTTGTACACATATTCTGGGAGGTACTAGAAGTAACATAGGATACTTTTTATTAAAAAAAAATGGTTTTTTACAAAAATAAAAAATAAATTGTCAAGAAAAAATAGTTGCAGCGGGCGAAGCCGCTGGCGGGTCGCTAGTTTGGACATATTTTTGTCTTCTTCTTAGCATGTCAATGGCGTTATGGAATCTGAACAATATTCGGCCACGCCAACGGCATTGCTAGTAGGTTTCCGTCAGAGCCAGTTCCGACAGTTTGTTCGACCCTGGAAAGTGACATGCGGTGGATCTGAAATGGCCGTTTGTAAATATAAATAGGCATAACTTTAGACACAGAAAGGTTCCATGCTGGTAATGTTAGTACCGGAATATAAAACGACGTCCAAATGAAACCCTGAAGACAGCGTCTGACTTAGACGACAAACCAAATTACCAAGTTGAAACTCGGTACAATGCCGGAGCACTATGATGAAATTTATTTAAAAGTAACCTCTATCTCTCTCTACATAATGAAGCGCCTGAGTTCCATTGGCGGATACTCGATAAGTGTTTTTTTTTTTATAGATGGAGAAGGCACACGAGCACTCAGGCCACCTGAGGTAGAATTTGAGACCCATAGACATTTGAATTCTCAAGATTATAATCAAAGAACTGTATCAGTATCTCACATTAAATAGCTAAAACAGGTTCAATCCTATCTCGTTGGTAATAAGGTTGCATTTGCTACAGGAGTTTTGTCCAAGATACTGCGATTTGCCTTAGCAGGGTAGAAATGCGTTCCCAATATTGAAGACTTGGTCCTAGAAAAGATGCGTTCGGCGAACGTTATCGTTATCAAAATAGCTTAGCGATAGTTTCGAGCGCTTATTTCACTGCCATACATTTTCATTTTTCGAAATTTTCTATAGGGCCCTAGGGTTATCGACAGTGTTCTTTGAATTTACTTGCTACAGCCAATGACATTACATAAAATTGATGACTATAAACATCGATTTCAGATTCGATCTGCACTTTTCTCGTTTAATTGATGAACTTAATGTTTGACATCTTTCTATTCTGCTCTTCGGCGCCTTCGAGACATATGAAGACAGCACCTTCATGGCATACCATGCGCATGTAGGCTCAATACTGCAATACGGACTTATATTATGGGGAAATTCTTCTTACATAGAAACAGTTTTTAGGGCTCCGAAAAGGTGCGTGAGGTCACTGTGTGGCCTAGATTACACGAGTTCTTGTAGACCGCTGTTCATTGAAAAGATATTAAACAGCTTAGTATATTTGTCAAAGAACACCCCGAGCACTTTCAAAAAATCCAAATGACCTCAAAACAGCAACTCCGTGAGAGGCCAGGTAACAAAATAAGATTACCTCTATACAAACTGTCTGTCACATACAAAAATTCATTTTGCATGGCTGTCAAAGTTTATAATGCTCTGCCAGACAACTTGCGTAAACTTACTGGGAACTTATTCAAAAGCAAGCTTCATATCTGGTTAATCCAAGAGTGCCATTACTCTATCAAAGAGTTCCTAAAGAGTGTGTAATCATAAAATTGTAATAGAAATAAACTGCCAAACCCTGTTAACTTAAATATTGTCTAATGTTATATATGTTATTTCTTGTACTAGATCATAATATTTGCACGCTTAATTTTAAGTATTTTTGTAAGGAAACAAATTCCATGACCATTACCATCCAATCTATGTACCCAAAAATAATAGCAAATAAATACATTCATTCATTCATTCATTATTGTTGTGCCAAATCACCTTTTAAAAACACTAGCCTACAAACAATCTGCGACCAACGCACTGCAGTTACAGAGTCCCGCGAGGCAATTATCCCGAAGTGCAGAAAGTCCCGGGAAAATGACATTCCAACGCCCCGGGGATAACCTGCGACTTGTCTGCGGGCTGTGAGACAGTCGTGAGAAATTGGTCCGGCGTGTTGCATGTACAATAAGTTAAATCTTTTACCACTACATATCACTGAAACTTTAAAACCTTGCGATAACATACGTGTAAAGAACTAATAATACTATTTTATATCGTCTACAAAAGATTTTCTTTGGCACTACGTTCTATCGAGTAAGTAACGTTAACGTATGGTCATCGAGAAAATGTATACAGCTGGTTGGTATCAGCGTCTCGTTAGTATTTCGATGGTACTAAAATTTGATAGCAAGTTGACATTGACATTGACTTTCGTATCTTCATTGAGCATTAAACGGAAAAATAACGCTACAGATATGGTCATGGCCTCTATTTTACCGGGGTAAAACCAAGAAGCTTATATATGACACTGGAGATTGCACGGCGAACAAAGCCTTGAAGCCAAGAAAAATGACCTTGTCTCTTTCTTTTCATCCTAAAGAAAGGGGCAAAAAAACATAATCGACGTCATTCAAGGTAATTTTTCTTGACTTCAAGGCGTTGTTAGCTGTGCAATCTCCAGTGTCATATATAAGCTTCTCGGGTAAAATCATGTTGCCTTTGACTTATTTGCGTATTGTCATAGTCATAGTAATATTATTATATTGCCTCATGTTGTATTTACAAAGATGTTCTAATAAATTCAATGCTCTAAACCCTGGGAGGGCACTGCAATTCAATTACATATTTACATACATACACATACATAACATCGCGCCTTCATTCCCAGAGCTACAGAAATAGAGAGCAAAAACTCTAAAAATACTTGTTGATAATTCTGTAACCACATTTTGTAAAAGTAGGCTAAATTGTTCACCAGTGTAGTTAATTACATATTTAAATGCCAAAAAAATATCAGTGACATAATTAATTAATACCTTAACCTAATAACATATACGTGACATTGTTGTCATTGAGGTGAATGATTGATTAGTGTGCTTTTTTTTTAATGAATAATACCTATTATAACAGTGTACTTATAGTGTTGTTTACAATATTGCATGCCTAAAATAGGTAGAACATAAGCACATCCTGTAACACTAAAAACTGTCTCTACCTACTGTGTTCTTGCAATAAACGCCTTTGTCTTTGTCTTTAGTCTTTAAAAATTATTATTGCGATTTTTATTACATGCCTCTATTATAAACTAGATGTGTATACTAACTATCAAAATAATGTTTTAAGTCATTATAACGTTTCAGCAACAAAAAATTGTTTAACTCTTTACAAAACGTGGTATCTTTTGCAATATTTTTAATTTAGAGTGGTATCGTATTGTATATCTTAATCGTCATGTGGTGGTTCCCACATCAACAACATCATCAACAATCAACAACATTTTGATAGCTCTTGTGTAGTTGACAGTAATGGCAGTCGAATTAAAATCATTACCATAACACGTCGAAGACAGTATGGTTTTTACCTAAGCCTAGAATGCGTTTTCGAATAGTAAAGGTAATTCGAAATCGTGACGTTTTTAGATCGAAATCTTCATGCTCGGTACTGATGCCTTTTCCTCGCCAATTCAATTAAACCATAATTAAACCACGGTGTCACCAGCAGCTCCCATATTATTATCTCAGGCACAACTTCTAAAACAATTTCACGCCAAAACAAGACACGTGAAGATCAAAGCGTATGACAATCATCGCGCAATCTCTCGCAGGAAATTACTTCATCATTAAAACCTCGGAGGACGGGAAATAATGAAAAAATACCCTTTTTAAAACTTCCTAAAGGGATCATTAAACTAGCCGCTTTGTAAACAAGCGAACAGTCCCGGTTGCCGTCAAATTGGCTTTTTAGCATAATTGGATATTTTCTTAGGAAAGTTAAGGAGTTTACAAAGAATGCATTAACGTAAAAGAGTGGCTTTTGATTTGCATAAATATTTATTAGCAGGATCTTGACTATCTTGTTTTAAGATGCTCATTAATTCGTTTTATACAAAGTTTCCTACATGAGTTTTGTCACTGAAAAGTTTGGACATAATAAATAGCTTTAGATTATTGTTTCTTTGGAACTTGTTTCGTCCCATTTTTATCTACTTTAACCTGTCTTTATGTTTCATTTATATCCTTATGCATTACGGATGCGAATTTCTTACTCAAAGTTTCCATCTGATTCAAAAAACCGAAAAGTAAAATACATAGGCGGGAATTTCATTATGGCAATAAAAAATAAGATTTACAATTATTAACCCCGATTCTGTCTTGTGACTTTACGTCAACATAATTTTATAACATGTCCATCATTATTTTCATGTTTGTTTAAAGGACTCACTGTTGATTTTAAAAGCCAAAATTGACATTAAACTGTCTAAAACTAAAATGTAAACTGAAAATACGGGGTCTTTCGTGTTCCGAACTGAGCATCGCTCCGCAGAGGTCCCGGGGGACGCGACCACTCTAGTTGAGCTTCGTTTGCGAGCAACAAACCTCGAATGTACCATGTTCCTCGTAAATAAGGAAAATGGAAATGTTATTATCAATAATAACGTAACTAAGGAAAGAAAAAAAATTGGGCGCAAATAATTTCATTTCTTTAAAGTAATTGCTGCAGTCGTTGAGAATAAAACGCATGCCCATTGCTAAGAAAGTAGCAGTTAGGATTAAATTAACAGTCGTAATAATTAGTCTTTGTAATGTAAGGCCATAATTTTAACAGTTGTGAGCTTTCCAAGATTTAAAGAATTAATGTTACTACAATCAGCTGGGGCAAAGCATAAACCTTCGAGGAAACATACAATTGAAATGAATTCTCTGCATATTATATTTTTTCGACCGCATAATTATTAGTCATATGTGAAAGTTACAAATGAAATACGCATCAACGGCTTAACAAATTATAGTCATATTTGGCACACATAATAGTCCATAACTTGTACTGAATCAGCATTATGGGTTTTTTTTAGTTCCTCGAGGACAAACTATAAAGAAACAAATCTAGAAAAATATCATCATCATCTCGTATAAATATAAAGAACATGGTACGGGATTGAGGTTACTGTAATGGATTCTAATTAAATGCCTTATGTCAATTTCCACACAATAGAGTTAGATTATTACGTTGAATGTAACCCTCTTTAATTTAAAAATGTTATACCTCATCAGAAGTAGCACGTTGTCCTTATAATAAAAAAGTATAGCTTACTTAAAATACCACTTAGTGAAAACTGGAAACAAGGCTCTCTTAATGTTCATATCAGTTTCCATTATGGAAAACCAATGGAAAAAGAAATTCCATCAACGACTGCGGCTCGAAATAGAGACGGGCTTAGGTTTCTGCGCGGCTGTAATACCTACCATGATATTTATGTGACAATATATTTAAAGATGACAATAAGTAATATATGTTTGAAAAAATACTTGATGACGTCTAGTCACAATTGAAAATTATATATATCTTTCAAATTGCTGCCGTAACACATGAACTCGACTAGATAAGAGATCCCCAAAAGTCTCACAGTGCTTTATACGATGAATATGATATAATGATGATAATGACTAAAAACTTTTTGATTAGGGGAATCAAGGAAAGAAAGTGGTAAAAGATAGCCTTATATCTCTATGATATAAATAAGGCAGAACTTACGATCGTAAAGTAATCGTTAAAATACGAGAAGTTTGGATGCTTGGAAAGTATAAAACATGTTTAAAGTTAGAGCTCATATATCAGATTTGTATACCCTCCAAACATCTCCGGCCGAGTCTTATTCAAGATTTCTTGACAAGCTCCTACGTCAAAACATAGTAAAAAGCAGGCGGAACTAGGAGTATAAATAGCGATAGCGAAGCCATAATCAAAACGCTTTGTTCTCTACAGGATGGATGAACTTGTCACCAAGTTTAAAACAACTTCAAATAAATTAATTTACAAATCCAATCGAGAACCCGAAGTACGACCGAGGAAGGCGCGAGTTTAAATTGAAATTCGATATCCTCTCTGAACCACCGAAGCGTCTGAAGATCGCATAACTGAAGCGATTGTAGTTGCTGCGACAGGGCTCTATGCCAGTGTTTGCTGTTTTTTGTGAATAGTGGTTTTACGAGACGTTTACTTTAGTTTTTACTAAGTAATCAGCAGTTCAATTTATGTAATCTAATAATATAAATATATAATATAACTTTAATGTATGTTACCTTTAGGTACATTATTTCTACCTCAGAGATTATAATTCAAAAGCACATTTAAGAATAAAGGCCATCTGCGTTAGCAAATATCTTCCTTCTAAAAGAGTCTTTAGTTACCAAATTCTCAGTCCAACACCCTGTATCTCGCAATGCCAATACTTACTCTTAACCCCAATAATTATTATCTACAGCATCCAAAAATAACTCGTGCCAAATGTTACCCGTGTGCAACATTTTACCATATTAAACCCGAACTTAACCGAACGCGACATCATAAGAATTTCCCTGCAGCAAAGAATGTCCAAGAAGATAAGTGGCTGGCGCGCAAATTCAGCCCGCGGTGTTTGCAGACATTTTCCCGGCTAAGTTATCCGGGGACAAGTCTCGTGACAACATAAACTAAGAATTTACGTGCCTTAGTGTATGGATGGAAACAGTAACATAGCAGGAAATGTGGTTAAGGCCTTGAACAGCGAGTTCTGAGGTGTTGTTTTAAAGCATCCTGTATTTTATTTACGTTATAGGTCTGGTATTCTCATCAGGGATCGTTACCGGTATTCTGACTACTGGTTTTAAATGAGGTATTACCGGTTATAATTGACTTTCACTATTTATACCGCTAAAGCTCTGATTAGCGGTATAATGAATACCGGTATTCAAGTTTATTATCGGTTTAGACAATTGACAACAATACCCCTTTTTGATACTTTACCCCTAAAAACCATAACCAGTAATACCTGTCAGTGTCAATATTTTCGTTTATGTATATGTAAATGTTTTCGGTGCTCTTACAAAAAACTTAGACTCGCCTTAGACAAGTCTGAAATTACAGTTCATTAAAGTTTAATTGACATCTCACTTATCAGGTACAATGAATAGCGGTATTGAATACAGGTATTTAATACTGTTAATAGTGAATACATAGCGATAAAAACAAAAGCGGAATGACAACAATACCTCTAATTCGAATATAGGTATTATTTTTTAGCGGTAATAATTTGACATGTAAATACAGGTATTAAATGAAACCGGTTTTACAATCCCTGATTCTCATGATAATATGAGAGGTCAATGTTTGTTCTACGGGGTGGTTTTTTAGCATACAAAGTAAGCGAGCAGCGAGCGCGCAATTGCGTGAAATTTTCAATTCATTTGAATAAGTTACGTATTTAAAAAATGTGTCGTGTATTTCACAAGTACGGTTTTTTATCTTTTTATTTCTCAGTTCCGTTCTATATCTATATCGAAATGTGTATATGTCATAATAAATATTTTCTATTTCTATTTTCTATTTCTATTTCTATAATAGTCAGAGAGCCATATTGTACCATAAATAGCGTCTTTTTCGGTCTATATTTGAATGTGAATCTCAACCAGCACCTACGCGTCCCTTAGGGACAGCACTTTATGGACATCAGGACCTATGGTCGCCTGCTAATGAGGACTCGGGAGGATGTGCGTAGCCTAGATGAAATGGCTCTTTAAATCACGAGAGTTTTTCAGGTCTTTTGTGTATGGATGGGTCTGTGTCCCAATTTTTACCATCCCCTTCTTATCTGTGTGTAATAGGAGTAAATAAATCCAATAGATACCATAACTTTATTGTACCATTCATATTCCTCCTTCCATTCCAGCTTCTTAAACACGTAGTAATAGGGGGAAAATCTCGACGAAAATTGACGACACGGCGGCCTAGTTGGAAGTGACCCTGCCTCAGAAGCCAGCGGTCCTGGGTTCAAATCCCGGTAAGGGCAGATATTATTATTTGTGTGATGAGCTCGAATATTTGTTCCTGAATCTTGGATGTTTTCTATGTGCTCAAGTATGTATTTCTCTATATAAGTATGTTTATCGTTGTCTAGTACCCAAAGACCAAGCCTAGAGCTTAGTTTGAGACTAGGTAAGTTTATGTAAGATTGTCCCCTGACATTTATATTTATTTATTTTCTCATAATAAGAACACATTTTGTCTAGTCGTATCTGAGATATTTACCTACTTTTCAATGGTTAACATGTAGAAAGACAATCACGTCGGGGTCACCAATGTAGGAAGACAATCACGTCGGGGTCACCAATGTAGTAGAGAGGACAATAGAGAGATCTCTCTCCAGGCGGGTGTTGTGCCTGGGGACCGAAGTCCGTTTGGATGAAGTTGGAAGTGGTATATAAGTCAACCGACTGAGGAAACTTCGTTAGCGCGATGTAGCGCACTGTCAGATTTAGTTGCGTTGTCTGACGCTGGTGGCGCTAGCGAGTTGTTTGTTACAAGTTGTCACTAGATGTCGCTAGGTCGCCACAAGGGCTCAAAATAATTGACAAATGTTGAGCTAACCTTGGCTTTGGTATTGCTACTATGTTGACGCTATATAAAAAACCATTTTAGTGGTGGTAGGACCCTGTACAGGGTCCGTCCGGATCACTACCACCATCTTATCCATTAACCATCCGCCAAGCAACAGTGTTCGCATTGTTATATTCCGGTGTGGGGATAAGATAACCGGTGAAATTACTAGCATAGAGGCATTCCATCTTAGTCCTCAGGGTTGGCAACGCATTTGAGGTCTTAGGATTATATTCTTGAGAATTCATGTCTATGGGTCTCAGATTCCACTTACCATCAGGTGGCCTGAGTGCTCGTGTGCCTTCTCCTTAACATAAAAAATGAAAAACTTTTCAAATGGCAAATAATCAAATTTTAATTTTAATAAAAGACACAGGTAACGTCCGAAACACTTCAAGGCAGAAATATCGTGTTTGATATGCTGACAATGTTAACTACGTATATAGCTACAGAGCAACATTGTCGACACGGTCTTGGGTTTACATTCATGCCACAACGTTCAAAGTTTACAGTGTTAGAATACTTGCTTGGTTCTAAGCTCAAATTTAAGGAAAAAGTTGAACAGGATAATCTTTATTATTAATACATTGTATGAAACAAAGTTCACTTACTAAGAGCGTCGGTGGCGGCTTAGGGGGTCGTCTCGTGATCGTAAGGTAACGTGTTTGAGCCCCCGCGGTCACCATGTAGCAATATTTTTTTCTAAAATAAGTACATTACTCGATGCTCTTACGAAAAAACATCGTGAGGAAACCTGCACATTCGAACAGCTGAATGTGTAGATCCTTTATTGAAGTGTATCCGAAATCCGCTTACCGCTAAATCACATTACGGATTTTAATGCGGTTTCACCAACAGTTAGATATTTTTTCACGGAAGGTTGTTACGTTATAACAAATTCTGGTTTCTGTACGTGTGATACAGAATAATCACATAAACCGAGGCGAAGCGAGAGAGGGTCGCTAGTTTTACACAAAGAGGACGCCCGCGACTTTGTGTGCGTTGAATTAGGATTCCTGCTACACTAAAGTTACGTTTCCTTTTCTTTCTATTAAGAGTTATTTTTCCAAGAAAATCTTTCTTAGGAATATTACAAATTTCAACTCCCTAAATTCAGCAGTTTAGGCAATGCGTCGTGTATCAGTCATCAATAGGTATATATAGATGTTTCTTTATCTCAAAATACATGAGAGACGTTTTCTGTTTAACAAGAATAGAAACAGAGAAACGTTCCATACGTAAGATACTACTGAAATTCATTTAAAAAACCTTCTAAAGACCTGCGTTTTCAAACCCTTAACAGCTTCTTTGATAAACGTAATAATTTACTTTCTCCGCTAAACTTCTTGCTAGCTACTTAATCAGGGACCATCTAAAAAACAGCGTTAAATCTCGCTACTTCGCATTCAAGCCCCGCCTGAGATAGCGGCAACCATTAATAACAGAGAAAGGCAAACAAAATGAAAGGATCATTTTTAAAACGCCAATACTTTGTGTAATCTGCACGATATTGATAGTCGGCGATCTGAGTGCCGAAAGCCGAGTTATTGCCGAACGCCGAATGCCATAGATCAAGATTAGCCAGACAATTGTTCGCCGAGAGTTATGCTGGCCCTTTGGTTTTTGATGCGTGCGTGGTGTAAATCATCGAGATATATATGACAATCGGCTGTTTAGAAAGGGGTTCCATCTATCAACATCATTTAGGTGAAAGGCTATTTTTATTGAGGGATGCATCTATATATACTAGTTTGTAGTTAACGTTTGATTCGTGAAAATTATCCGAATAGTTACAGATTAAGAGTGTCCACTGAAGTGATGATTGTTTTACTTTTATCTAATAGCAAGCTATAGCAAGAATTATGACGTTTCCAGGAATGCATAGCTCACATATTTATGCTCATCGATTGATTGTTCTGTTTTAATCCAGCAAATTGGTTACTACCGAATTTTTAGCTCATCTTTCCGTCCGTCATAATCTAAGTATTAAGTTAGGAGACAATAAGTTTTTAGATTTATATTTAGAGTCCTAGGATTGAATTTTAGTAATATTTCTGCAGAATTGAAGCATTTATCCGCACCAGGTATACACAGGGTTTACGACAACGTGTCACCGTATGTTGCGAAGCCACTTCTTACCTGTATTTAATGAGTAGCATTTTATGCTGTTCAATATTTTGAATTATTAGTAATACCGCATTATTTTTATTTCATTTAGTCAAAAAAGAGGATAGGAGGCCAATACGAGACAACTTAAACTTTGCTACTCCATTTATTTGGTTTTTTATAGTTCATAATAAATTAATTATAATGTTGTTTTGTATCTACGTAGGCCGCATCGACTTTGGGTATTCTATACTTGTTTGGTTCCCACGAGATAGGCCTAACCTAGTGTGGGGACCGTAGAATATATCTAGGTGTTGCATGTACCTAGTGGTATTTATAAATTTCATTTAATTTAATTTCAAATAAGTTTAATTGACGAAAGCAACTCAATACCAAATAGCATGCGAACAAATCATCCATGCGGACGCCTCACACACTGGATAGGGTGCCGAATTAACTCACGATACGCTTCCCAGCATTACGGCGCAAACTACACCAAATCAATCGCTTAAACAACGTAAAATTAACCGTGCTAACAAAATAGATTGCCTGCTTAATCCACCGCGGTTTAAAATTTATTCGCCCTCTGGGCACCATTTATCGTCGTTCCAAAAATGAAGTGCGGTTATCTGTGAGACGCGGGTACGTGCGCCGCATGCCGATCGGGCCGATCACTCACTTCGGCTGTATTCGCTTGTTTTCGGAAGTCGTGGCGTAATTTTCGCGTGTTAAAAAACGAAAATAGTAGTCTTACATTTGACATGGGCTTGGAGATGTTGCCAATGATCGATTTCTGAATCAGCTGTTTTATTCAAGTTTTCCATCATTCACAAAACAAAATGTGAGCTAAAAGGAAAAACGGTTTTAAATAAATAAAATAATAAAAATTGTAGTTAAAAAAAATATGTCATAATTAAAATCCATAGTTGGTTAGTAACAATTCAACTCATGCACTACGTTAGTCACTATTAAAATACACTACAATGCCCACCCAGAATTTCACGATGGAAGAGTCTGTTCTTCCAGCAATGATCTTCAGTATTGTTTTGGTACTGCCCCTGACGTGGCGCATCAGTGATGCTATCCGTTTCCGCCTGATTGCATAAAAGTCATTCATGCGTTCCTCGGCAAACATCCCTGGGCAGCCCCAACAGAACCCTGAAGGCATTGTTATACTGAACCCGGAGGGCATAAGCCCTCTGAGTGTAGTTGACCCATAGACTTTTCGTGTAAAATACTTGACAGAACGCCTTCAACACGGTGATTTTAACTTGTTTTGAGCAGCGAGCAAATCTACAAGCCAACATTAGCCCGCACTGCCAATGCCCTCCGTTCCCTTTCCAAGTCTAAGTCATCTTTCAGATCTTCCGTTACAATATGCCCAAGATATATAAATTGTGTAACTCTGTTTAAGCGTTTACCATTGCGTAATATAGAGTTATGTCACTCGGAAAATTTAAATTTATAATATCGGCCCAGTGGTGCTAGACAAGTTGCATTCGACAATCGTTAGCGATTATGTTTCGATTGATAAATGTATGGAATTGACGTAAGCCACCGAGATAGTAACGTGACACTTACGTCAATTCCATATATTTTTCAATCGAAACATAATCGCTAGCGAGTGTCGAATACACCTTGTCTAGCCCCACAGATGCTAGTTAGTTTATGCCATCACTTTAAATCAGTGTACCTAGTAATAATTAACTCCAACAACATGACCTTCCATTTTTGTGCAAGATATTAACAAATTAACACGATGCCAATGTCAAGATGCAGCTATTTGGTGGCAACTAAATGTAATTTACCAACCTTCAACTTCCTTATTCATAATTCCAACGATATTACTTTTTTCCGTCTCCATTTAAAATCCTAACGCCTTTTCACCGCACCAGCGATATCCAAGGAACTCCTCCGAGACCGATCTCGAACCACAATCGATGACTACCAATTTAAATGTGCTGATTCCGATCCGTAATGTAATGAGTGGCGTAATTAGTTCGGTTGGCTGGAACTGCTGATGAGTATGAATGCAAGTCTACTTGAATAAGTAGTTTTACTTGGTACGAGTATATACTCTTATTAGAGAATGCTAAGATTTAATATGTGAAAGTTTCTGGGTCCTTTTAAGGGTAACCTATTTCAAACACTAAGAAATTTTGCCCGCTGCTTTGTCCGAATAAGTTATAAACAGAGGCCGGAACATTCGTGGCATTTTTGAGCTGTCGTAGTGACTTCTCATTTATCGACTTTCAATCAGGTACGTATCGATATATTTAACTTTTAAATAGGATGTTAGCATCTTTTTTTAAACCAAACCTGAAAAAATAATCGTGTTTTTATAAATAGCCTAAGAAACATTGACTAACTTGTTAGCACTAACACAAATTTGAAAATAAGAAATTGTAAAAGCTTCAGTGGCTTAGATATTGGTAGCCGTATTTGGAAACTAATTAATTATAAAATACATTGTTTTACGCAAAATGGGCGCGGCGCATTCATAAGTCGTCAAATTGCGAATAACAGCCTGATCTGAGACCCATAGACATTTGAATTCTCAAGATTATAATCCTAAGACCTCAAATGTGCTGCCAACCCTGAGGACTAAGATGGAATGCCTCTATGCTAGTAATTTCACCGGTTGTCTTATCCCCACACCGGAACACAACAATGCGAACACTGTTGCTTGGCGGATGGTTAATGGATAAGATGGTGGTAGCGATCCGGACGGACCCTGCACAGGGTCCTACCACCACTAAAAAATACAGCTTATAAATTACAGCTTTCTAGTACTAAGAATTTCTGAGCTAGGCTGCAGACAGACGGACGGATGGACGGACGGACGGACATGGCGAAACTATAAGGATTCCTAGTTTGACTACGGAACCCTAAAAAAGACAAAGCATTCATTGTTAACACACACTGAGATAAAAAAATATCATGAAAAAAGCAGAAGTGACGACAGATACAGTGGCAAATGCTGCAAAACGGTACCAAAGTGGTGGTAGGACCCTGAGCAGGGTCTGTGCAGATCACTACCACTATCTTATCCATTAACCACCCGCCAAGCAACAGTGCTCACGTTGTTGTGTTCCGGTGTGGGGATAAGACAACCGGTGAAATTACTAGCATAGAGGCAGACATTTGAGGTCTTAGGATTATAGTCTTGAGAATCAGGTGGCCTAGTGCTCGTGGGCCTTCTCCTTAACATAAAAAAAACCTCATCATGTGCTGGCTGTAATGCCAACGCTGGCCTTCCGTTGGGACCGCTCGGTGAAAACACGGAAGGTGACCCAGCGATATTGCGGTACATATAGAGAAATTAAAGAAAAAAAATGTGTTTTCAACAATTCTGAATTACTGGGATGGTGAAAGTGAGTCATGTAACATGACTTTACATACACATGCACTTTACATATTAATGTAATGTTTCTGAATATACTCTGATGTACATTGCTCGGATTTTTCATCGCACGGTAAGACGAAAGAAATTTATGGAGTCGATATTAAATTTTAAACTTTAGTCATATTCGTTCTCATACTCACTCATATGCTTAGTCCCATCTTTCATATTTATCATATTTATGCTGTAACTATTTCAACTAAATTACGTACCTAGTTTTATTACACTTTCAAACTAGCCGCTTTATCAACTAAATCATTAGCGTCATGCATGTGTCATGACAATAATTAACCACTTTAGACGTGTAATTTTTTACCGTTTTACTCTACTCACTTGACATTGGCGAAATCACTGGGGATAGACCGCCATTAATAAAAAAAGAAGAAGAAGAAGACGTGTCTTTTATTTATATTTCCATCGGTTTACACGTCGTGAATTATTAGGTGAAGATGTCATTATGTCTGATCCACTAGTTTTGTGCATTTTGTACTGGATTAAGCTTTACAAGGATCTAAAATACGATCAGAAAAATGTTTTGTGACGTGTGTGTCTTATGGAGTAGACCTTATACCTACAACTAAAACATACATTTATCTTAATGCATGTACATAATGTTCTCCACCAAAGTAAATCTCATTATCTTATAATGTAATCTTTTGTTGTTATTTAAAATAATGAGTATGAGTATGAATATGACTAAAGTTTCAATTTTAATACCGACTCCATAATTCTCTTTCATCTTACCGTGCGATGAAAAATGCGAGCCCTGCTGATGTATTAACACTACCTTAACTTTACAGCTATGCTAAAAATCAACGTCTAAAGCACCTATATTTCACGGAATGCCTGCAAAAATTACGCATACGTGGCGCCTACCTTAGTTCCTAACACATTTACCGCCCGGATTCTTGAAGTACATATGATATCGTCACTATAAGTAGTCCTGGGCGTACTTCGTTTCCCGTTTATTCCTCCTCGATTCCCCGCGGTCCTATTCGTTCTCGTGACTCCATTACCAATATTAATCTCTCTAATGTTCTCAAATTACTGCTTCCTGCTGAATCGTCGCCCTCGTCGTCGAATTAAACACGACTCACTTGACGACTCATAATTATTGAAAATTGTCCTGTGGGAGAATTTCATATTGCCATGGTATTGCGGGAGGATAATTTTTCATAGTTCACATTAAAGAGAATTTATAGATAAATAGAAGAATAAGAAACGGTCTTTAAAACGTTTTACTATGTTTGTTGTTGCGGTTTTAAATGTTTAATGAATATTGTGAGCTTGAAGTTTAATTGTGTTAGTTACTGTTTTTTTATAGGAAGTTTGCAAGCAAAGTCGAAATAACGACCGCAAATTGAAATAAGCAAAGATAAACAAACTTAAGAGACAAATTAATACGTAGAAAACACCCAAAACTCAGGAATAAATACCTAAGCGCATCACACGTTACCCACTCAAACGCAAAGCGACTATATCAATTTAAACACTGCTCATAACGTCCCCAAACGGTCCACTTGCACTTTACAATCGCATCAAAGACCGTAAATTCCCGGAGAGTCGTGAAACAACCTTCTATTGTCACACTGTTGCACAGTTGTTAATTGAATCTTAAGCCTAGCTACGACTTTAGACAAATAGTGCTGCCATAAGAGGAGAGGCGAGCGGTTAAAACAATTATGTAAAACAAGCTAAAATCTAAAATCCGACTAATGATTTTTTTTTTTTTTTATGTTAAGGAGAAGGCACACGAGTACTCAGGCCACCTGATGGTAAGTGGAATCTGAGACCCATAGACATTTGAATTCTCAAGACTATAATCCTAAGACCTCAAATGCGTCGCCAACCCTGAGGACTAAGATAGAATGCCTCTATGCTAGCAATTTTACCGGTTGTCTTACCCCCACGCCGGAACACAACAATGCGAACACTGTTGCTTGGCGGGTGGTTAATGGATAAGATGGTGGTAGCGATCCGGATTAAGTACTCACCTCTCTTCTGTGACATAATTTTATTATGCTATGGCTGATAAACTCATTACTGTTTTTTTTTGGCTTAGCGTAGTCGTCTTAACACCTCAGCCGGTTGATATAATTGATATTTGGACAACGGATAATGGATGATCTGTATCAAAAAATAATGACGATAAACTTCTGACTGGAGTCAGAAGAGTCTGCATAGAACTTCGTAAGAGTTCTACAATAACTCTTAATTTAGAAACACATAGCCATCACGATCCCCAGGTTTGTGAATTTTCTTTAACAAATAAGGTCCAAATTCCAACGTTCAGCTCCTAAGTATACAACTTAATTATCGTTTAAGAAGCATCCAGTGAAGCTAAATCGACATAATAAACTAAACACCTTGAACAGTTCACCTAAAACGGAATGCGGAACCAATTTCAGAACACAATCAATTTTAATTACAACGCAGTAAATAACAGGGAGAAGGGCATGTTTGTTTCGGACGAGTTCGGGTGTATTCGGGTGAATTCGAAAAGGGTTTATCCCCTTCCGGACCTAGGTAATGACACAAACAGCCAGACACACTAAACTCGCTAACTTTTGTTAATAATTTACAAAAAAATCTCTCCTAGTATTGTGTCATCATCGGCCTATACTAGCTCTCGCTACCAAGCAAGAGATTCAAATCAAATCAAATTCATTTTTAGGGTTCCGTAGCCAAATGGCAAAAAACGGAACCCTTATAGATTCGTCATGTCTGTCCGTCTGTCCGTCCGTATGTCACAGCCACTTTATTCCGTAACTATAAGAGCTATACTGTGGAAACTTGGTAAGTAGATGTATTCGGTGAACCGCATTAAGATTTTCATACAAAAATAGAAAAAAAACAATAAATTTTTGGGGTTCCCCATACTTAGAACTGAAACTCAAAAATTTTTTTTTCATCAAACTCATACGTGTGGGGTATCTATGGATAGGTATTCAAAAATGATATTGAGGTTTCTATTATAATTTTTTTCTAAACTGAATAGTTTGCGCGAGAGACGCTTCCAAAGTGGAAAAATGTGTGTCCCCCCCCCCGTAACTTCTAAAATAAGGGAATGATAAATGTAAAAATAATATATGATGTACATTACCATGCAAACTTCCACCGAAAATTGGTTTGAACGAGATCTAGTAAGTAGTTTTTTTTTAATACGTCATAAAAACATTGATCAAAGCTACAACGAACTTTTATATTATGTTACTTGCTGCTACGGAACCCTTCATGGGCGAGTCCGACTCGCACTTGGCCGCTTTTTTTCTTTATATTTAGCAGTTTCACTATACTAATTGAAATGATTGTATACGTAGATTAATTTCAACCTCATCCAGATTTTGCTAGCCGCCATGCAATGACTGGCCCTCCACCTAGCCTGAGAGCGTCCTACGCAACGTTTTCCGAGGGTACGTATTATAAAATTATAAAGTTTAGGTTAGTTTAGTGGTGGTAGGACCCTGTGCAGAGTCCGTCCGGATCGCTACCACCATCTTATCCATTAACCACCCGCCAAGCAACAGTGTTCGCATTATTGTGTTCCGGCGTGGGGATAAGACAACCGGTGAAATTACTAGCATAGAGGCATTCCATCTTAGTCCTCAGGGTTGGCAACGCATTTGAGGTCTTAGGATTATAGTCTTGAGAATGCAAATGTGTATGGGTCTCAGATTCCACTTACCATCAGGTGGCCTGAGTGCTCGTGTGCCTTCTCCTTAACATTAAAAAAAAAAAAAAAACATAATCGGTCATAAATGTCATAATGCATAATGGTCATATAATATAGAATGGCTTTTTTTTCTGAAACTGTTAACTTTTCAGGATTAAGTATTATAAAAAAACCCAACCTAACCTAATGGGTTCTATTATAATGGCCGTTTAAAAAATTACTGAAATGTTCTTGATTTTACTTATTCTTAATCCATTCTGTATTTTTAACTTTATATATCGCACCTTCGGTAGAACAAGAGCACAATTGCCCCTTTAGTCACATTGTACATTGTGCCCTTTGTTCTAATGGACAAGAGCATAATTGCCCCTTTAGTCACATTGTAAATTTTGCCTTTATTCTACCGAAGGTGCGATATTATGATTGTGATACGATCCCGTTTCCCGATACGCAGCCACGACTCAAGACCACAATAATTCGCAAAAGTCTTTAATCTGTGCGTTCTACCTAACATACACAATTATATCGATTATATTGTAAATTGGTAGTCATTACATATTGTTGCCAAAACAATTTAATAAGCCTCAATTTCATAAATTTAAACCTACAAAACTTTGGCAACCTACAGCGGAAGTAATATGAGAGCTAGCGCATTGAAATTACAGTTCATTTTTTCCTGTCATACACATGGCCAGATCCGATAAGTTTGAAGATAGCGATCGTAACGCAGACAGGGAGCCAACTATTGTACCATTGGAAGGAAACCGTGCCAACACTGACATTGCTGTTAAAGGTGCTAAGAGTTATGAGTATTGAGAAGAAAAAACCTTATTTCGAAAGCTATTTAGTTTTCGATGCACAAGGTTTTTGGATTGCTATACGTTTGAGTTTTTATAAACAATCACGGCATTTGAAATAGTTCTTTATTGCTATATAAATTTGACTATGTGATCAATTAAGTAACAATAAGTTAACATTGTTAACTACTTAAAGAATTGTTGACCACAAAAAAAAAAAAAACATTTGCTAAAACACGGGTATTGATCTTGTTTTGACCAAAGGGCGTACAAATAACGTAGTTATTTAAATAAATATTACTAACACCAGTATACAAGGGGAAGTGATTCTCTTAACCCAGCGCTGCGTCGATCTCAAAGGTGAAGTTTTATCCAGCAAGTTTAAGAAGTCCCGTCGGAGCGTACAAAACTTCATCTTTGAGATCGACGCAGGGCTGTGTTGAGAGAATCACCACTAAGGTTATGTATGCAATGATTAATGTATATACTTAAACTAAAAAATATAACGAATATGCCAAAAAAAACAATACACATTTTATTAGGTCTATTTAGTACTTGAAAATTTGTTGGTCCATTTAGCTGTTGATTGTTTAATAAAAATTTTCAATTAAGAAAACAATCAGTTTCTTTTTAAATTGAGTTACATTAATCTTTTTACAAACATCAGAAAATCTTCAAAAATATTCACATTTTCACGAATATCGGATGGTGTATATATACTTATAGGTAGTTCACTTTTTACTCGTAAGTCTGATCAAATTAGTGTGTCATTCTGATTTACCTTCAGGTTTTGAAATTTAAAAAAAGGGTGAAATAAAGCGACTCAAGCCAGCCGTCGAGTCGTTATAATGCAAATATACAGTTTTATGGTACAATGAAATTTTCATTGATAGCTGAAATGACATTTTAACTGAAATTGTCAAAATGACGTATCTAACTCAATGGAAAAACGTAAAAACAACCTTATTATCAAAAAATAGAGGTTGATTTTGATATAAAAATTTAAGTGAAATAAGACTTTGAACGGTCCGCATGGACTCAATATTCGAGTCTTTGGACGGTAATAAAATGTGGAATTGGGAAGAGCCCGTGGGACGCATGCGTTTGCTACTGCAATGTCTCTAGAAACTTTCAAGAATGTCCTCGAGTTTGTATTTTTAATCGAATCCATACTAAATTATCATAAAGAAAGTAACTTTGTTAATAGCTGGACTGTTTTACCGATTTATTGAATATACCCGTATGGTTGCCGGGTTAGAATAGTGCCACGTCACGTCACATCTTCCCGTAGGTGTCGTCAGAGGCGACTAAGGAAATAAAGGCTTGTAGTACTGTTAGGCGATAGGCTTGCAACCTGTCACTAATGTGGTAAACATCTTTGTGAAAAATGTGGTTACAGAATTATCAACAAGTTTAGAGTTGTTGGTATTCTGTAGCTCTGCCTACTCGACTCTGGGAATGAAGGCAAGACGATGTAGGATACTTTTTAACCCGATAATTAGGACAGTCCCAAAGCAACAGTGATATCTATGCTGACGAGGACTAACGATTTCTATGCGGACGAAGTTGCGGGCAACAGCTAGATAAGTTTAATATAGCGAATAACTAGCTTTTTAGGGTGTCGTAGTCAAACTGTGTACCTCCCTTACACGTAACGTGAGGATGTTTTTTTCTCGTCTACCCTATAGTGTGGGGTGTCATTGGATAGTTCTTTTAAAAATATTGCGGGTTTGTGAAACTTTAGCATTAAGGGGTCCATTTATTAATTATTAAAATGAAATGAAATGAAATGCGTTTATTGCCACACAGACACACAGATTCTTAAAAAAACAAAGTTACAGTAAAATACAAAATCAAACTGAAACATGTAGACAGAATTAAAATGAACGGGCGTGGCAAAAGGTCTTGGCGTCAGCAAATGCTGCCGGATGCGCCCGCGCAGGTGCGACACCACGCAGCGCTGTTTTTCAGCCAAAGCCCGAGAAAGCAAGGAGTAATTAGTAAGTATTACTCTTTAAAGCAGCAAGCTTTTTAATTTTTGTTTGAGTCCAGTATGTCCCCCCCGTCCCCCCCTACAGTCAAAACTACGACTACTAAAAATCTGAAATAAAAGCGCATATAACGAATTTAAAAGGAAAACTATCACGACCAAGTAGGAGTCATTGGTTCTTGTGATACAGGCGATTAAAGTGTTTATACCTACTAAAATCAAAGACCGGCACCAAATGACTTTAAATTTAGTTATTAGTTAATATTCTTTTTTTATCTTACCCGTGTGGTTGCCGGGTTAGAATAGTGCCACTCCATGTCTTCCCGTGAATGTTGTGAGAGGCGACTAAGGGAATAAAGTCTTGTAGTACTGTTAGGCGATGGGCTTGCAACCTGTCACTAATACACTGGTAAACATCTTAGCTTTGCATAGTCAGGCTCATGTGGTTACAGAATTATCAACAAGTTTAGAGTTGTTGGTATTCTGTTGCTCTGCCTACCCCACTCTGGGAATAAAGGCGTGACATTATGTTATATGACATTATGTATGTTTTTTATGTTTGTAGTACTTAACGGTTTCGGAACCCTACACTGAGGATGTTCCGACATGCTCTTACCCGTTATTTTTCCAGTTACTTTGTCTGTGTCAAACACCGTCTTCGTCAGTGTCTGTGACTTCGTCTTGTCAATGCTTTTTCCGGGACAAATAGTGTGTGTGACTATGTCGTATTCCAGGACTATCTTGAAATAATAATAATTGTCTGAATCGTTTTTGTTTATGGTAAGTTTGAAGTTTATTACGCCACCGTAATAACACATACATACATAACATCACGCCCTCATTCACAGAGGGGGGTAGGCAGAGCAACAGAAACACCAATAAGTCTAAAAAGATTTGCTGATAATTTTAGACAACCAGGCTATGATGTAAACATCATAAATCATCATCATCACTGGTAAACTTACCAGTGTATTAGTGACAGGTTGCAAGCCCATCGCCAACAGTACTACAAGCCCTTATTCCCTTAGTCGCCTCTTACGACATCCACGGGAAGACATGGAGTGGCACTATTCTGACCCGGCAACCATATACAGGCCACCGTAATTAAATTTATAAAATTTCGCTTGGCGTTCCTATTGCATGGTTGAACTTAGAAGTCGCACATTTTATAACCTTATCACAGTTACGGATATGTTAAATTCAAACCACGTTCACGTTAATACGTTACTGCGACAACGAAAAGATTTAGGTTACCGTCTTTCCTGTGGACACACCGAAAGTTAACGTTTTTAAGGCCTAATTTTCTGGCTACGCCCATTCCTGCAAAAACGGCGTCAGGACTGCTTTAGACGTATCATATAAAAACGTAACTTATATGCACACAAGCTTTTAACTATTGACCACAGGAGAGACAACTTTTGTTTTCAAGAGTGTGTATGACCCTAATGTATCTCGGCAAGCTTCGTTTTTTTATGGAACACGAGTGACAAACGTACTGTCAGATGCGAGTGCGAGCGAGACAGCGACAGCTAGCCGAAATACATTAAGTAAATAAAAGCACTGTAAGCTACTTTTGAGGGAAAATTCCATGGATGGTGCATTAAAATGGGATTTTTGGAAATTTATCCCCTAAGGAATTAAAATAGGGGGAGTAGAGGCTCATTGTCCGCTTACGAAGTCGCGGGCGTCCTCAAGCTCAAAATATAATGGCGCATAAGTCCTTTAAGCCTGGAGCGCTCAGCGTCGTAATCAAGACGTTTTAATGCTCCATCTGTTAACACCTTTTGAATATTTAAATTGGGAATCTAACGACATTGTGAAGTTGGCGATTAGAATATTGTTTTTGAATAAGATTTACGGAGGGGATAACGTAATTTCAGCAATTTGCTTTGCGGCGTTTTTACGAGATTAGATTGATTTAGCAAATTTAAAGAAATATCCTAACATATGTAACATCTCATCTTTTTTCGTTCTTAGGGATTCTTACCCAAAGGGTAGCGAGACCCTATAACAAAGACTCCGCTCTCCGTCTGCCTGTCTATCTGTCTGTTACCAGCTTGTATCTCATGAACCGTGATAGCTAGACAGTTGAAATTTTCACGGATGTATTTCTATTGCCACTGTAACAAAAATACTAAAAACAGTATACAGTAAATATTTAAGTGAGCTCTCATACAACAAACGTGATTCTTCGCCGTTTTTTTCTCGACATTAATAACGGCAACAGGTAAACGCTTGAAATAATCACAAAATATTTGTGGATTATGGATCTTTTTTCTAGAAAAAAAAAATGAGAAATTATTTTTATATTTAAATGTCTGTATAGAATAAAAACAGTTACTGGACCGATTTCATAAATTATTTCACCATTAGAATCCTACATTATTCCTATGTATCATAAAGTTAATATAAAATAACTCAAAAAGTAGTATCATCGATAAAATCTTGATAAAATATCAAGAATTTATCGGAGACTTACTCGTAGTGTTTAGAATGTCATGTAAAAATTGCTCCTTTTGCTTACGGACGGACTCTATTACATCTTTTACATTTTGGAAATGAGTTATCACCTCGAAAATAAGTTCTCGAACTCCACTTTTAGTAGGTTTACCCATAAACAAAATATCCACATAATAGCAATATGTCATATTTGAGTGACATGAAAGAACACAGATTATAAGGGTATTTTATGGGATACCATTTAATATCTTGTGAAAAGTTTTTGTGGGATGACTCTACAATAAAGCACCTATTTTACATACATATAAAACTTAAACACTTAAACGAAACAGGCTGCATAAGAGTATTTAAGTCCTAACACGTATACGATCTTTTTGCTTTGAACGGCAGACTAGAAACGCAGCATTATTCTGCCATGATACCAAAGAAGGCTTACTGCATTATAATAATAAAGCATTTTAACTCTAATGTGGTTACCAATAGAGTATAAAATGCTTCGACTCCTACATTGCAGTTAGCCACCTTCTTTGCTATAACGGCGTTATTGTCGTCTGATATTGAATCTACTCTATACAGCGGCATGACTCAGGTGCTAGGATGATGGATGGATTACACCATGCGTGAATAAGTCAAACGGGAGAATGACGTCGGCAGAATGTCTATGCGAGGTCCTTGAACCCAACTATTTAATGAAATTTCGCATGTATCGGTTGAGAGAGCGATTGATAAAGGTTCCGAGGAAAACTCATTAGGGTTCCGCAAAGTCAAAGCAAAATACAGCTAGAATTAAAAGGAAGGATAAAAGTTTATTTAATCGCAACACTGCCCAGTGGTAACGTATCTATTTTTTTTTTAAGGAGAAGGCACACGAGTACTCAAGCCACCTGATGGTAAGTGGAATCTGAGACCCATAGACATTTGAGTTGACAAGAAATAATCCTAAGACCTCAAATGCGTTGCCAACCCTGAGGACGAAGATGGAATGCCTCTATGCTAGTAATTTCACCGGTTGTCTTATCCCCACACCGGAACACAACAATGCGAATACTGTTGCTTGGCAGGTGGTTAATGGATAAGAACATTATATATAAAGTTCAAAATACATAATGGTTCATAATACATAATGTTCATAATATATATATATTGGTTTTATTTCTGAAAGCGTAAACTTTTCAGGATTTTTTAAAAGGGTATAGAACCCATTAGGTTAGGTTAGGTTTGTTTTATAACAATCCTGTGGGGCTAGTCAAGTTGCATTCGACAATCGTTAGCGCTTATGCTTCGATTGAAAAATGTATGGAATTGACGTAAGCCACCGAGATAGTCACGTGGTATTATCTCAGTAACTTGCGTTAATTCCATACATTATTCAATCGAAACATAATCCCTAACGATTGTCGAATGCAACTTGACCAGCCCCGCTGAGTAGTTTACGGTTACAGAAAAAAAGCCTTATAACCCATTATGTATTTTGAACTTTATATATTACGGGCGGCCCGCCAGCGGCTTCGCCCCGCTGCAAATTTCAGACTTTACCGGTGTGTATATAATATAAAGAATGATGATACGTAGCGGTATATGGCAGGGGCCAGTCAATAAAGTCATCATCATCAATCAACAATCACACCTTGCGCCATTTGCATTGCGCTTTTGCTGTCTAGTCCTAGTCCAGCTGAATTCCCCTTCCCAGGATTTGGACCCAGGACCGCTAACTTCGGAGGCAGGGTTCCCAACTACGCCAACGTGTCGTCGATAGTACTTTTATGTCGTCCACGTACATTTATTCTTATAATATTTGAGGAGTTATTTATTTATTTATAATTTACAATAACAGGCTTACAGTAGACACCAAATCACCTATTACGTTAATTTACATTACACAACAACATCAACAACATTTTTAATATATATTTCATTATCATTAGGGTTATCTCAATTTGTCACGGTTCCTCTCATCAAAAACGGACGGAGTAATTGCGTAACAAACATAAATAAAACACAGTCGAAGTGATAACCTCCTCCTGTTTTGAAGTATGTTAATAAATAAACGAAATCAGAATGATTCGACTTAGCAACAACTAGAACACCTATAACCGGTGAAGTGCAAGACTGACTCGCGAACCAAAGGTTCCGTACCGCCGTGCAATAGATATTATTACCTTGCAATTTGAATTCCAGCCCAGCGCGAGCCCATTTGTCATGTTCAAAGTTTGTACTAAAATAACGAGTGTACCTAACTTAACGTCTGTATGTTTTGCCGTTTTTACGATAAAAATACGTTGAAAAATTTGTTTCTTGTATGAGGACCCACTTTATAACTTCACTATCTATCAAAAAAAAATGTTAGTAAATCTGCCTTCATAACACATACATACATACATAACATCACGCCTTCATTCCCAGAATGGGGTAGGCAGAGCTACAGAAATACCAACAACTCTAAAGAGACTTGTTGATAATTCTGTAACCACATTTTGCACAATCAGGCCAAGAAGTTTACTAGTGTATTAGTGACAGGTTGCAAGCCCATCGCCTAACAATACTACAAACTACAAGCCCTTATTCCCTGAGTCGCCTCTTACGACATCCACGGAAAGACATGGAGTGGCACTATTTTAACACATATTCCATGATAACACATATTCTGAGAAAAAATCCACCCGCTATCTATTGAAACGCAGCTCTTTAAAGTTAGCACGGATGGACGGACGGACAGGGCAGGCATATTAATAGGGTCCTGTTGCGCTTCCTATGGGACCCAAAAAAGTGAGAGGTAACATGTTACCTTTGCAAAAAACAGATCCAATCACCTTAAAACAAGGAAATCCAAAGGATTCCAAACAAAAGAAACCCAACACAAACGAACATACAACTCCGCAGTTTTGCAACAAACAGCCGAAGCTTCACGTCATTAAGAAAATTAACCAACAAGGCGTTTAATAGTTTAATGATAAATAAACAAGGCAAGACGAGCGGCCAAACGTTTGGCCACATTTGGCCACTAATCGGATTTGGCCAACGTTTTGTTTGCCGCTCTGGTTTTACTTGAGCAGGTTTCTGCTATTGTTCTTGCTTGTGAAAGGAAGTCGTATAATAGGATTCCGATTTGTACTATTGGAATAATAGGGCAGATAAACTTTCTCGGGAGCTACGAAAACTACTTAATGTAAATAACTTTGTTGGTAGTTTATTTCTTTTATGTAAAGGTTTTTCAGCAATAGTGGTAGTTAGATCGAAAACCTGTTTTGGGTAAGGACCAAATAGTTGGACCATAGAGGCCGTACACGAAATTTTGGTGGTTTTGCTTCTTTTTGAGATTTTACAGTTAAAATACTGCTATTCTATAAGTTTGAATGCACATCATGAAATATCAGTTCAGTTCTAATCAAATAAATGACTTACAAATAAATGAGGTACTTTTTCAGATTTGTCGGGTATTATGATGCGAGATTTAGGTTATTTTAAAACATTATATACTGCTAATTTTTTTTCATTTTTTAGATATTTTTTTTAAATATTGGGTTGATTTTGAACTGAACTTTATTACTGTTGTTTTAATTTTATGAACGATAGTTTTAAGTAGTCGTAATCAAAAAAAAATGTTGCCCATTTTCTGTAAAACTTTACCAAGTTAATCATTTTTTTTTTTACATAAAAAATATATAAAGGTGGTAAAAAGTAATTAATACATTTTTTAGACAAAGTTTACAGTAATAAATTGAATTTTTTTCATACCTTTTAGACGTCAAAGCAATTCGTGAATATGCGATATTCTAAACCTCTTACAGCAAAATTCACAAAACAGTCGCCGGTTTCAGGTCAATGAATCAGTATCAAATAATAAAAACAAAAAAGTAGCTCATACATTCGTTTCAAGTTGAAATTATCTTTCGTGTTTTGCATTAAAATTTGTAGAAGTAAAGTATTTCAACAGTAAAATCACGTCTGTAAAATCAGGTACCTAAATCGGCGAAATCGGCAAAATTTCGTATACGGCCTCTTAAGCGTAATTAACCATACAAACAACAAAAGTGAAGAAAGTTCCGTTGTGACACGAAAATTATCCCTACAAATGTATGGCTAATTTTGGTGTCACAACGGAAAAGTTTCATAGAAAATTTAATTGAGTGAGTTTGGTTGGTCCTTTACCCATTTAACGATTATTCTCTTTTGACGTAAAAGAGGGAATGAGAGTAATTGAATTCGTTTGATGTTTGTATTTTCATGATAAATAAGGTATTTTGATAGCTGCTTCACTACAAGTATCTACTTACTCGTAAATAAAGCAATAAACACCTAAAAACACAACATCCAAGGACTCAGAAGCAAAACTCGCTCATCACGCAAAGTACCTGGGCGACCGAGCTCGACTCGGGTGTATGAAGACGAGACTATAATCACAATTTGATAGTGTCATCTATATATGTCAAATGCCCCGAAATACGTTTTTTTGGCGGAACCCAAAATTTCCCGAAGAACCCTATCCCGCAATTTTCATCAAAATCGTTACAGCCTTGATACAAACATACAATTTTTTTTTTTGGTTTAATAGTATAGGATATTTGGTCATACCGGGGATCAAACGCTGGACCCCTAGCGTTGCAGTAAGCTACTAACGTCGCTTTAAAAACAAATTGTACTTATAAATGGTGCAATTCCAAATTTTCATCCCAAAAGAGTCATATAAATGACATCGTTGCATTATCCATCATTTGCAATGCACCGACCGCGCTCCGAGAACAAATGACGTCATGCGCCAGCTAACTTGCTATTCGTATGCAGCTTGAGTCCTTGTGGGGCTGGAGTCTCTCGGCTAGGGTTGCCATACCATGATAATTGTTAAAATCGAACATCGAGCTTACTTTAAACTACGTAATTTAAAATAAATTTCATGTCTCTCTTCTTCTTTTTATTTATTTTTTAAAGTCAATCAAACAAACATTGTCAATAATTAAAACTGCACCGTTAAACCAAAATCTGGTTTGTCTCGATGCATCATTCCACGACAGCTAGAACCAAATAGTTACATAAGAGTGTTTAAATTAGGTATTTAACTTATATTAATGGCGGTCCATCGCGATATTCCGCAGTGATATCGCCAATGTAAGTAGAAAAAGCCGGAGATCTTTCAATTGGCCATCTTCCCTCCCCGAAGGTAACCGGAAGAATCCTATTTCTTGTTTGTTTATAAACTCAAAGCATTATTTACGAGTACTCTATTGATATCAGCATAAATACATTCGTAACATCACGCCTTCATTCCCAGGGTGGGATAGGCAGCGGCACAGAAATACCAACGACTCTAAAAAGACTTCTTTATAATTCTATTACTTCATTTTGCACAAGCAGGCCAAGAAGACCATACCAACTGACGTGTCTTATTCAGTAAACACTTCTATAACCTCAAAATGCATCGTTTTTGGCTTAAGCCGCCATTGTCTGGTTAATAAGCAACTAGAGATAAAATTTCGCAAACTTTTTTCCTGGTTTTACATCATAGATAGTTTTTTATGACTTGTCTGAAAAGGGAGCATTTAAGGTTATAAACTGTTTACACTAAAGTTTATATTGATACCAACATTCGATTTCAAATGGTTATACTACGAGTATAACTATGCAGTTAGCTGCCTTCTTTAGGTACTGTTACGTTAGCGTGCAAGGGGAGTTTATCATTGGCATGCAACTTGGCTAGCATTCATATTTTCGGTAACGCGAAATGGCAATGAACTCGATTAATGATTGCGTTTAAATTCAATTGCAACTTTGCAATTTAATGCCGAACTATCAACAGGGAGCAAATAGTGAGAAGGCAAAAGAGCACACAAGCTACCTGCCCCAATTTACCATCTTAACAGTGACACATGACAGGTGACCGGTATACATTGCAAAGTTAACACGCTGATACATCATTGGGTTTCATTTAAGCTGCGCCATGTACATGTAAGTCACCTGTAACCTGTTATTGTCATTATGGTGAAATAATGGGCTAATGAGAAGTGCGATCTGAGACCCAGCAATTCAAATATTGCCAATGCGTTGCCAACCCTGAAAGACAGTTGTTTTAGAGAATCACCTAGTACTTAAGTCGGGTTATTCCCATATTCCAACCTATCCAACCCAGGAATGTAGCAAAATTTCCTTATAAGCTTACCTGGGTTAGATAAGTTGGAAGATGGGAATAACCCCTTAAGTCGGGAGCATTTTAAATCACCAAACTGATTCATTTCTAAAACATAGGTATCATTTGACCAAACTGCTTTTTTTCCATCATCATTTTCCGTCATTTCACCAAAAAAAGTAGTTTGGACAAATGATATGTTTAGGAAATGAATCAGTTTAGAAAAACGATGGTAACCCAAAGGTAGATTGCAGTTCGGAAAGACGAAATTTCAAGAAAATCGGTAGAGTCCCTGCAATGGGACATTACTGTTTATTGTAACGTTGCGTTTTTATCATTGATTGGAACAAACCCAAACTCTGAGAACTAGGAACAATTTTTAGTGTTTTTAAAGGCTGGTAATTATTTGACATTTGATCTGGTTTTGCATTAGGGTTGTCAGCCTTAGATTTTCTCCTCGTTTGTTGGGAAATAAAACTAACTTCAAGATTTATTACTTTATGTTTATTTCAATAATTGTATGGAAATATTTGCTGAAACAAAGTTTTGTAGGGATAATCCCTCCTCCCCAATGAAAAGGTTCAACGTAGGTGAACCGTACGCAGCCCTCAGCGTCATATCCACCAATGCTGAATCAAACCCAAGCACTGACGACCTTACATCATCAAAGTGTAAAAAAATTATCACAATATTAAAAGAATGTGCTCAACCCAATAACCAACAACGAGAGAAAATGTATATAACACCACCAACCGGATCTTATCCATTAACCTACCGCCAAGCAGCAGTGTTCGCATTGTTGTTTCGGTGTGGGGATATGACAAACAGTGAAATTACTAGCATAGAGGCATTCCATCTTGGTCCTCACGGTTGGCAACACATTTGAGGTGTTTAGATTGCAGTCTTGAGAATTTAAATGTAAATAAATATCAAATATCATGTTGGACTTGAATAGTTTGATAGTTAAGTAGTCTTTATTATTTTTGGAACATGAGTGCTTTTCCTATCGATTAGATTAGATACGATACGAGGTTGTGATAGTAAAGGGACGAGTTGACGCTCTGCACGTGTGTAAGTGACGAAGTTAGTTGTCTTACAATATCTTCGAGATGCAGCTCGAAGACAGTAGGTACAGCGGGACATTTCCGGGATGAGCCGGGATTGAAACCAATAGATAAATTTACGAGCTCGTTACAAAAAAAATATGGCTTTCTTCCACCTATAGAGAAAAATGAATGTAAGTTTTTTTTCTAAGTTAAAACAAGCTGCTCTATTTTGCTCAAAAAAGAAAATATTTCTGACAGTGCTCGAAAACTTTATTCGTCACTTTCATACGAATTAACAGAAATGTAAGTTAAAATCTTCAATTTGACGTTTGTATTGTGCATCCGAATACCAAGTGGCGTCTAATCCTAATTTAAAAAGACGAAATCTAACGATTCTCTATGGATTTTCTGAAATGACACATAAAATTCTGAAATTTTAGACTTACATTTAAATTTAGACGCCGCTTGTCCGAATTGGACCCATATTCAAATGTTAAGACAAAAATGTAACATCTACATATAGATATTATTAAAAAAAAAAAAATAATGTTTAAAAGTCACATGCAAAGATTACTTGTATATGAGCCAGACGAAAAGGCTCCAAAAAATACACTGAACTATAACTTCAACAAAAAATTAAACATTAACATAGGACATACAATTTTGAAAATCCTGATGAAAACTTCTAATTCTAACTTGTACTTATACACAAACTAATAAAAGTCAGAAGTTGATTTTAGTATTTTATTGCAGAAGTCATTAAATCATTAAATTAAGCTAGAGTCATTAAATTAAGCTACGTTAGGAATTGCAGAATTAAAAGACTTGTAAGATGAGCGCGGGCTTATGGCCGCGTTTATCGCAGTACATAAAGCATCCGTCACTTCCTGACAATGTGAGTGCGAGGGAGACGGAGTCTTTATCCACAGCGATAAACGCCACCATAATAAGCCCGTGTCGATTAAGGTACCTTGCGTGAAGAAAGTCCTACTTGACTGGTTTTTTGACTAACATTTTGAACATTAAAACTGCGCTGAGATTCTACGCGGTTAACTCTTATGTACGTGACAGTAACGGCGGCCAAGTTAAAAACGATATAACGAATATCAATTTCACGCAGTAGAACGTTGCACAGCACAAGTCACAACGCGATGTCAATAAAAATATACAACCGTTTAGGAAATAACATAAATAATACAAAATCATTTGTAAGTCATTAGTCATTTTTTGACACAAAAATGCTACTACTCAATAAAAGATTTTTAGGAGATAAAACTATGTAAACCTCAGTCTCTCTCGTACATATTAATGATAAACTGGCCTATTTATATATAAATATTTTATGCAATATATATGATATGAGCCCGTGTGGTAACCCGGTTAGAATAGTGCCACTCCATGTCTTCCCGTGGATGTCGTAAGAAGCGACTAAGGGAATAAGGGCTTGTAGTGCTTGCAACCTGTCACTAATACACTAGTAAACTTCTTGGCCTGATTGTGCAAAATGTGGTTACAGAATCATTAAGAAGTCTTTTCAGAGTTGATGGTTTTTCTGTGTAGCTCTGACCCCACTCTGGGAATGAAGACGTGATGTTATGTATGTATGTATACGAGTATATATATATAAATATGAATAAAGTGTGACTATAAAATAAATAAAAGCACCGATATAAAAATAATATCGACCCTTACTGTCACAGCTGTTTACTGTTATCATTAAAGTACCTCTCTTTAAAAAAACGCTTCCTAATCGGTTTATCCTTTTTTCAGATTCACAAATACACAAGGTCAACTTATTTCACCCTGTTTGCGCGGGGATTAACAAAATAGATTTATCAGCACCAGTAAATAATCAATAATGAATACGTTATACCACCACGGAAATCGGAGCAGCCGTTCCAAATTACAAGCGATGCTTGTTGAATTAATTAAAAGCTTGATTTTCATATAATTACAGTAAATATAATTATACCAGCCCGTTGTTTTCCCGGTTGTGGCGGGGCATTGCTATGAATATATATTATAATTAAAAACGACCGAAATTAATGAAGGGCGATGCAAAAGAACATGTTTTTTAATGTCGATTAACTATTTATCGTAAAAAATATTGAAGATTTTTAAATATATCATCTTGGAGCTACTTACCTTGGAAATATATTAGCCTTTGAAATACACAATTTACATAGACGATAATCTATTACAAACTAGAGCACTTTTTTCCCGAAACTGTAAATATTTCAGGGGGTTATCATGACATAACAATGCAGTTTTTTTTACGCTCAGAGAAAAGGACAGAGTTATGTTTATGTAACTGTCATAGCTCTGTCCTTTTCTCTGAGCGTAAACAGAACTGCATTGTTATGTCATGATAACCCCCCAGGACACGATGGTTCTAAAATATTTACAGGTTTGGGGAAAAAAGCTCAAATGATATGTTTGTGAAATGAATCAGTTTGTAAAACGTTTCTTAGTGAAATGACAGGATACCTAACAACTGATACCAGTCTATTGACGCGTTTCTACTAGTATGCAGCCGTGCCACGGCATCGTCGTCGCGTCACCGAGGCGGTAGTGGATAATCACGCCATAACTTTATATCTTTATACATTTATGCTCCCCCGGTTGCCGGGTCGGGGCCGGGGTTGTATTGTACCAACGACAGACTTTTCAAATTGCAAAACTTTTCTATGAGAAATTCACAGTATTTTCCAAGAATATTCTTATTTTCTGTATGGAAAGTGAACATTTTTAATGTTTTTAAATGTTTTCTAGATAGTACTCTTTTGAAAATATCTACAAAGACAAAACTGCATCTTGTCCATTGCTAGGCCAAATAATATTATTAATAGAATTAATAGCCATAGATGTCAAACGAGCAGACGGACCACCAAATGGTAAGCAGTCACCATTGCCCATCGACATCAGCAAGTCCAGGGGCACAGCGAAGTTGTTGCCTTTCAGTGAATATTATTTTATAGCTGCGATTAAAGGAGGACATGTAGAGCTGAGGAAACATCAGGAATTAACATGAAGAAGTGCATAGGTATCGTTTCTGATCGTGGTTCGGTAAAGTACGCGTGTCCTGCGTGTACCTACAGTAGACTAACAAAGTGGACAATCATTAGACATGTAGTGATTTTGTACATGGATAAAATCACTTGAAGTTCCACAATAGGATCCTGGGGGTAGCGGGCGTTCAAAGGCACAAGACGCAAATAATTTTGCTGCCTTGCAAATCACAATTTATCACCTCACTTTAGTGAGGGAAACACTACGTGCTACCGCTCCAGGAACATCACATCCAGCGCCCCACAACAACGGCCCTTTTGAGCTGGTGACGTCATATGGTGGGGCATGGTTCAGGGTCTGTCCGGGTAAAAACGGCTATCTTCCTCCAACCTACAGCCAAACAGCAGGTACACATTGTTAAGTTCCTATGTGGGGATGAGACAATCAGTTAAATTACTAGCATAGCTGACGACACGTTGGGCGACACCCTGCCTTTAAAGCTAGCGGTCCCAGGTCCAACCCGGCTAAGGGCAAATATTTGTATAATGAGCATGAATATTTGTTTCTAAGTCTTTGATGTTTTCTATGTATTTCCCTATATCAGTATGTTTATCGTTGTCTAGTCCCACAGTTCAAGCCAAGAGCTTAGTTTGGGATTGGGTCAATTTGTGTGAGATTGTCCCCTGATATTTATTCATTTATAGATAGGGAGGGGCATCTTTAGTCCTGAGTCCTCCAACGTCTGGTGCTGATGATGAACTTACCTCGTTGTCCTTGTCAGCATCCTTGATGTGCTGCGCGATGAAACGCACGCTCTGCAGGGCAGCAGCCACCTCCGGGGAGAGGTGGCGAGGCAGCATGTTCTCGGAGTCAGTCACTGTTCAGTACAAGAGAACCGTTCAAATTCAAAATAATTTATTGCGTATCATATTTCTCCCCATACCAGGGAAGGCGAGAAAGAAATCGACATGGCGAAACTATGAGGGTCCTTAGTTAGACTACGAATCGCTAAAACCCACAGCAATCATAATCCTGTAAAAAACAGGCCTAGTTTTAACTTTACCCGATGGTCTCTGATGTGCCCCAGAAGCCAGCATGTCATCCTCAGGGTTCGGAGACTTCCTGTAGTCTCCATTGTCGCTGGTCTTCGCGTCTCCGAAAGCATCAGTCAAGCTGTCACGGCTGGGAGAGAAGAATCAATCAGGGGGGCGATTATTGACTTTCGAGCGCTCGAAAGTGAGTAAAAACGGTGAAACCTTTGTTGGTATGACTAATATGTATATTCATGCTAAATAACAGCTTTATAATACTAACCCCCTTACTTATGAACGTGAAATAAGCTTGGAATAGTTTATGCCATGCTTTGTCTTTTTCTGTCAGATGCAAATGTCACAATTACAGATAAGGACAAAGCATGGCATAAACTATTCCAAGCTTATTCCACGTTCATAAGTAAGGGGGTAAGAGTCTCTGAGCTAGGCTGCAGATGGACGGACGGACATGTTGAAACTATAAGAGTTCCTAGTTTGACTATGGAACCCTAAAAACGAGTGGTCCACACCATCCATTTTCAATTCTATGATTAAAATGTTGTTTTGACATCTGACAAACAAACAGTTTTCAAAGTAAATTTTTTTGGTGAGAAGTGTTTAAAAACACTGAAAGAGCACATAAATAATAATATTAACGCCACAATTACAACTTCTAATTAGGTCGTATATTTATTTTCAAAACATGATTAAAAAAACCGCTAATCATACACTTTCCGCGTACAACAAAAAACGTGAATATATAAAACAGACATAATTTCATGTGCTAACATTTTTATCACTCGACTGATTACGAGCACTCGAAAGTCAAAAATCACCCCCCATAGGCCTAGGTCAAGGTGCATAACGCTAAGATAGCGATTTACAATCGACAAAATGTGTAGGATTAACGTAAGCGGGTGACGAATCGCGCCGTTTGCTATATCAACTCCACTTTGAGACGATAGAAAACAGAAACGTTAGCTGCTACCTTAATGAAGCGTTATATTGGCTACGCCTACAGGATCATTTAAGGGTATCTGTCTTTTTATAGTGATAAAAGGCGTCACAACAATGAGTTAGAACAGCTTGCACGCACACATGGTACGGCGCATGTGTAAGATGAAATACATATAATATTTACCTATCGCTGATTTTTTTTATAGTCAGGTGCTTGAAAGACTGTAGATAATTGAATATTCACGTTTACTGATTGAACATTACTGTTTAATTAATTTACAATATTAGCAATGCCATACACATTTGCCGTGTGGTTGCCAGGTTATAATAGTGCCCATCCATGTCTAACCGTGGATGTCGTAAGAGGCGACGAAGGGAATAAAGGATTGCAGTACTGTTAGGCGATGGGCTTGCAACCTGTTACTAATACACTGATAAACAACTTTGCCTGCTTATGCAAAATGTGGTACCTAACAGAATTATCAACAAGTTTTTATAGTTGTTGGTATTGAAGGCGTGACGTTATGTATGTATGTATACACATTCCAATTGACTGTCAAGACAGAAAAATTTGGCCGCCAGCTTTAATTGCTTCTTAATGTAAGGCTCAGCAGAGCAGAGCAAAGCAGTGCTAATTCGTTAATTCGGTTCTGCACACTTTTCTTTTTTCAGTATTCACACTTTAGTACCTTGCCGCTTTAACGCCCTTGACAGATTAGTGCAGCAGTTTAAATATGACGTTAAAGTGACGAAGCACTAAAGTATGGTACATAATAAGCACCGCACATACTTACACACAAGACTAAAGAATAAGACATACTGGAGCCTTTTATCCGATTTAGTGTTGTCTTACTTTAGGTAACTCATCCCTTCATCGAATTTTACTTCATCGAATGTAATTTTTTCAATGTCGATTTTTTCAAAGTCGGTTCTAGTCTAATAAGAATAGAGTTTGACATTAATGAAAGGTTGAGAGATATTCAAAATTTAAGAACAATGATCCGAATTGAACCTTATAATCCTGTCAACTTAATTGCAGTCTTTTTACTCGATGTCTTTATGTTCGATGATTATATAGAACGTTTTAATATCAAACGAGAAATCATCTCAATTAAATCATACTTTAGTACAATCCTATCCTTGTAAACCACAAAAGCGTATCAACTGTAGATTTTAAAAATGCAACTAATTAATTTATAGAACAAGATTTAATATTCTCTGGCTTATGAATGGGAGTTATGACATTTCAGTTCCAACCCCAAGGCGATGTAATTCCTCATTCAGACGTAATTGGTACGAATTGCGAAATATCAGATTATCTATATTTTAATCTTTATACGTAACGTCTTCCCTTCGTATGTTTTATTAATTACCTTTGCTTTGGTTTCGCTTCTATTGATGTTACCGACCATTTGGATACTTTTAATTTTATAATGATTTACTAAAATAAAAAAAATCAGGAAAAAAATTGCAGGCAATCATCATGAATGATTAACCAATATATCAGTGTCAACCTCATCTAATTAGACTAAAAGGCTGTGTAGCTAACATCGAGTAGATGCTAAAATTGAGTGAAAATGATTGAATGACACATATTCATCATTCATATAAAAAATTAAGTAAGTTAATTAAATGATCCCCGTGATTACCCGTGTGATTGCCGGGTTAGATTAGTGCCACTCTGTCTTCCCGTGGATGTCGTAAGAGGCGACTAAGGGAATAAAGGCTTGTAGTACAGTTAGGCGATGGGCTTGCAACCTGTCACTAATACACTGGTAAACATCTTACTCTGATTGCGCAAAATGTGGTAGCAGAATTATCAAGAAGTATTTTTATAGTTGTTGGTATTTCTGTAGCTATGCCTACCCGACTCTGGGAATGAAGGCGCGATGTTATGTATGTATGTGTGTATTAAATGATTTTTGAAATAATGCCGACAGCTAACACAAGAAAGCAAATTGAAATAGCAACAGTCGAGATTGTTGTTACATAAACATTATCTTTGCGCACATTCAATTCTTCTTCTTTTTGTATTAATGGCGGTCCACCTTAATATTCCGCAGTGTTTTTGCCAATGTCAAGTAGGAAGAGTAAAACAGTAAACAGAATCCACATACAATCAAATAAAAAAGGTACTTATTAAAACCATACAAAGTTACCCACCTAATTCAAAAACCTAAAAGAACAAAATAAATGCTACCCAAGTCAGTGCCAATGAAAAACTACATTACTTTTGTATGTATTTATTACTAGGTCAATTTGTATGATCCTTGTTTTGATCTACCACTAATAGTCCTAACAGAAGATTAGCTTGGACTTTCATGCCAGCATTGGGATAAATTCCTGAGTTGGGTACGTAAAGTTCAAAGTACAAATAATGGTCATAACATGTAAAGGTTTTTTGCTAAAGCCGTAAACTTTTTAGGAATGTTATAAAACAAACCTAACCTAATCTAACAGGTTATATACATTGGCCTTTTAAAAATCCTACAGTTTTACGGTTTCAGAAATAAAACCATTATATATTATGACCATTATGTATTATGACCATTATGTATTTTGAACTTTATATATAAATAATAAATAAATAATTCATAGAACAATGTCACACAAATTGACCTAGTCCCAAACTAAGCTCTAGGCTTGTACTATGGGTACTAGACAACGATAAACTTACTTATATAGAGAAATATATACTTAAATACATAGAAAACATCCAAGACTCAGGAAGAAATACTCGTGCTCATCACACAAATATCTGCCCTTACCGGGATTTGAACCCAGGACCCCTAGCTTCGAAGGCAGGGTCACTCCCAACTAGGCTAGCGTGTCGTATATTATGATACGATCCCTCCTGACTTCACGCCTTTGTGCATATTTCTTTATTCCGTGTTATTTTTCACTAAATAATCCTCCTTATTGACTAACCTCATATCCAGCTCATTCGTGTATCCATTGGAGACGAAGGTGTCATCGTAGTCAGGCAGCGAGTACTTTGTGCGGCGCATCATCAGGATCTTGGGCATCAGCTGCAGGAAGAGCTTCTTCATCCATGGTGACATGGTGTGGGTTGACGGGGACCTATGGTGATGGAGCATGAGACACGAGCATTTGAAATGTAGATTTTTTTATGTTATTAAGAAAGCAGGGGAGCGCGCTGGCCATCTAATGGTATGTAGACAGGTCAACAAGCCTTCTATATTAGTAGTTTTACCAGTAGTCTTAACCCCTTCCCCCCCTCACACAAACTCTAACGAGTTAGATCCTACCACTGCAGATCGGTGTTACCAACCCCCTATTTCGCCATCCTGAAAATTACAGGTGACAGGTGACATTTCAGTTTGCATGGCGCAGCTGATGTGAATCCCACTGATGCTTGTTAGTTTTGCAATGTATAGCGACTTGTCACTGTCTAGATGGTGAAATAGGGGGCTGATAATAAGATAGTTAATTGTGATGTCGTCAGTAATCACTGGAGAGGATTACTCAAGTACAATTGTTCGCTTAGTAATAATATCATAAATGCAAAAGTTTGTTTGATGCCTTATCCGATCAAAGTACAACGTTTATATTAACAAAAATTAGACGGTTGTCAACATGACAGTAAAGAAAGCCGTATTGTAAACAATTTAAACATCAATAGCGTTTAAAAAAAATAGAGACTTAACGGTCTAGACAAGATGCGTAACGTTAACATTAGCGATTTTAGAAAACTCCAATCCATCGTGTCGGCGTTGTAAGTATGTCAAATCTATACATTTTGTACATTTTCAAATATTACTAACGTAAATGCTGTGCTATAAGTCTAGCTTCGATAGACATCTACTCCAAAACAGTTCACCATAATTTGCGCGACAAATTATTCACGCTAATAGCTTTTATCGCGCCATCTCGCCCGTATATCACTCGTTCTATTATTGTAATGACAAAATAACAATGCGAGAGTAATTTATGCGAACGCCATTTGCGTTTGCGTTGCACTTTGTTTTTTGTGGCGTAGAAATGGGCTAGGAATAGCAATTGGCAAAATGTCCAGAGGATTTCTGTTAGAATCTGCTCTTAAATTACATCGTTTAAAGGTTTACTGGTTTATATGAAAATAGTGGGTTTGGAATATAGATCTATATAGATATCAAGATAGAACTATAATTGTCGTAGGGTTTTCTTATGGCATGAGGAAGGCGAACGAGACAGTGCTTTCTAAGACCATATACACTATATCAGGGGACAATCTCACACAAATTGTCCTAGTCCTAAACTAAGCTCTAGGCTTGTACTATGGGTACTAGACAATGATAAACATACTTAGATAGATAAATAAATACTTAAATACATAGAAAACATCCAAGACTCAGGAACAAATATTCGCACTCATCACACAAATATCTGCCCTTACCGGTATTTGAACCCAGGACCGCTGGCTTCGGAGGCAGGGTCACTCCCAACTAGGCCAACGTGTCGTTTATTAGCATTCTCAAGATTACAATCTTAAGACTGTAGTCCTTAGAAACTGCAAATACGTTGGCAACCCCGAGGAGTAAGATGGAATGCCTCTATTATAGCAATTTCACAACACAACAATGCGAATACATGGCGGTAATATAAATTGAAAGAGCTGAATATAAAAAGTCTTTTTGGCAGCGGTGGTAGACCGACATGGAAGTGAACGTGCACACGCACAGTATAGTTAGTTAGTAGTAGCCCTTCCTTCGAAGCTTGTGGTCCAGATTCGGTGCCCGGTTCGGGGAAATGTTTGTGTGATGAGTTCGAGAAGTGCAAGGCTGAGTGAGATTGTACCCCGATATCTCTAATATATAAAATTCTCGTGTCAGGGTATAAGTTATTGAACTCCTCTGAAACGGCTGGACCGATTTTAATAAAATTTTGTGTGTATACCGGGTAGGTCTAAGAATCGGCCAACATCTATTTTTCATACCCCTAAATGATATAAAAAAAAATGCAGCGGGCGAAGCCGCTGGCGGGTCGCTAGTTTGTTTATATTATTGATTTATAAATTCGTTCCGAATTATCTTATTCAAATACATTCATGAAACTAACATTTAAAGTATTTCTTAGCTTTCGCTGCGTTCCCAGATACGAGTAAAGAACTCCAAGTTAAGATTGAACCTGAAAGCTTGTTATCTAATGACACCCAAGTATGCGGAGAAAAATCTGCAAACATTAATTATGAATTATGACTCGATGTATGAATGTGGAAGAAGCGAAAGAGCTTTGTCAGGATCGTAGCAGGTGGAAAGAAGTGGTCTCTGCCTACCCCTCTGGGAAACAGGCGTGATTTATGTATGTATCTATGTATGTAATTATTAATTATTTTGATATGTAGGGGACTTTGTTATTAGCTTTATTTGATTTAGGTCGTGTAGACAAAAGACATAGTTAGTCGATCCGTTTAAACTATCATCAGTCAGTATCCAAGAGAAGACACGTGAATTCCATGGAGACAAATTTAAAGGAACGCAAAAAACAAGTTGAGTAATCTAGTTGATATTGTGGTACTTTTTAACTTGTAAAGGTACTTTTTAAATTGTAAAGGTACTTTTCCAACGGCGAGTGAGGCAAGACGAGAACTTAAATAGGAAACACGCATGAAAATCAAAATTGAGTTTTGTAGACACGATTGAGGAGAAATTGTAAAAGAGCATATACACGAAATTTAGACACGTTTATTAAATTTTTACACTTAATCAAAAATTGTTAAATTTTTAATCTTCTTTTAAGGTCTCCATTGTTTTTTTGGCATCCTCATTTTATTAACGAATTATTTTAATAATAAATAATAATAATAATAATAACACGGGACAATGTCACACAAATTGACCTAGTCCCAAACTAAGCTCTAGGCTTGTGCTATGGGTACTAGACAACGATAAACTTACTTATATAGAGAAATAAATACTTAAATACATAGAAAACATCCAAGACTCAGGAACAAATACTTGTGCTCATCACACAAATATCTGCCCTTACCCCCCTTGCCCTTAATTGTATGGTATTGGCTTAAACATAGTAATTTTTGCAATAAAAGCAAATTTCTTTGCATACGTACATACATAACATCACGCCTTCATTCCCAGAGTGGGGTAGGCAGAGCTACAGAAGTACCAACAACTCTAAAAAGATTTGTTGATAATTCTGTAACCACATTTTCGACAATCAGTCCAAGAGCTTTTTAGGTTGCAAGCCCATCGCCTAAAAATACTACAAGCCCTTACTCATTTAGTCGCCTCTTGATATCCATGGGAAGATATGGAGTGGCACTATTCTAACCCGGCAACCACAAGGGGTTTTCTTTGCAAGGTCGGTATATTTTTAAAATGAAACAACAGTTTTGACGTTATTCCTGTCGTCGATTTTGTATAGTGTTTTTGCGGGAGGTCTGAACTATGACTTTTTAAAGCTTCATATCTTATGAAAAAATAACACGACAGAGAGCGTAAGAAAAAACGATGTATCTTCGCTGGAAATGGTTGTTTTAATACAAATAAAAAATCTCGCGCCGCATCGCCTCGCTGGTGGAAAAGCACCTTAAGTCAGTTTCGGTTTTCTTCACATCTAGTGCAAATCATACAAAATGGGTATCTTTTAAAATTGTTAGGCGATGGGCTTGCAACTAATACTGTCACTAATACTCTGGTACACATCTTAGCCTGTTTGGGTAAAATGTGATTACAGATTTAAACAAGTTTTTTTAAAGTTGTTGGTATATACGACGACTGACACGCTAGCCTCGTTGGTAGTGACCCTGCCTTCGAAGCTAGGGGTCCTGGTTCAAATCCCGGTAAGGGCAGATATTTGTGTGATGAGCACATTTGTTCCTGAGTCTTGGATGTTTTCTATGTATTTGAGTATATATAGTACCCATAGTACAAGCCTAGAGCTTAGTTTGGGACTAGGTCATTTGTGTGAGATTGTCCTGTGATATTATTGATATTATTATATCTGTAGCTCTGCCTATCACTCTGGGAATGGCGTAAATAAGTAAAAAGCTTGTAAATTGTGCTGAGCATGTATCACATAATCTCTGAATATCGAACCGCATGCATTCAATGAGGACCACCAATTTAGAGCGCGCCGTATTTCACACTATTGTCGTGTTATCGACGCGGCGCCGCAACAATGTCGCACGATTTACGATCGCCTTTATTTACCCACTCTATGGCGAATTTTACCATTATACATGCATACATACATACATAACATCACGCCTTCATTCCCAGAGTGGGGTAGGCAGAGCTACAGAAATACCAACAACTCTAAAAAGACTTGTTGATAATTCTGTAACCACATTTTGCACAATCAGGCCAAGAAGTTTACTAGTGTATTAGTGACAGGTTGCAAGCCCATCGCCTAACAATACTACAAGCCCTTATTCCCTTAGTCGCCTCTTACGACATCCACGGGAAGACATGGAGTGGCACTATTCTAACCCGGCAGCCACTCGGGCTTTTACCATTATCTATGTTGAAATTTTTGGAATCGCTATCTATAAGTAAATTTTTTTAAAGTGTGCTAGCTAAAGGATAAAAGGCAACTTTTTATATAGCTTGGCCCTAAAACCAATGCAGCTTGACAAATAGTGGATAAAACATCCGTCACTTTCTGACGAATACAGTGCGAGAGTGGCCGTCTTTATCCACCGCGATAAAAGTGACCGTGATAATGGGCCCTGACCTCACTCGAAGTATCTTAGTAAGATCGACTTTAATTATATTAGTATAAATTATAATAGTGATTTTACTAGGCTCGAACTATTGGTACATACAACATTAAACCAACTTATATAGAGAAATACATAAAAACCGGGCAAGAGCATGTCAGACCATGCTCAGTGTAGGATTCCGAAGCCGTAACTACAAACATAAAAATCAACAAGTAATAACTAATTTTCTATTTAAAGTCAATTGGTCCCGTCTTAGATGACTTTAGAAGGTATAAACACTTTAATCGCCTGTATCTCAAGAACCAATGATGTCTACTTAGTCGTGATAGTTTTCCTCTAAAATTCGTTATAAGCTCTTACATTTAAGATTTTTCAGATTTTTAGTATTATTTTGTAATGGCGTTGGGACACTCTAGTCTAACAAAAAATAGCGCTTTAAAGCCTAATATTTAACGGATACCTTAATCGAAAAGTTCTTTCTGCAAACCCACAATATTTTTGAAAGACCTATCCAACGGCACCCCACAGTATGGGGTAGACGAGAAAAAAATATACATCCCCGATACGTGTAGAGGAGGTACCGTAAAAAAATGTTTGTTCCTAGTTTGACTAAGGAACCCTAAAAATCCACCAACATTCAGAAACAAAGACAAATAAACTTCATACCGGGGATTGATAACAGGTTTTTTGATGAGATGTTCAGGGCTGGGATTCTACACAACAACAGCGTTATCGTTTTTGACGTGTTTCCGTAATGTCAACGTTTTGATGTCATTTGCAATAATGGCGACTGTGACGATTTTCTCAGTAAATACTGAAATGGGTTCGCTTCTGAGACAATCCTATATAAGGATGATTTTTTCTAAACACATTTAAAAGAAGTTCCTGTTTTAATTGAACCCAGGACCGAAAACTTAGACAGTTTTACTATAAAAAAGGCAAACCACGTTAAAAAAAAAACCTTCTAATTTCTACTGAATTAGTCCTGGCCGAACTATGCAACATAGTACTAATATCACAATGGTTTGATTGATGATTGATTGATAGATTTATTCGTTAAAATATTTTTTACACGTCATATTATACATTGATATCACATTCTTAATCATTATGTAAGTTTACATACAAAACAAATAAAAAATGTATTAAAGTTTAAGTTTAGTAAGTCACTTATTAATATAGATACAGCAAACAGTTATCCACGCAGCGATACCAGTATCATTGTGAACAGCAGATACTTTCCTAACAGTAAGATGGCCAGTGTCGTGGGTGGGATGATTTCCGCCAGCAGCATAAAGAACACCGTCGGCGATACCAGAATCGAGATAATTAATGATGGTGAAATTGGTGATTTTGGGGTCATGATCCGGAATGCCCATAAGTGAATAAGATGGTCATACTGAACAACTTTTCCGATGGGACCAACCACGAAATCGCCAAAAAAAAACAGCTGTTCCATACATTAACGGTGAATTAAATACAAAAATACAAAAATACAAAATAGTTTATTGAACAAAATCAAATAAAACATAAAATCGAGGCTGTCCGTCAGTGACCAAACTAGGCTGAGCCTGTATCTTGGTCAACTGCGAGTGCGGTTAACAGATAGTACTAAATAAATAAATAAATATAAATGAGAGTTAATGTATGGAACAGCTGTTATTTTGGCGATTTCGTGGTTGGTCCCATCGGAAAAGTTGTTCAGTATAACCATCTTATTCACTTTTGGCCATTCCGGATCATGACCCCAAAATCACTCAGTATAAGAGAATCGGTTTGGCTACGTTGACAACATAACAAAAAATTAAATCAGTGAAAATTGTATGATGTAGGTGAATAAAATCTCTGAGTGGAGTATCTCTGTCTACTGTGTTCGTTATCTTCCTCTCTCCTTCCTTCTTTGTATTATGTTTACTAACAATAAGCATTTATTGTTCATGCACCGATTTTATTTTATTTTGAGTTTCTCGCATCAACCAGGAATAGATAGTCAAGTTCCCATTTCTGTTGTCTCTTAAGCTGAGTACTGACCAACGTTACGAGGTGTATTGTAACATGTTACACAGCGAGCATTCATGCAGTCAGTACGCAGTGTTACGGTGAAACCAGCGAGCAATTACGTGCTGACTGCATGAATGCTCGCTGTGTAACATGTTACATTACACCTCGTAACGTTGGTCCGTGCCCAGCTTTAGGGCCTGTTGTTTGATCAGTAGATGAAAAAAATCGTAACTAATGGTTAAATCTCAAGGAAACGTGTCAAATTTTAGATTATTTTTCAAATTTTAACAAATAGTATAACTACTGATCAAACAACTCGCCCTTACTGTAGCAATCCATATTAAAAGAGCGGTAACATATAATTCATCAGTGATACTACAACAACGGACAACTAGCAACCAAAAACTCTGTCACCATTGGCTGGTATTAAAATGAAATAAATCTAGCTTCGGATTTTCCAGCATTTAACTGTCCGATATTGCAGGATCACTGTTGGTTTAATGAGAAATTACCTGAAATGCACGTTTAGAATGCACACGGTCACCCAAACGCTGAGGGAGACGAGGATCATGGTGAACAGTAGATACTTCCCGAGCAGGGGAATCGCCAGGGAGGTTGGCGGGATGATCTCAGCCAGGCCGAGGAAGAACACCGTGAGGGACACGAGGATAGAGATGCAGAGCGAGATCTGAGGAAAAGACCGATGTCAGTTTTGTCTTTCCATGGATGGAAGGTTTGTTCTCGAAAGTTACATACATTATAGTATAAATTTTATAAAATGTCGGAATCCCTAGTAAATTTCTTAAGTGAATTCCGACCTACATAAGATGGCAATTAGGTCGGAATTCACTTAAGAAATTTACTAGGGATTCCGACATTTTATAAAATTTATACTATACATTAAATCACGCCTGTTTCCCAGAGGGGTAGGCAGAGACCACTTCTTTCTACCTGCTACGATCCTGAAAAATCTCTGTCGCTTCTTCAACATTCATACATCGAGCCATGCTGGCACGTCGGATTCGGGTACTTATGATTCGACCCTTTTCCAGTAAAATTGAGGTTAAGGATGTAATCTAATCTACACGATAATATGCAGGGTATTTTTTGGTCAGCTACTTCCACAATAGGGGTAACTCATACTCATGATACTAAGCACCAAAAAAATAATCTGTCCATAATAGTCAGAAGAGGATCCTCTCTATTTTATAAATCATGGTCACTCGTTTCTGATAGACCGCTTATCGCCACGCCGTTATTGTTTGATACTAAGTAACCTCACAAAACCAAGCCCGTAACAAGTATGAATAGGAAGATGGATCATAATAACGCCGCGTGGTGACCACAATAAAATGAAAAAGTAAGAAAAAATAAAAATGCGATTGCTCTGACCTCACAAGGTTTTTAATTTCTTAATGTGTTATTCGTGATTCAGCATTAATTAAACTATATCTTCAGTTTTGGAAGTTTTCAATCAAAAAACATCTTGTAGAATGCTTAGTTATCGGCTAGTTGGGCGTTTTCCAAAAAAAGTGTACATCGTTAAAGACAAAATTAAGAAAATTTATCTTTTTCCATTTAGTCACGAAAATTAACGTATGTGAATGTATGGCTAATTTTCGTGACGAAATGGAAAAAGTTAAATTTTCTTAACTTTGTCCTTAACGATGATGTACACTTTTTTTGGTAAATGCCCAGTTACTTGTAGACAACAGACTAAATAGAGGTCCGACTTTGTTTTGTGTTACACAATTGACACAAAACAAACACAATTTAGTCTGGAGTGTGAGGCGGAGCTAAACCTATAACTCAAACTTTACAATTATGTCCGGTTCCTAATTCAAACCGCGGATAGATTAGGTTACCTCGAGTCAAAATTTGACAGTTGCCACGTACAGAATGTATCAAATTTTGACTCGAAGTAAGCTAATCAATCCGCGGTTTGAATATAGGAACCGGCTGTTAGACTGCTTATTGCAAATTTGAGATCACTGTGTATAGTTTAAAGTTTCGGCATGTCTGTGTATCCTTCTGTCCGTGGTTTTATTCAGAAACTCTGCTAACTAAGAGTTATTGGGCATAAAATTTCTAAATTTTTTCTGGTGTAATATTTTTTTTACATAATAATTATCATCGAGTGAGGTATCATTGGATAGCCCTTAAAAATCATTATGTAAGTGTAATTATCAATTTTAAGATTTGGGGCACTGTTGAGGAAATATTGAACTCGCCAGAGTTGCTGCAAATACAAATAATAAAAATCTGAAAAATATCTTAAATGAAAGCACATAATATATAACGAACTTAAAAAGAAAACTATCACGACTATGTAGAACTTATTGGTTCCTGAGAAACAGGCACCTACAGCGATTTTACCTACTCAAAAAAAACAAAGATTTTTGACATAGTTTCCTGTGTTTTGTTGTAAAAAGTTTCGGAACCCTACACTGAGTATGGTCCGACATGCTCTTGCCTGGTTTTGTCTCCTATAATTTATTTACGTTATTCCATAAGCGTGCATGATATTGGTAACTGACTGATATGATAACCTTTAATCGCGTGGGTTGAGTTGGGGAAACCAGAGTAATGATAAGTTATAATAAATAATTTGACGTAGAGACTTGTTGTTATAGATATACTTAATAATAATAATAATAATAATCACAGGACAATGTCACACTAATTGACCTAGTCCCAAACTAAGCTCTAGGCTTGTACTATGGGTACTAGACAACGATAAACATACTTAGATAGAGAAATAAATACTTAAATACATAGAAAACATCCAAGACTCAGGAACAAATACTCGTGCTCATCACACAAATATCTGCCCTTACCGGGATTTGAACCCAGGACCCCTAGCTTCGAAGGCAGGGTCACTCCCAACTAGGGTAGCGTGTGGCTTAGATATCTCCTATAGTCATTATTTTTAGTTTAATGTTATTAACTTACAATTGTAATGATGTTATTGGTTCCAGTTTTAATAATTATTATTAACTACTTTATTAAGTACTTGTAATGTAACTTACTCTTAAGTATTATTGTACTTTATGATTAAAAAAATGACCTTCTGCTGGAGTTTCTTGTCCGCAGCGCTAGTAGATTCACTTCATGTTATCGACGTGTAAAAGAGCCCTCTTGTTGCAGAGTTAACTAAAGAAGGTATGAGGGAACAAAGGCTTGTAGTATTGTTAGGCGATGGGCTTGCAACCTGTCACTAACACACTGGTAAATATCTTAGTCTATTTGTGTAAAATGTGTTTACAGAATTATAAACGAGTCTTTCTAGCTGGTATATCTGTAGCTCTGCCTACCCCACTCTGGAAATGAAGGCGTGATGTCATGTATGTATGTGTAAAGAGACGATCAATTAGAAATGCTGCGATTTACGACTTAGAATTCACCTGTATAAATGTTTTGCGTTTTTGTTCAAGACTACTTTTTAGAGTTAAAACAGGATCCTATTAATAAGACTTCACTGTCTGTCTGTATGCCTGTCTGTCTGTCACCAGGATGTATCTCATGAAGAGTGATAGCTAGACAGTTGAAATTTTCACAGATGATGTAGTTTTGTTGCCGCTATTACAACAAATACTAAAAACAGTATAAAATAAATATTTAAGTGCTCCCATACCACAAACTTATTTTTTTGCCATTTTATGCTCGATATTAATAATAGCAACAGGTGACGCGATATACAGAGAATATTTAGTTGTATATTCACTTAAAAATGAAGTGGGCTCGCATACAACAAACGTGATTTTTGTTGTTTTATAGATAATCGTCCCGTGTGGTTGCCGGTCCCGTGTGGTTGCCGGGTTAGAATAGTGCCACTCCATGTCTTCCCGTGGATGTCGTAAGAGGCGACTAAGGGAATAAGGGCTTGTAGTACTGTTAGGCGATGGGCTTGCAACCTGTCACTAATACACTAGTAAACTTCTTGGCCTGATCGTGCAAAATGTGGTTACAGAATTATAAACAAGTCTTTTTAGAGTTGTTGGTATTTCTGTAGCTCTGCCTACCCCACTCTGGGAATGAAGGCGTGATGTTATGTATGTATGTATGGTACGGAACCCTTCGTGCGTGAGTCCGACTTGCATTTGGCCGGTTATTTCTACATTCAACATTTGCCTATGGAGACCAAGCTAACGAATCCAAGCTCTCAACTTAATCATCAGTTCATCAGTTTGATTTACATTATGATGTTCTGAGTTTCATCGTATCCCTTTAAATGAAACTGCTGCACTTGCAACATTTAAACATACCTGATGACATACCAAAATAATTAAAGATATTTAAATAAATATTATCAAAAGAGAAACTTGTTTTTACTGAACTTTAAAAATAAGTGAATATACCTACGAGTATAATGACATCACTGCTTTTGTTTTCATAAGATATCTTGGTGACCTAAGACTCGACGAATTGGCAGATATTCCGGTCGATACTTTATTTTTACATGCGGAGGGTTCCATACTTATATTTAAAAAAAAAACAATTGTTGGAATCGATTGAAAAAATAAAAGAAAATTATAATAATAATCGCTTACTGGTGCATCCATTGCAGTCAATCACCATTAGTGATACAGAGGACCTAAGTGGTCCCGAGGGAAGACCGTAAAACCCAACGGTATCTGATGTGAACACACTGTCGTGGTACGAATAAGGTCGCGAGATCTATATTTTCGACGGGAATTTGTGTGTGTGGGCTAATGGGCTTCTCATGGTCGTGCGCAGTCTAGAAGTATATTATATGAAATTGTCTCAGTGAATGAAAGTAACAAGGTACAAAAGTCTAATAGTACATTTTGATGCAAGTGTGGAAGGTATGTCATTTTACACGAGTCCCGAGGTGTCTTGGCCCGAGCTGCAAGCGAGGAACAAGACTCGGGACGAGTTAAAATGACAGTTCCGCACGTGTATCAAACGACGTTTTTAGTACATATGCAAAAAAATATCAATGAAACAAAAATAAATCAGTAAATAAAACTATTGCAAGAGACAATTTATTTTTAATTGGCACAGAATATATGTATAAAATGGCAACGGTTTAGACCATTCAGCCAAACAAAAAAATATATCACATAGTAATTTAATTGCCTAGGTATATTTAAAAATCAAAAAGTATAATCCACTATTAACCAGCGGTAATGCATAAACGTGGATTCACATTACGCTGAGCTAGGCTGGGCCCGGTTTCGGCATGGTGTAATGTGAATCCACCTTAATACCCAACTACCCGATCATTCGTAATACTAATTCAGATTCAGCCATCTTGATGAGAGCTGTTTTTTTAATATTGCCTAGATACATTTTATGTGTGTATCTATGTATGTGTGTATTTATGTAATTTAAATATTTTAAATTATATTACCTCTGTAGGTATAGTTTCAATGCTGAATGACGTAATCTAAAAGTGGTTGAACATGCAATCTATTTGCTTGGATACACGGCTTGGAAGTTGAAACACAATTATAATTTAAAAAAAATGGAAAACTAAAACGCACTAGTGCGAAATATCCAACTTTTCGCACGATATACAGCTACCTAAAGTACCACTTTTTGAGCAACTGTGTTAAAAACATATTTATGACTTCGACTATACTTCCCAACCCTTACCTCTATGAGGTGCCTATTTCATTGAGTTGACGAGGTACTGTCTGCCATTTTGACTTAAATTATAAGCTTTGAAAATGAAATACTACATGTGTAATGAAATAATATTTTTACCATTTAGTGAATACCTCTAAGAACTCTAGTGGCCCCTTAAATTAGGTCAGGGGTCTTATAAATAGAGATTTCTCGGTATCGCCTTAAATCATTGGGACCTCGTTGTAGCCACTCCGTATCAGTTCACTGTGGGTGTCTTACATTTTGATGTAAATTGCGCTTCACGAGGAAAAGTGAGTAAACTATTTTATTTTATTTTTTATTTGCGTGCGACCTTAGTTAAAATTCTCATGGAGAAAATTAAAAATAAATAGAAATACAGTGGCGGGAAGGAGGTTTTGTCTCATTTTGGACTATTAATTAGTTGTTTTCTTTGCAAAACTTCTTGTGTAACGGAATTTAATTCAAATGTCGTCAAATGAAGAGGAAATAATGCTCTCACCTACTACACACTTTAAAAAAAAAAAGCAAATTAACTAATTGAACAAACATTGCCACCTAGATATTTCTTTTTTTTGTTTTAGCTCTGTTTTATTTCGTCGTAATCGTAGTGAAAATCAGAGTGTATAACTCGGTTTTAATTTCCATTTTATCCTCGACTTAATTATCCACCCTCGCCTACCGGCTCGAATGCGATATGTCTTGAAAATGGTTCGTTTTATACCCTTGTTGTAAAATCTACTATTTCACACAAATAAAAATAACAGCTAGATTTGAATAGTCCTGAACATTCATAAGAAATAAAAGAATACCCATGACTAATTTCCTTTGTCTTTTCAACAGCAATTACAAAGATGAACCTGATCCTAGTGGTTCTGGCGGCAGTCCTGGCGGCCGCCCGCGCGGACTGCGAGGCCTGCATCGCCGGCAGGTGCCACTACCGCAGGACTCTGATCGAGGGCTTCCACATCTCCGACCAGATGGCCGTCGACAGGCACCACGACGTTCTCTATGTGCAGCTCAACTCCAACATGAACACGGCGTTCTTCCTCGAGGACATGAAGATACAACTGGTGCAGTTGCTGAACACATCAGGGTTGACAGTGGACCAGGAAGACCATGTCTTGTACACGGCTGATCACGCCAACACAGTGTACAGATATGAACCGGGTAGCAACGTCACCCAAGACGCTTTAGTTAATGTAACACACCTAGAAGCAGATCTATTGTTTCACAAAAAAAAACTTTACTATACGGCGAAATGCTGCAAGGGATTGTACTTCATTGATGAAAATAATTCCACAAAGGAATTTTCTTACTTGAATGAATTCAAAATTATTGATTTTGTCATAGACGCAGATGATACGATATATTTCGTGGCCGATAATACTATTTACATGTACGTACAAACTTGGACCAAAGCTCCTGAAGTAGTAACTCAAAATCAATACGCATTATCTGTGGATAAATACGGGCAAGTTTATTTCTTAGATGTATCTCTGAATGCTATTTATAAGATGGACAACGCAACCAAACAGCTCGTAGACTACGCAGCTTACAACAGTGGTACCGTAAAGAAGTTTGTATTCGATGACGATAACAACATCGTGTTCCACGATTTAGCTAGCGGCAGTGTGAACCTTTGGAAACCCGAGGATTCGAATTGTAGCATTGAACCACCTCATGCCAAATACCTAATCAAGACAGGTTCAAACAATGCTTGCAACGGCCCAATGCTCGAAAGTTCTAATATGAGAAAATAATCTTTAAAGTTGTTAATATAGAATAATGTATGCTTTCAAGTAATTTGCAACTTGCAATTAAAGATTTAACAAAATATAGGATGGCTCGTAATTTCACCATATCAGACAGACTGACAGACAGTCAGACGGATATGGACAGGTAGCCGCCTACCTGACTATCTGTTGTCGGTCAATCACACTCACTTTTTCTTAGTGAGACAGCAATTTTTCAACGGCGAACAGTTTTTGTACAGAACCCTCGGTGCGCGAGTCCGACTCGGCTTTTTTTATTCCCATCTTTCTTTCTCATTGAACGTGTTAAAGTATTTCAGCATTGAAACGAGTCGCTTAAACGCGTTATGCCTCTCTTGCATCGCTGATTCTGCATCGGTCTCTCTTTCTAATCCTCATGCCAACAGACATTTATTTCCACATCACACGCACACGCTTTATAGGGTTCCGTACGCCTGAATGAAAAAAACGGAACCCTTATACGATCACTCCCGTCGTGTCGTAAGTAGTGTACCTACTCTGTCTATCTGTCACAGAATATTGGCTCTGAATGTTGCCCTTCCACCAATACATCATATATGTATTGCTGTGCTTTACACGGTCAGCGTAGGGTCCCGTAACTTACATACCTATTAATATTCAGACTAAAGATTAAAAAATAAATATATATTAGTAGGTAAGTAATATAAGAAACTAACTTAGTAATAAATTATGCCTTTAAATGTATTATATAAATATTTATTTTTTTATTATATTATTACTACAATAGTAATAAATTGAAATGTGCCATAAATATAAGTTAGTAAATACCTAAGGAAATACTAATTAAATGCAGGGTAATTTTTTTATCATTGCACAAATTTTAACATATGATTTTGTATCGTTAATATAATATATTACAACAATAAACCGAGTTAAAAAAATATGCAAATTATCTCTTTTTTACCTTCTCGTGTGGACACAAAGTCACACTAGAAATGATGGGTTGTCAAGCTGTAGGTATGCGATACACTGTATTGATATTCTAAATTTGAAATTTCATGTGCAGCTTATCAAACAACAAGCCCCTCTCCTAGTGATATTCTAAATTTGAAATTTGTTTTATTAACTTACTTAACAACACTCCCGTCTCCTCGCACCCCTGCATTAGAGGGTCCATGAATATCGTTAAGTTAGTGGAATCATTGAATCAGCAATATCTCTAATATTTTGTAAGCTAGAGTAAAAATAACACAACATGTGTTATTGATTAACAATGGCGAAGCAAATATTAAAATTTGTGCACCTATTAAAAAATTACCCTTTAAGTAAGCGGTAGCCTCACGCCTAAAAGTGTGCCCTACAGCGTCCATAATGATCCTACAACCCGCACCTTTGCGGCAAAACTGTGACAACTTTTTTTGTCGCAACTTTGAAGATAGCACAGTTTTGTCGCAAAGGTACGAACTATTAAGTTAGTTTAAGTACCACCTGTATACACCTTATGGAAAGCAATAAACGATTGAGTATAGAATAAAGATCTATAAAGACCAAAGAAATAAATGACGACTATTTCTAAGGTTGTCTGGAAGAGATCGCTATTTAGCGGTAAGACCGCCTGTTGTATACCTATGATTTATATGTACTGTTCCATGTTCTGTTTTATTTTTTATTTTTGGTGTTCAATAAAGAGTATTTGTATTGTATTGTATTGTATTGTATTTCTCCCTCATCTCCAAATCTGAGCCTAAAATGTTGAACTTTTTTACCGAAATGTTCTTGTAACTTAAAAGCAAACCTATAAGAAGTGTATGGAACCCTCTCCACGTGAATTAAACTCGCATTAACCTGATTTTGGATCACTAATGTTATTTTATCTTCATTGGGATGAGGAACAAGCTAAATACGTCATCCGATCACCATCTATCTTCATCTATCTATAGTTCAAACCCGTTACAGAAGTGCGGTTTTCAAAAATGTACATAGTCTGTTAAGGACTAATATAAAGAACCTGTCCAATTTCGTATTTAGGTTAGGTTAGTAAAATTAGCTACTAACATAAGAGAAATGGTGGTATAGCAAGTGCGACCATATTACTGACGGGTGAGGATTTAATCAGCTTCCATTATTGAATTTGAGTTACCGCCTATTAGCGTATGAGGGCGGTATACAAAGGAATACCTATGCCTGCCGTCTCGCGACAAATATCACTTTTCTGTTGTCTCTTCCTTTTTTTTTGTTTTTTGATGTCTTAATGTTGCGTTTTTTTTTTCTTTCTTTCTTCTAATATTCGAGACGCAACTGACTAAAGTAACGTGATGAGTTGGACGTAACGTAAGTATTTCAAAGTAACCGGTGGGAGCACGCAATCAGTAGGGAAGATTGGCGAAAAAGAGGGGAGGCCTTTGCCCTGCAGTGGGACACAATAGCAGGCTAATAAAAAAAACTTACGGTTACGGTTTCTTAGTCCTTTGTAACCAACGGTCGGTTGTCAAGAGCACCGAAAACGGGTCAGTTAGTACAGAATTTCCATAGAAAGTGACCCGTTTTCATTACTCCTGATTGTATACACCTTTTGTATCAGACTTACCTTCTCCCCAGAATCTGAGGGTAAATAGAACACCAGGACAGTGAGGAACGTCAGACCGACGCAAGGAATAATGAGATTCACTGTGTAGAACAGAGTTTTTCTTCGCATCGTCAGTTTGAAAGTTATATCTGCAACAAATGTCATTAGAAGTTAAGAGGCTAAGAATGAAAAAGGCATGGCTTTATGTGCATCCACGCGAAAAAAGCGAGATAGAGATAAATTGCCTTGATGGCAGCTTCAATATCAAATAAATTTTTGTTAACGTTTATTAAAAAGTGGTTTAACAGGATTAAGAAGTTATAAACCCCGTGTGGTTGCCGGGTTAGAATAGTGCCACTCCATGTCTTACCGTGGATGTCGTAAGAGGCGACTAAGGGAATAAAGGCTTGAACATAGTACTGTTAGGCGATGGGCTTGCAACCTGTCTTTAATGCACTGGTAAACAACTTAGCATATGTAATATATTTAAGATATGTATTATATGTAGGAAGTTATAAATACTCAAATATTAAATGAAAAGACATTGTTAAAGGTCGTTTGGTTTGAAAGATTTTAAGCATGTTTTTGTCTGGCAAAGAGTAATGTAATAATAATGTAGTAATGTAGTAATGCCTTTAATCTGATTAATTTGCAGCATCAATAGCAATTTATATTTAAATAAAGTTGCACTCAAAATTGGCTGACTACTGTTAATCTGATTTCATGTCACAAAGGGCTAAAGAGTAAAAAAAAAATTCTTGCCTTTTAGAGACATTTCTAGGAATTCACCAAAATCACTGTTAACGATAATTGCATGTCTTGGTAATTGTTGGTAAGTCAGCTATAAATGTTAGAAATAGCCAATAACCTAGCTCAAGGGAAGCGCTTGATTAGCCTTATAATTTTATATCACACCTGAGAATGGTTCCTTAGGACAACAAGGGTAGTACTCTTCGTTCCTGGTGGCTGGAACCTCCAGGATGTCCCATTCGACTGACAGGTAGAACTCGCTTAGGTCTATGCCCACGTGAACCAGGCTGCTGCCTGGCGCTTGGTCCATGTGCTTTAGGTCTACCTGCGGAGAAAGTTAACAATGTTAAAGTAATTTTTTACAGATATTATTAGGAAAATAAAGGTCGCTAAGACAAATTCCAAAAACAGGCACTTCTCCAACACAACGCAACTCACTGCGTCCAACTACGTGTACTAAACGACTCATTGTATACTCCACTCACTTCTCTTTTCCTGCTATGTTTGCCAACGCGGCTCTGAGCACTACTGGATACATCCATTGGCACTTCTAAGCGTCCCTTTTTAACACACAGGCTGCACGTCATCACCATCAACCTCTGGTCTCAAAGGGGGGCTAGTGCGGCAACCTAGCGACCAGCATCAGACAGCGAAATTAAATCTGTCAGTGCGCTACATCACGCTAACGAAGTTTCCCCAGTCAGTCGACCTATACATATACAATTTCCAACTTCATCCCAATGGACTTCGGTTCCCAGGCATCCCTGAAGAGAGGTATCTTTATTGTCCTCTCTTCCTACAGTATGTTTTTAACAAAGGATTCTTACTTGTAAATGTTTGAGAGGATATGGATTAATTTCAGCTCACAGCTTCTTAAACTATCACATGTTTTTCAGTCACGGAACCTTTATAACCCTGTTTCATAGTTCAGGTTCATCATGTTTACTAGCTGACTATACATTGGCCCTATTGGCTAGATGAGATGCATTTGCTATCGTTATCGATAGCGATAATGTATAGGATTGACGTAAGCTGCCGTAAGCCGTCGCTTCGAGCGCTTACGTTAGATTTGTAAGGGAGAAGCGACTTGGATAGATTAGATTAGAAGGCTAAGGCCAGAGCAAAGCTTACAACCCAGAACATCTAATTGCTTTAAACGAGTAAAATTATTACAAAAAATATATTAATGACAAATAAGGTAGATGTCCAAGTGCTCGTCGCTGTACTAGTACTTGTCACTCTATATACTTTAAATTGCAATGAATAAAATAAAATCAACATTACTTTTATCACAACTCATTTTAGCGATGAGAAATGTGTTGACTTTTGATATTTCACACGCCAATTTTAAAATATTGAACTTATTTTCAATTGAAAGCACCTGACATTTACTCGTACACTCCGATTGAACAACATTTTTATTCATTTTGAGAAATTTAGATATGGTCACCATATAAAACAAATTCTATTTAACAAAAGTAATAATAATATAATAATAATAATAATAATATCACGGGACAATGTCACACAAATTGACCTAGTCCCAAACTAAGCTCTAGGCTTGTGCTATGGGTACTAGACAACGATAAACTTACTTACATAGAGAAATATATACTTAAATACATAGAAAACATCCAAGACTCAGGAACAAATACTCGTGCTTTACTCAAGTAAAGCTCATATCTCCGAAAATACATGAAAACATTTTGCGTAGATGTATAAATGAACGTAATATCACGACGCAAATAAATATTTTCTCTTGACATGTCGAGCACTCGGTCGTCTACCTGATGCCATTATTAACCAACATGTTCTGAACAGTCTGTTATGAACTCCTATAGTATTAGTGCAAAATGACTTACAAAATTATGAAGTTGAAAATTTGATGATGAATCAGTACAAATCAGTAGTATGAGAAAATTTGGGGCAAACAATTTAATGTAGGCCAATAAGAACCCCAATGCCATACATTTCGATCATACAGATTTCGAAATTCGTTTACGTTTAAGAACATTGTCTTCACTGGATAATTTAGAAGCTTACTTGGGCGCCACTGTAGGTCCAGGATCCGAACTTCATGAAGCAGGTCTGCTCGTCGAAGGGGAAGTACTCCACGTTGATCTCGCAGGAGGATTTGTAGATAGCCGGGGGTTTCCAGTTCACCTCACCAGTGTATTTCAGAGTCGCTTTCGTCATTAGGGTCACCTGAAATTATCAGAGATCAAGTTAGAACCATTATTTAAAAAAACATTTGATCTATTATGCTGAAGACAAATACCTCTGACAAAACTGCTATAGCAAATTGAGAGAAGGTTTGGCTACTAAATGTTAGGTACCGCCTATTGGTCGACAAGGGCAGCAATGTTCCCATTAGATATTCCGGTATAAGACAACCAGTGAAATTTCTAATTAATATACACGCTAAATTACTAATTAAATGTATAATTGTCCTAAACTTTAGGATTCTGTTTTTTATGCGGGTTTTAATCCAGTTCGTAACTACACAGGACTCATAATGATCACTAAAGCAAGGATTTTGGTGGAAAATCGTGGTTCTAAAATCAATGGAGTCGCTATTTCCTAATGTTTTAAAACCACCTGAAACGATTACCATATGATTATACTTTGCGCCATCTATTTAAAACTAAGTATCTGTTGCCCGTGATTGCGTACGCGTAGAAAAATAAAATGTAGCCTTTAAAAAAAACCGTCAACTAATTATCAAGTATGTTTATAAGTTTTATAACAAACAAAAACATATTTTTTTCTCGTTACAATATTAATGTACTCGTAGATGACGAAACGAGTCGAGCATACTTACTCGTAACAAACTATGCACCTCTATAGGTTTATCCAAGTAAACGTATAAGTGCATTAACTTGCATTCTCATCTTGAGTGACACATCCAAAACTGTTATATCAGAAGGGTCTTGAGGCAGACATCTCACTAAAGATCAGTTACATACATATATACATACATAACATCAGGGGGGTGATTCTCTCAACACAGCGCTGCGTCGATCTTAAAGGTGATGTTTTATCCGGCAAGTTTAAGATGTCCCGTCGGAGCGTACAAAACACATTTTAGCGCGTGCCTTATAATTAGGCAGCAGGCCTTCATTCATTCCCAGTGTCGGGTAGGAAGAAAAACCAACCACTATATAAAGACTTGTTTATAATTCTGTAACCACATTTTGCACAATCAGAGCAAGAAAGTTTACTAGTGTATTAGTGACAGGTTGCAAGCCCATCGCCTAACAGTACCACAAACCTATATTCTTTTAAAGAATAAGTAATAATATATATCATTTCTCTGATCTCCAGGCCGAGCAAAAACACGAGTCATTTTATTAAGAATTTCACTACAATCTGACTGCTTTCATGCTCGTGGATACAGAAACTTGATCAAGAACCGTGATATGGTCGCGTTTATCGCGGTGGATAAACCATCCGTCACTCTCACACTGTACTTGTCAGAAAGTGACGGATGTTTTATTCACGTTTTGTCCCCCCGATCGAGTAAGCCCCCAGGCCTTCGTAAAATATACCTTACCTCATAATTTCCGTCCCAGTTGTTATAGAGTACAATGTCCGGCAGCCAGATGTGTTCGGACGGCACATACAGCATCTCCACGCCACCGTAGTCCTCAGGGTTCCACTGCAGCTTGTAGTCGAACCATTTCTAGAAGAAAGCAATAAGTAGTTTTTGAATGGAAATGATAATATTGACTTAACCATTTATGGTCAGGTAAAAAAATAGCCTCTATCCCAATGGTTAAACCATATTGTCTTTGACTGTTATGGTATTGTTATGAACTCGGCCGCCATTACTGTTATGTAAATACGAGCGATAGCGACAGATAAGGCTGACCATAGTTAGACCAACAAAAGGTTATAATATAGTTTCTAATGTTGTAGAGATAATGGTATAATTAATGGCTTCAGTCCTGTTACGGTGTATTTTGCCAATGTCAAGTATTTATAGACGCTATTAGAGAAGATATCACACGCGGGGAGAATTGTTCGGTAAAAGAGTATCTTCTCTTGTGGACTAAACAGAAGCACATGGGGTTGACTTAACTATCTTTCTTTCCTTCAAGACATGTCAGAAATTAATTTAAGCACACTATTACTTGCGGGACTATTATTGTTCCTACATATCTCGAGTGCAGCGACAAACCTTTAAAGGTTTCCAAAACTGCCACGAACCGCACAAAAGGTACCGTTATTAGATGAAGCAGTACCTGTTCTACCCACAGGTTGGTGGTCATGACCTGGTTCTTCAGGTTGACCTCCATGAGCTGCGACAGCTTCAGGCCCAGCCGCACGGTCAGGATGTCGGACACGTTGGTCACCGGCCGGATCAGCCGGTTGTAGTTGCTCAGCAGGTCGTCATATAGGCGCTTCACGTACGGATTCGCTTCTAAGAGTGTTACGCCTAATGATATAAAAAAATGTGTTAAAAAACACTTGTTTTTTAGGGTTTCGTAGTCAACAAGGTATCTTTATTCAAGTTCAAATGGTTTATTGCAGGTCACATTACAAGTATTAAAACATATCGATATGACGCCCTGCATAGCAACAATACACAGTAGAGCTTATTCTTATTACTTACATATTTATTTTACAATTATGTATTAATTAAATATTGCACAAAATAAATTAAGTGTTACAGAAGTAATCAAAGTAATAATACAATAAGAGACAAGTATAGCATTATTCATTGACAAATTTACTATAAAAAAAAACACTTGTACTACATAAACATTTATTACTTATGAATAAATTGAATTTTCCAATAAATAATGTCGACTTGGCTATGTTTTTGATAGAGTTTGGTATGTGGTTAAATTTTTATCGCCATTTCGCCATTTGACTGGACGCAATAATTTTTAATTTGGTAAACGGTAATTTTAATTTATTCAGATTTCGATAATTTCTTTCATGTGGTTGCCGATTCCGTGTGGTTGCCGGGTTAGAATAGTGCCACTCTATGTCTTCCCGTGGATGTCGTGAGTGGCGACTAAGGGAATAAAGGCTTGTAGTAGGTACTGTTAGGCGAAGGGCTTGCAACCAGTCACTAACACACTGGTAAACATCTTAGCCTGACTATGCAAAATGTGGTTACAGAATTATCAACAAGTTGTTGGTATTCTGTTGCTCTGCCTACCCCACTCTGGGAATAAAGGCGTGACGTTATGTATGTATGAATTCAAAATATGTGCATTCGGTTCATATTTGGTTTACGCAAATATGACCACGTCTCTAATTTTCGTTCGCAACTCAAGTGGCTTCCTATCCGTTTTCGCCGGTACTTTCATATACTTAATCTCTTCTACTGTGTTCTGTTCCTCCCTGCAACCCCGCGTTACCTCAAGGAGCGTTTTAACTTTTTTACGTCGATTCGTTGCTCCCAAAATTGTATTTTAACTGTACCCTCCTCATCATCTAAATTCTACAACAATTCCTTTACTTTTCAGGCTGTCCGTCTGTGGAACTCCCTCCCTGTGGAGCTGCGGCAGGCTAAATCTTTACCTGTATTTAAGAAACTTCTCCTTGAGCACTTTTTGTCGCAGTCTTAATTGTATTGTCTCAGTACATTTCTCTCACTATGCATTTCTGTCGTGTGGTTGCTTTTTTTCCCTGATGGGGATGTATTGACATTAATGTATGTATTTATTTATTACTATCTATTTATTCATGTAAGTCATTATAATGTATTAGTTTGTATTAGTATGTATTTGATTATCTATTTATTAGTTTGGTAAGCGTGTATTTATAGGTATATTGTACTTTATAGCTAGCATAGTTCCTTGTTATTGTTTGAAATTGGTCTGCACCACGTACCGTGTAAATTGTTTGAACTTGCACCTTATCCCTTCTAAGGTTGTCTGGAAGGGATCGCTAATCAGTGATAAGACCGCCTGTTGTTTACCTGGGTCTTCTAAATTGTGAAAATTCTGTGTAATGTTTTTGTATGGTGGACAATAAAGTGTTTTGTATTGTATTGTATTGTATGTATGTAATTGTATGTTTTAAGTTTCGCCATGTCCGTCTGTCCGTCTGTTTGCGGTTTAACTCAAAGTCTCTTGGTATTACAAAGCTGTTATTTGGCTGTGTATAATATAGGTATAAACATTACGCCGACAGTTTTTTTTTACATTAGAACATCGAGTGAGGTATCATTGGATAGGTCTTTTAAAAATTATCAAGCTTTAAATTTGGGGGACCGTTTTGAATGTTGAACTCGAAAAGTGTTATTTTCTCTACAGTTTTTACAACAGGAACTTATTTAAAAGGTGTGAACTGAAGAAAATCAAGCAAATAGAGATTTTTCTCAAAACTTTGCAATCTTTTTTTGTTTTTACTGAAGAAATAAATAAACTGTCTAGTAGGTAATTGCTAAAGAGCTTAAACGCCACGTGGTCTTTTCTAGATAACAGCTAGTGCTAGATTTGAAAAAACAAAACACGGTTTCAAGCAGAATGACGTCATTTCTATCACTCGTCCCAAGCTATAGATAAATTAACGAGAACATGGAATTGCATATGTAGTAGTAGGTATTGTATGTTTACAGGCATTCTATATTTGAATTTTCTATTTTCTCGTACTATCAGCATAAAAAGAGGTTTGTTATATATTGAAGAAGTAAATACCAAAATAATGTCAGTGTCAAATTGTGAATATTATTTACGGTGTGCATATATTTTTACGTCTCATTTTATTATATTTTAATTTATTTTAATTTTATTATACAATATTATTTTTACATATATTATTTTAATTTTATTTATTGTACCAAATTGTATTCAAACAATCTTATTATCAATACTTGTGACAGCTCAGATGAAGAACATGATAAAGGCAAAAAACAGAGGACTACTACTTATCCCATTTCTTAAGGGTATGTAATTTTATTAATATAAGAGAAAATGATTCTCCTTTTGTTGCAAATGGTACAACCACTACAAATGCAATTCCATGTTCTCGATAATTCATCTATATAGGTACTTCGCAGAATATCATATTCGCTAAACATGGTATTAACATTTTTAATACTTTTAGCTTTGGTATCTACTGTTGGCATCACTGTAGCTACTTTTAATTTTCACTTTTATTCGGTTTAGTTTACGGGGCCTTTTGTTTTCTTTTTATACCGCACAATTGACCGAACTATATTTATTATTATTATTTTTAACTGGCGTCACTACTCTGGTTCTGGCAGAATATCAGTGCTGTGGTTTACCACAGTTTTATGCGGAGCCAGCGCCTTCTCGTCTCACCATCACATGGCTCTTTTTCTGCATTTATGTTTTTAGTTCTAAGTTAATTTTATTTCGCAAGTAAGGCTTTTTACAATATTTATAAATAATTGATATTTGCATGTTCCTTTTGTTAGCCTAAGAACCCATGTATTGTGTGAGATGAATAAAGATGTTTATCTATCTATCTATCTATTAGCAATTAACGTGATATTTGCAAATACGATATTAGTAAAACATGATATTCGCAAACACAATATTCGCAAAACATGATATTTGCAAATAGTGGAATTAGGTAATATAATTGTCCCGGAGGGCCAAACCATCCAGATATATTAGGATCCGTCAATACTGTCTAATTCATGTCTCGTTAATAATGATGGTTTGAGAATATGATGTTTTCCGAATATCGTCTTTTGCGAATATCATGTTTTGCGAATATCATGTTTTGCGAATATCATGTTTTGCGAATATCGCGTTTTGCTACTATGATATTAACATACTATTTCGCTTTATATTCAATTGCTGAAACTAACGATTTTTTTTTTAAACTAGTACAATTAACACGATTGATTGATTAATTCGATTATGTCCCGTATTCGAATACAAGATAATAACATTATTAAGATGGTTATCCCCTATAGTGCTCCTGCATACCAGCTTAATAGGATATTCAAGCTATTTGTAGCTCTTGGCAGCCCTAGTTACCAACGGCAGTTAAGGAACACTGGCACGACTCATCATCAATCATCACAAACTTACTCCAATTACTTTTATCAATCTCTTATCAAAAAAACCATCAAATGAGAACACAATTAATTAATAAAGTGGGAAAATAAAACTTACCCACGCAACTCCTGGCTAATCCAAGAAATAACCACACAAACTGCAGCTTCATTTTGTTAATATTTGAATATTCACTTTATTTTCACTGAAATATGTTTACAGGAGACAGGAGAGGCTTTACATATGAAAAGCGCATGCGTGATCAATAGGAAAAGTCGGGGACTGCAATATTTGACAAGGTCATTATTCCAGAGAAAAAAACATACGCTAAAATAAACCTTACACGTTTCACAGTTAGAGTAAAGATTTGCAAGCTATGAAATGGCGGCTTTAAGTCTTTTTAGCAACTAAAGAGTTTCGCCTTAGAATTCCCTTGTAAGTGCTCTCTAGCGGTTTCAATAGGAACTACGAGTGACATCTACTTGATATAGCTACGTGCTAAAGTGGTAGCGGGGTGCCATGGTCATTTAGTTCTTCATACTTGGCATAGATGGCATGAAATTCTAAATAATAGGAGTTGCTAAAGTAAATATGACAGAACTTGTTTCTTTCTTTGTTTAGATGGCGCTACTAGTGTAGAAAACTTAACTATTTTATAAGCGCGCTGGTAGCAATGTTCATGTTTTGAGAACTAAAACGTTTAAACAGTTAAGTAGTTCTATTTTGAGCCACCGCTTTTATTTTATTGGGTCAGTTTTTTTTTATGTTAAGGAGAAGGCACACGAGCACTCAGGCCACCTGATGGTAAGTGGAATCTGAGACCCATAGACATTTGAATTCTCAAGACTATAATCCTAAGATCTCAAATGCGTCGCCAACCCTGAGGATTAAGATGGAATGCCTCTATGCTAGTAATTTCACCGGTTGTCTTATCCCCACACCGGAACACAACAATGCGAACACTGTTGCTTGGTGGGTGGTTAATGGATAGGATGGTGGTAGCGATCCGGACGGACCCTGCACGGGGTCCTACCACCACTAAAACAAGTTATTATAACTTTCTTACTTTAACCTACAACCTACTTAGGTACATAGTTTGGAGGAGCGAGAATTACCCTCATTTGACAGTCTGTTTAAAAGGAGGTTCCGAACTTGTATTGTAGCAAAACATTTACTTAATAGGTACTTAATGGAATAAACATTTTTCGTTTTTAGTTTTAAATCCTATGCACTCTACCTATATTTTGAGTATCGTAAGGAGGTACCTACACTTTTTACATAAAAAATATACTTTTAATAATACAACAATAAATAATAAACAACTGCAACATACAAAATAATTTATTTATTAAAACAAGCTTACTTAAAAAAATACGTTTAATGGCATCTATAACTAATTTATTTGCGATATTTTAGCTACCTCTCATTTTGCCTAAATCTAATATTTTGTAAACTCCTGTATTGTAAACTCTCGCTGGATTCATCTCCTTCTGGAATAAAAAAAAACCATTATACTATGCAGCTATTTTTTCTACGTGCGACCCAACTTTCTGGATTTCATATCATAACGCCTTAATCATATCAAATCCAAAAGGTGGGACCGTAGGTTTTAACCAAATAAGTTAAGGCGAAGGGTACGGCAAAATTATGAAATCGAGGTGTTTTCGGATAAATTTCTTGGTAAAACTATAGGAAGTGGTAGGTTTAAATGATAACAATCTGAAGACACATATCCTCAAGTTTGGCTCTAGCTCATTTATATAGTTATCTTACTCATAGTAAGCTCTATATACAACTTTGAATAAACCGTTTTTAAAAAGTTTATATTGGTTTTATTCCGGCTGGGCGATTTAGTCTGTTGCCAAACTTTCCACACTTCTTTTTAAAGGCTTAATGTGTGGTGTGAGCTGAAATATTATTAGTTTTAATAAGAATTTCCATGTTATATACTCAAAACATATATGCTCCTAATGAAACAATCAACTAAATGTTTGCTCTTAAACTATGACTAGGCGTTTTGAAGCATTTTGTTGAATGTGGCCAAAAAAAATATATACAAACTAAAAAAAAAGAGTTTAAAATACTCAAAAAATAAACAAAACTATTTTAAACAAAAGCTAAAATAATTTGAATAAAAATTGTTTTTAGTGTTATATAATGGATTTGAACTTGCATTCACGTTGGATCAGTAAAATTTCGTAAAAGTTATAACTACGTATATAGGTACCTAGGTACTCAAAACTTCAAAGCGATGAAAGCGACGTTGCGAGCTCGGTTTGGGTTGGCGTGTGGCGGCCGGCCGCGGCGTTGCCAGATCGTTGGATGTATTTGTTTCCTTGGTTGACAGTTTGAATGTTTCAAACTTTGTTTTGCTCCTACGGTCAGTTGTCACTACTTTCAGTTGTGAGTCAGTCAGTTGCGTTCTAGTTCTACTATTCCGTGCGAACAAGTAGCTACTGTAGTTTTTTTTATATTTTGTCCTTTGCGTTGTTTGGTTTCAATTGTGTTAATTATTTCTTTTGATTGAACTTCGTGTTTTATACGTGTGAAAATGGGGAATAAGCGGGGCAGAAAACCTTCTGCCTCAATCAAGTTGCTTCGGAAACGTCGCGGTCGATGTGGGCAACAAGCTAAACAGCAGCGAGATTCCGCTGTACAGTAAGTACTTACAAAGTGTCCATAATATGCATTTCAAAAGTAAAGTACATTACTTACGTGCCTACATAAAGACCTCATGGTTGCGGGTTTCACATGGGCAGCAGTGTATCAACTGGGAATAGCATAATTGATTTACCAACTATGAGAGTTTTTGGCTCTTTTATTATACTTGGATTGGCAGTTACTATAAATATAAGTTTTAATTTTTGTTTTAGGCCTTCTACCATTCATATTGAAAATCATAATCCAGTTTTTACTTATACTTTAGACATCTTTAAATTAATACTTTTTTCTCTTAAGTACGTCTAACATAATAAAGAAAGTTTAGAGTGTATGAATGGTTCTTTATACTTGGCATTATACAAAGGTAGATTTGTAAACTTCTGTATGTTTTGTTTGATCTATGATCTATTACAAACTACTAAACTAGTTCCAAAGCCAGCTGTCCTGGGTTCAAATCCTGGTAAGGGCAAATATTTGTGTGATGAGCATGAGTATTTGTTCCTGAGTCTTGGTTGTTTTCTATGTAGGTACTTCTCTATCTAAGTATGTTACCATTGTCTAGTACCCATAGTACAAGCCTAGAGCTTAGTTTTGGACTGTCAATTTGTGTGAAATTGTCCCCTGATATTTATTTATTTATTATATTTATTTAGTTCTCTTTATTGTTGCAGGTCAACATCTGGTCATGGTCATTTTGATAATAATTTTGATGTAGTGTATGGTGATAATATATCCAATGGTTCTGAACAGTAAGAAAAATATATATTGTGAATATACATGCTATACAGGATGGCCAATGTAGATCGGTCAGTTTGGGCAAGTATGAAACTATAAGACATGATTTTATTGACAAGAAAAACTGCATTCATATATTTAAAAGAACTAAATCTCTGGTTGGGAATCATAAGCAAAAGTTTTGGAAAATAAAACATACATTATTTCTATTTTAATATTGATTGTGTAGGTGTTAAGCAGTAAATGTTACTATGAAACATTTGTATGATGAGCACGAGTCTTGGATGTTTTCTATGTATTTAAGTATATATTTACATACATACCTACATATATACATAACGTCACGCCTTTATTCCCAGAGTGGGGTAGGCAGAGCAACAGAATACCAACAACTCTAAACTTGTTAATAATTCTGTACCTAACCACATTTTGCATAGTCAGGCTAAGATGTTTACCAGTGTATTAGTGACAGGTCGCAAGCCCATCACCTAACAGTACTACAAGCCTTTATTCCCTTAGTCGCCTCTTACAACATCCACAGGAAGACATGGAGTGGCACTATTCTAACCCGGCAACAACATGGGGGGTATATATTTCTCTTTATTGTTGTCTAGTATCCATAAGTACAAGCCTAGAGCTTAGTTTGGGACTAGGTCAATTTGTGTGACATTTTCCTGTGATATTTATTAATTTAGTAGGTGTTTGAAAGTACAGCCATTTTTTTTATACAAAATTGAACTCGTTTAGGTTAGATATTACTATTGCGTTTTGTATCTTTAAGTGTCGAATTTGTGTTCGTTGTCATTTCAAACACCTACTAAATTGAATTAAACTAGGGTCGAGGATTATCTAACAGACAAAAATGCTTGGCCTAAGATACATAACGTAACATAACTAGATTGATACTTAGATACATAACGTAGCTTACTAACAATCTAGTCTTGGGGACATGGTTTCTGTGTTTCTGTAGGAGAATGTATCAAAACTTTATTTAATATTTTTTTTCATTTAGTTTTGCACCGCCATGGGTAGGTATAAATATTATTATTATTTTATTTATTTGCTCCTGTGTTTATTAGAAGTTTCGACACGTTTTCCTGCTTAACTGTGCATGATGTATATATTTAGAAATTTTATTAATTGGTTGATATAATGCTAGGTTAAGTTCTATCATTGTCATAAGCAATATTAAAAAAAAATACTGACTGTTGAGTCTTGTGGCGCTTCTTCTCAGCATTGGTCTCCTCTTGGGAACCGCTGGTAGAATTTTGACGTTTAAAAGTGCCCGTGCGGCATACTTACTGAATAAACAACTTTTATCTGTTATCTTTTTTATCTTTAAAGGATATGGTGAACAATGCATTTTATTCATTTTAGATAACATATTTCATAGTAACATTTACTGCTTAAGTCCTACACAATTGATATCTAATTAGAAATAATGCAAATTTTACTTTTTAAAACTTCCGGGTTTGTTTCCCAAACTGAGTACCTACTAGTGTTTGTTAAATCTAGGCATGCAGTTTTTCTTGTCACTAAAATCGATGATATGGATCCTAAGAACAGATCTTTGTATATCTTACAGTTTCAGACTTGCCCATACTGACCGGTCTACTACATGGGCCACCTCTCCAAATTAACATAATACAATTTAATCTGCTCTTTAATTATATGCCGTAATAATTAATTTTGAATCAATTATGAACATGATTGTATACTTATGTTTTTTAATCTGCTATTTCAGTGACAAAAGCAATGAAACAAAGTATGGGAGAAGAATAGTTAATGTATTGCAGTTTTTTACTCAATTGCAAGAAATATCGTCCCATGGCCCGTTGAATTGCGGGTTACAAGCAGTTGAAATTATATCGCAAACTCGGAGTGGGCTCATCTCACTATATGCACTTAAGTGCAAAATGTGCAATATGACATTTCAAATGAACAATGATATCCCTACTGATGTAATGGATCTCAATACTAGTGCAGTAGCAGGCACAGTGGCCATTGGATGTGGATTCACTCAGCGTACTGATTTATCAGCTGCTGTTGGCCTAGTTCCCATGTCCAAAAACTTTGTATAAAAAACATGTAAAAAAAAGATTGTTTACTGCGAGAAATTATCGACCCAAGGTTTACCCGAAAAATGGCAATAAGGGATCCAGACTATATAATAGGGGCCATGAAGGAACAGAAAAAGAAAGAAAAAATAAGAAAATGAAAGCTATGAAGCTTAAAGGAAAGAAAAAAAAAAGCCCAAAAAAAGAGAAAACCGGACCACGAAATTCTCGACGAATCGCCGCCTTGCCGTAGACCACGTCGAAAATAAAATATTTGAATACTTTTAAAGTACCTAGTATTATTGAAAAAGTTTATTCCCCTACTCCTGGGCCTCTATTCTACTGCGTTATAACGAAATCGCGTTTGAGGTTTATGCCACAGTCTCCATTATTGTCAATGATAATTATAAGAGTCATCAAAACGTTCACAATACGGAACCAAGTAAAATTAGATACACGGTAATGACGACATTACCGTGTAGAATCTCAGCCTTGTCGGGTATGGCTAGCACATCTTGTTTTTTCTAGCTCACTCATTGCGTCTGTATCGTAACAGACTAGTAGTACGATTACAGGGCTGCGATTCTACACGGTAATAACGATATCGTTTTTGACCTGTTTCCGTATTGTCAACGTTGTGATAACTTTTTTGTCATTTACAATAATGGCGACTGTGACATAAACGATTCTAAAACACGTCAAACGCGATATCGTTATAACGCAGTAGAATGGAGGCCCTGTAAGTTTACCATTGACAGAGAGTTTGCCTTAATTTAATTTTCAATTTTCAATACCCACGTCTACCGATTTAGTAATAAGTATTTTATTTGTATGAGATTAATATGAAGGCAATCCATCTGTCAGTGGTAAACTCAACATAATTCTACTGTAGTAGATAGTAATCACGTAGAGGTCGTTTTAAAAGAGCTGGCACGAAACCATGAAAAGAGGGAATGAAAGTATGTACATAACTAAATTTTTGGTTCGAGATATAAACTGTCTAAAAGATAGCACTCGCACAATCCTAGTAGACCAAATTTTTCTTTGATCTAATATTCATGCCAGCTATTCAAGAAACAATCTTTACGTGTTAAAAAATACTATTTATGTATTTACTTATTTGATAAAAAGCTATTTTTGACATTCGTTCCTGAATTTGAGATAGTATATAGAAAAACGCAAATTTATTATATTGCTCGGCCTAATGAAGCGCCATCTAACAGTAAATCCATGCCTGACTCTTGGACAAATAGCAATATGTGGTCGATCGCAGAGCTTACTCGTTAGATGGCGCGCGAATTAAAATTTTACTCGTCTGCCCGAATGAGCAAGGTCAATTGCCCGCCCCGTCGCCTTAATAAATAAAAAATAGGGGTCAATCTCACACAAATTGACCTAGTCCCAAACTAAGCTCTAGGCTTGTACTACTACTACTACTGTACTAGACAATGATAAACATATGCTTATATAGACAAATACATACTTAAATACATCGAAATAATCCAAGAATCAAGAACAAAATATTCGCGCTCATCACACAAATATCTGCCCTTGCTGGGATTTAAACGCAGGACCGCTGGTGATTCCAAAATCACACCCTGTACTCAGATTCGCATCAATCGGTTAGGACGTCATCGATCCGTGAAAACGGAACAGGGCTGAGATTCTACACGGTAATAACGATATCGTATTTGACGTGTTTCCGTATTGTCAACGTTTTCATAATTCTTATGTCATTTACAATAATGGCGACTGTGACATAAACGATTCTAAAACACGTCAAACACGATATCGTTATAACGCAGTTGAATAGAGGCCCAGTGCACATAAGTATTTCTAATATTTATATACCTACCTCTATCGGGGTATTTCGGTAATGGCCATAGACTGTAAGGGTAGAAGTAAGCGTTAGGCATTCGTCGCACCACGATCGACTTCTCTCGCATCGTCTTAGAATCTGCAATGTGAAAGCATAACCGTTAAAATGTAATTTCCAGATTTTCATGACAGGCTTGGAATAGATTGGGATGTGATCAACCACACACCATAGATATTTAGGCTACAAGAGTGCTAGCAAACAATATTAAGTTCGAAGGTGCAATTGATACTTTCACTCAGCTGATGGTATCAATTGAACCCTCGAACTCTACTTTGCATTTCCAAATCATAATCAAATCAAATTCTTTAATGATACAGATAGAGATAAAAATTAGAACTACAATAGGAAACCTAAATATTACTGCTAATGATATGATACTTTACAATTTATTAGGTTTAGCTTGTTTCGTAGAATGACACCATAAAATTACCAAGGCAGAAACAGCGAATGTTATTTTTTTATAGGGAAAACTTGCTTAATTCGTACCCCCTAAGGGAAAATGAGAAAAAACATAAAATATAACAAAAACAGAAACATGCGACTTATGTTTTAATAAACTTTATTCTATGAGTATTCAACAACAGTACCATATTGCACTTACAATTCGTAAACTTTAGAGTAATAATCTTTTTTTTTTTAAGTGGAAAAAGTACGATTTAGGATTATGTACGCCTAATTTGTACCACGATATTCCTTAATCGTACTTGGTTATCTTATAATTAGTTTCAGTCTCAAAATCACAGCAAATCAACTAAAGATACGTCTTTATATTACTAGATAAATATTTTTTAATTCTGCATAGCAAATCTAATAGTTTTCTGTAGTTCTTTACAGTCATCACAAGCATTTTTATCAACTCCAGCACAAAGCTCGTGAACCCAGGTCTCACAGTGGGTGCACTGAATCATATCTTCTTTTCGATTTTCTTCGCACAACTTACAGTACCAGTTTTCTACATTTTCTTTTTTTTTTGTTTTCTTTACATTCTTTTTCTCTTTGGTAACATTTTCCCTTTTCAAGATGTTTAGTTCTTGGAAGTTCTTGCATACAGATTTATTTTTTGAATCAATAGGTTTTTTATTTTTATGTCCACTTGTTTTTTTTCTAACTTTTATATTCTTCAATCGCTTTTTTCATATTGGCTGGAGCCCAGGAGTTATATTTGCGCTTAGCCATATTAACCTTAAACAAAAATAAAACGTTAATTCCTAATTCGTACCGGTACGAAATAGGCTCATACGTTGAGTACGAATAAGGCGCAACGACCAAAACCAATTCAAATTTACCGCGCAAAAAATGCTTGCAAGGTTGGCGACAGTACCTACTAAGAATAAACTCGTAAATAAGTTAAGAATTAAACAAAAAAACCCAAGTTGAATCGTTCACACTAACTTGACACAAAACCCTTATGGAATAATCAAAAATTTTAGTCAAAATTTGTGAAATTACTTACTTTTTTAATAATTTTAAGCAGAGCAGCGGTGCGGTGTTGTCACTTATGTCAGGTAGCATGGCGGACTAGTGGTTTCATTTTATGCCATGAGTGTCGCTACTGTTGCATTCCGTTCGGAAATAACGCTAGGGTACGATTTAGGCACAGGTACGAATAAGGCAAGTTTCCCCTACATATAATGGCGTAATCAACCAAAAATAAAAAGGTAGGTATTATATTTGATGAAGCATAATGAATTTGTTCATTATACTTATAAAATAAAATAAAATGCTTGCTGACATTGTCACGAATTTATTTTTCATCATCATCATCATCATCAGCCAATGTTCGTCCACTGCTGGACAGTGGACATAGGCCTCTCCAAGAGCACGCCACAGAGTTCTATCCTCGGCCATCCTCATCCATCCGGTACCGGCGACTCGTTTCAGGTCGTCGGTCCAGCGGGCCGGCGGGCGTCCCACGCTGCGTCTGCCAGATCGTGCTCTCCACTCAAGAACCCTCTTTCCCCATCGACCATCGGTTCTTCGGCAGATGTGACCAGCCCACTGCCACTTCAACTTGCCAATCCTGGTGGCTATGTCGGTCACCTTGGTTCTCTGACGAATGACTTCATTTCTGATGTGATCCATCAGAGAAACTCCAAGCATAGCATGCTCCATGGCTCGCTGAGCAACTTTAAATCGGTGGACCAGTCCCGCCGTCAGTGTCCACGTTTCCACACCATAGGTCATGACTGGCAGTGCGCACAATTTATTTTTAGTATTCTTAAATATTGTCGTGAAAAGACAGAGTTATACTATATTATCTGTAAAACCATATAACATTAACAGTTGCGATAGCTCTCATTTACTTGACATTAATGGCGGCCGGGTCAAAAACAATACGATAACATGTCAAAAGCTATATGGTTTTCAGTGTAATTAAAAATATTTTGCATCCCACTATTAGTGGTCCTGTTCCAACCTTGCTTATTTTAGTTATGCTATTTTCTTTACCCATTTAAATTAGCGTATGTGTACATTATAGTATACTAGCGACCCGCCAGCGCCTTCGCCCGCTGCAAATTTTTTTTCTCGATTTTATTTTTAGTTTTGTAAAAAATAAATTATTTTTTCTAATAAAAAGTATCCTATGTTGCTTCTAGTACCTTCCAGAATATGTGAACAAAGTTTCATGATGATTTGTCAAGTAGTTTTTGCGTGAAAGCGTAACAAACATCCACGCTTTCAAATTTATAATATTAGAAAGGATAGTGATGGACTGATGGTACGAAACCCTCGGGGCGCAAACCCGACTCGCGCTTGATGGATTTTTGAAGGGTTTTGAACTTTTGATGGTAGCGAATGCCTTTAATAATTTGTTGTATTAAAGTTGTGTAATTACTTCCTTATTTACTAGTATAACCAGTATAACATTGGCTTTACCATATCATAATAGATTCCAAATGCTAGTGTTCGGAAATTAATTATTTATTCATTACTAGCTGACCCAATAGACGTTTTCATGTCTTAACTATGAACATTAAATTCAAATGATTACAATTAATAAATTAAAAATAAAACATGGCTGTCAGTCGTTTTACAGTTGGCGCCATTGACAGAATATCAATCTTCAATCAATATCATTTACAACAGATGCATTATTAACTATTTTCCAATTTTCCCCGCATCTTTCGTATTTTTTTAATTTATGACAACCTTCTATTGGCAATAAGTAACACAATAAAAAACAACCGGGCAAGAGTATGACGGACCATGCTCAGTGTAGGTTCCGAAGCCGTTAAGTAATAAAAAAACAATAAGTAATACCTAATTTTCTATTTAAAGTCATTTTGATGCCGTCTTAGTTGATTTTAGTAGGTATAAACACTTTATCGCCTGTGTCTCAAGGACCAATGATGTCTTCTTAGTCCTGATAGTTTTCCTTTTAAATTCGTTGTATGCGCTTTCATTTAGGTTTTTTTAGATTTTTAGTATTTGTAGGCTGTAGGGGGGGACACTTGACTCTAACAAAAATTAGAAAGAAATAAATAAAATGCATATATTCGTGACAAACAACAGACAAACAAAAAGGAATAAAATCTGTCATAAACAAAAGACCTGTTGTCACGAAATGGTTCCAACTCAGCGTTATGCTGGCAGTCAATCCAGCGCTGATCTTCCGCTGGAACCATCCAGCGCAGCCACGGCAGATCACACACACATAGCACACGCACTAAACTAACTTAACAAAACAAGAGGGAGCAACAATACAATTAAAGAGGAATACCAAAAGCCAAAACCAAAATCGAGGGTCTTGCGAATATAATACGAATCTCGAAACTGCGTAATTAGCGCTTTAAAGCCTAATGTAACATTTCATAATCGATCAACGGTGTTTCAAAAATATTACGGGTTTGTGTAAACGGGTGATTCTTCGGCGTTTTAACCGCCGTCATTGTTGTCTTTGCATATTATTTCAGACATAATTAACACGTCTTTAATTAATTTACAAGAATTATAAACTATCCCTGGTACTGCTTCTAGTTACATCAAAATTTGCTCGTAGTTATCATTGTTTTGGTCAATATATTGAAGACAACAATGACGGGCGGTTGAAACGCCAAAGAATTGCACAAACAGTTTTTCGATTAAGTAATCCGTTTATGAAATGTTAAGTTTTAAAGCGCTAATTTTTATTAAGTGTACAGCCAAAACTACAAATACTAAAAATCAGAAAAAAACACTTAAATGAAAGAACATATAACGAATTTTAAAGGAAAACTATCATGAATAAGTAGACATCATTGGTTCTTACAGGCGCTTTAAGTGTTTATACCTACTAAAATCATCTAAGACGGCACCAATTGACTTTAAATAGAAAATTAGTTATTACTTGTTGATTTTTATATTTGTAGTACTTAACGGCTTCGGAGCCCTACACTGAGCATGGTCCGACAGGCTCTTGCCCGGTTTTATTGTATAGATTTTACAATAGTATGAACCATAAAAATATACCTACTTACCTCTTTGTAACGACACACTACCTAGTACATATTTCCGCCTTTACATTACAATTCAAACTAATCGTTCCGGACTGTTGGAACAGTCATTCCAGATCAGTGAACAAGGAAGACAACTAGGAAGAAATCGCATCAATGCCATACTCGTTAGAATATTCCGCAAAGGGGAGAGACCGGGGTAACGTTCCGCGGAAACCATAATTGATCAGGAATCATCTCCACTTGGAGAAACGTAACCAGGAAGACCAGAGATGAGTGTGATTGTTGTTGTTGCAACTATGTAGGTACAGTGGGCTAAATAAGTGGGCTGGCTATTTTGAAACAACTACCAAGAATATATTAAAAACTATAATAATGTAGAAGAGAAAAAAAATCCGACCAAGTGCGAGTTGGACTCGCGCACGAGAATTTCCTACCATTATCTATACAACATTAGACACTATATAGAAGCCCCCTTTAATTTATTTTATTTTTATTTATTTATTTGTTTTTGAAGCGAATATACAAATAAATATTCGGTGAATATTCGGTGACTTCTTGGCCTGATTGAGCAAAATGTGGTTACAGAATTATCAACAAGTCTTTTTTAAGTTGTTGGTATTTCTGTAGCTCTGCCTACCCCACTCTGGGAATGAAGGCGTGATGTTATGTATGTATGTATGTATTTCAAGCGTCTTCCTGTGCCCGTTATTAATATCGAGCAAAAATCGGCAAAAATAGCACGTTTGTTGTATGGGAGCCTATTAATTTTATTCTATTTTTAGTATTTGTTGTTATAACTGAAATACATCTTATGTGAAAATTTCAACTGTCTAGCTGTCACGGTTCATGAGATACAGCCTGGTGACAGACAGACGGATAGTGGAGTCTTAGTAATATTTTCCCGGTGGGTACGGAACCCTAAAAATACACCTAATGGGACACCAACGACACAACAGTATGTTTTAAAAAACAATTGAGGGTAAAGTCAAATGAAAAAGAGTAAAAGGAAGACCAGCTCCTATTTCACCATCTTGTATATTACACGATTTACACGTGACAGGTGACAATCCTATATACATTGCAAAGTTAACACACTGATACTTCACTGGGTTTCATATAAGCTGCGCCATGTACACTGAAATGTCACCTGTCACCTGTTCTTGTCAGGATGGTGAAATAGGGGGCTGGGCTTACTGTACTGTAGTCAAATACGAAGAGATTCAACGAAACGATGACAGATCACATAAATTAAGTGAAAGACAGTACAGTAAAAGCTGAATGATGTTCACATATGTGGAAGGAATTTCTTCCTAATCTTAGCCACACTAAATACAAACGTGCGACGCGAAACGGCGTTAGGCAAGTGGTTAGTTTTTCTAGCAGAGTTCTCCTTTCGACGCGAAAATAAATCCCGTCCCATCATCTCAAGTACCTACTGCTAGCACAAGTTGTAGTTTCTCGCTTGTCACTCAGTGCATCTCTGTCATTACAGACTAGATAGAAAAGGAGATCTGAACGACAAATAAGCCGCAGACAACATGTGCTGGCTAGCCCTCCAGAGCGCCCACAATGCTAGTCAGCGGCCGGGTACCTCATCACTTCATCGAATGTATCATTTCACCGAATTTCATTTCATCGAACGCTATTTTCTGCTGAAACCATAATGTTTTCGGGGTATCTTAAACATCTAACCTAACCTAACCTACGTAATTACTGTTTAAGATACCCTGAAAACATTATGGTTTCAGCAGAAAATAGCGTTCGATGAAATGAAATTCGATAAAATGATACATTTGATTAAAGGTGTTTCGATGAAATGATAGACACCCCAGCGACCGGGTATCTCACACAGTGCTATTTGTAGGACTACTAACATTTTTTGTACGAGAAACAACATCTGTTACTTTTTCCTGTCTTGCACACGCATTATTAATGGTTCTTCCTCAAATTAACCATTGAAACGCAAGAACTATACACAGTTTACGTATTCATTTGAGTTTTTAAATACATACATACATAAAGTAACGCCTTCATTCCCAAAATAGGGTAGGCATAGCTACAGAACTTCTGTAACCACATTTTGCACAATCAGGTAAACTTCTTGAGTTTACTGGTGTATTAGCGACAGGTTGCAAGCCCATCGCCTAACAGTACAACAAGCTTTTATTTCCTTAGTCCCCTCTTACGACATCCACGAGAAGACATGGAGTGGCACTACTCTAACCCGGCAAAAACTTATCAAGTTCTGGATGAGATAGAGACAGAGTTATTATAGAAATCGTATGGCTGTGCCCCTTTTGTTCTCTGAATTATGGCAGGTTTCAACAGCCCATAAAAGGCCTCTGCATGAAATTCCCGTCCAATTGCAATAATAAAGGGACGGTTGTGCCTAGGCCCTACTGAGATAAATATAAACGCAATTTGCGAAATTGCCTAGTCCATCCGCAAACGCCGTCCATATTCATTAGTATCTCGATATCTTGGCAATTGTCCTGACGCTCTGGGTGCGTTAGCGAGGAAACCATTTTTCACTTGAGATTGTTTATGCAACAGAACACATTGGCCGTACATCATTTAGCGTTCTTCCGTCAGCTTTGCAGTGCAAAATAGGTAGGAAGGGGTGTTGCTATTCATAGATTGGAAATCTACTGACGAAGTAGTCATTTTTGGAAGGTTCGCGGCAAGTGTGTCAACATGCAAGCTGATTATTAAACCCCAAAGGTCGCTTCGACCAGTAAGTTACGTGACCTAACAAGAGCATTCACAGCTTCAGAACAATAGTGGCACAATTCAAAATTTCAGCTATCAAACATCAAGTCATAAGTTTTTTACTATAGAGAACTAATTCGAAATTTAAAATTTCTTAATTAGGTCACTATTTAATTGTTCTCAAGATGCGAATTATACAACAAGGAGATAGGGTGGCCTTTTCTTTCTGCATATAAACTACATGTCCTGTTTACTTTAGAACAACTACCTAAGTTTCCTTGTTTCATTTTTTATAAGCGTTACAATTATAACTTGACTCCTCATGCGTTTTTCTGGAGGAAGTGACCAAGAAGGTAAGATATATCCGTTTACTAGTACAGCTTGTATGCCTAGGATGATACAAGTATGCATGTTTTCCCAAACAATACTATATAGTCTCACAGAATTTGTGAACGCGTAGAGGTTATCAAAATATGGATGGTTGAAAATAAGAGTCAAAAAAACTAGCCGCAAGCACACAAACCCTCCGAAACCTCAGTCAGGAGCCGTAAGAGAAAGCTTAGGCATTTGGTGTAGGTACTCGGAAGTGTTTCACGCTTGTCTTACTCCAGCCTTCAGAGGTAGCATAGGGTAGACATAGTAATCATAGTAAACAAAAGAAATAAAGATTAAGAAAAGTTTGATAGCGACATATATGGATGTAGGTATATGGGTGAAATTATGCACATAAATTGTATGGTATTGTGTGAATTATATACTCGTATGTACAAGATAAGCGTGTACATATATTATATTCAGAGGGCATGTAAGGTAAAATGGAACGCAAGTGTATGAAAGTGATAGATTGCGTGATATACTGATGAGTGAATGAGAAGAAAGAGTATCGAAAGTATTTTTTTATGAAAGAGATGGATGTATAGTATTTTTAGTATATAAGAAAAGAACGAAATATATACAAAATGGCGACAGTCGTTGTTGGATTCTTACAATTTTTTTAAGTATAATTAAGAGTAATTATTAACAGTAGTACAAGAGCAAAAAGTAACATATAAAATAAGGTGATGTTGTATTTTTTAGAAAATTAAAAAGTGTCTCGTGTTCTATACCGCACAAAATCGTGAATTAGTGAAGCTAGATGGTCTTTCGCGACCTCAAAATAAAAGAAAGACAAGTATTCAGAATAAAAGTGCGAGAGGAATGTTTGCGAGAACTGGAATGAAAGTAACAAATTACAATTTGCAAAAATAGACTCTAATCATGTTGGAGGACATGTTTTTTCCACTTCCACCTCACCATAAAAGATGTGAAGTCTCCATTGTACCTAAGTCAAACAGTACCTGGTCTACAATACTACGAGTAGTAGGTATAACTGTGATACGTAACAAAATAAACTGATGCCGACTGATTATTTTCTTCTCGACAAAGATCTTGACTAAGGCCACAGGACTAGTCTAGCCCCGACCTACGTCGTAAACCCTCAATATTCTCAATCTAGGAGCCATAAACTCTGCGTTTGCACCTACGTCGTGCCCACGCGGTTTTCATGCGTCACTAGGAAGTGTTTGCAATTTACCAATTACATACCTTGTACGGCAAACGTAACGTGACAATGTGCGTGGTTGGGAATTGCAAACGAAAGTAGGTGAGGGCTTGTGTTTATGTGGAATATTTTTGTTTTTTTTGATAATTATCGAAGTTAAATGCCAGTTCTAGAAACCCCTTCTTTGGTAATTACCTAATTACCTATGAATACCATTTAATACCGGGTTCTCACAGGCCTTTAAAACGAAAATGTTCTACTAATAATGGCTATTGTGTCGTGAGAGTGAGAGAAAAGTTTTTTTTTTGGCAGGTACTAAGCGCCCGAGCACTCAGGCCACCTGACGGTAAGTGGAATCTGAGACATTTGAATTCTCAAGACTAAAATCTCAAGACTGTAATCCTAAGGCCTCAAATGCGTTGCCCCTGAGGACTACGATGGAATGCCTCTATGCTACGGTTGTCTTATCCCCACACCGGAATACAACAATGCGAACACTGCTGCTTGGCGGTTGGTTAATGGAAAAGATGGTTGTAGCGATCCGGACGGACCCTGCACAGGGTCCTACCACCACTAAATGTGTCATATAAATATTTATTCAAGGCATGGAAAAAGGCAAAGGAGCTTAAAGCTTATTTCACCATTCTGACAATAGAAGTGAAATAAGGGTCAAAAATAGCGGTTAGTGGGTAATTTGTAATAACAAGACTACAATGCATTGCCAACCCTGAAGATGGAATTAATTTATGCTAGCCATTTGTCTTACCACACATACTCCACAATATTCAACACTAGCGTATGTACAGTCAACCACTTTAATAGGCCACTACGCCCTATGGACTATGTCAACGTGACGTTGTAAAGTAAATTAAATGAGGTCTCTTACGTTTTGGTTGACAACGTCACTTTGACATAGTCCATAGAAGCCTGGGAATCAAATTGGTTGACGTGTGACCCTATTGTCTTTTTAAGTAGCCCTTAACCGTTACATCAAATTTCAAAGCCGCGCGCCGCGTCGTCCAAAAATAGGGTAAAGCAGTTACAACGTCCTGTCAAGCCCAAGTGCAGTACTATCTGGGTCACTCGGCAGACCAAAGACGCCGCCGACCGTTGACATGACGACTAATACTGATAATTCGGCTTCAAACAACATCCTTTCGACGCTACCGTCTCTACAAAGCCAAACAGCTAGTAAAGGATGGATGATACCGTTCTGTTAAACCGAAAGTGAATAGCCACATACGTAAGAAGATTGCGCTGAGTGTGTGTCGAAAGTTGAGCACGCGGGGCGTTTTAATCCTGCGTCTTTGTCGTTTGATAGATGTGAGTGAAGGATGGTTGTTGTTGGATTTGGATGGTTGTGAATGGGGCGGCCAGTTCGCTTGGATACGGCATTGGTGGCAATGATCTGAATCTCCGCGAGATAGCGGTCAATCGCTCAGACCTAATGGCCTACGGGACAGAACTCGTGCTACTTAAATTACTATGTAATCTCATATTTATCTCAACGGAAAATTGTACGTATACTTCTTTTTAAACTGGAAGGCTTGTTTTTCGGTTGTTAATATTTATGTTTGTATCCATGCTTCTTCCTAACCTACTGTAGGCTAAACGCCTCAGTGAATTTTAGTGCGGGGTATCGTTAGATTGGTATTCACCCAAGTGTCATAGTCTACCATAGAAACTCCTCAGTCATGATGCTGCAGGGTTTTTTTTCTTATTGAAATAATTCTTTATTCTTTAGTCGGGTTTTCAAAGCTTCCTTCCGTCAGAACCCGGGGTTTTGAAATGGTTATAAGCAAAATGATTTTTTTCCAGAAATTAAGTTTGGGACAAACGATCCATAAACTCAATTAAATTTTCGGGAAGATAGAATAACGTTTTTTTCCATGTGTAGTTAAGGTCATAGAAATCTGACAGGTTAAACATTTCAACGGATTGTAGGTTCAGTTCGCGGTAGGAGAACACAGGTTAATTAGTTCCTATGTATTGACCTTATTGTTAACTTGAACACTTTACTTAGCTTCCGTGTGGCAAAGAAAGTTAGTGTCGAGAGGGCCGCAGCTATCTGTTAGATTGAGAGACGTATACAACGTGTTACAAAATAATCCGTAAAAAAGAAATTACAAAAGTAGTGACAACCCTTATTAAATAACGTCAGTTCAGTATCTTAGGTATACAGTATACTAGGGTTGACATTACTTTCGTAATTTCTTTTTTACGGATTATTTTGTAACACGTTGTAAAACTTTATCATTCTAACAAATAGCTGCCACCCACCCCTCTCTGCCGGTCAGTCCAGCTGTGGGTCTACGGGAGAATTAAGCATGACGAAAGAGACATTTATCCGCTCGGGTCACGAGAATGAGCGACTAATGTGTCGCGCTCCGTTGGACCATTGACCTTATTTCGGACTGGTGGTAGGTATACATACTGACAAGTGTTAACAAGATGTCATTCCACATTGTTTTTTAACTGGGCCTCTATTCTACTGCGTTATAACGATATCGCGTTTGACGTGTTTTAGAATCGTTTATGTCACAGTCGCCATTATTATTATAAATGACATAAGAGTTATCAAAACGTTGACCATACGGAAACACGTCAAAGACTATAACGTTACAATTGCCCCCAAGGGGTTGCTAAGCAAAATATGTGAGTCGTATAATTTTTGTTCGTTTGTCAGTATATTTCAAATCGTCCAAATTAATTAAAATATTAAAAACGCAAAAAAAAACTTCTGATTTTTTTTATAAGAAGGCACACGAACACTGAGGCCACCTGGTGTTAAGTGGGATATGAGACCCATAGACATTTGAATTCACAAGACTAATCCTAAGAACTCAAATGCGTTGCCAACCCTGAGGACTAAGATGGAATGCCTCTATGCTAATTGTAATTTTACCGGCTGTCATATCTCCACACCGGAACACAACAATGCGAACATTGTTGCTTGGCGGTTGGTTAATGGATAAGATGGTGGTAGCGATCAGGACGAACCCCGCACAGGGTCCCACCACCACTAGAATAGTAATAGGTCAGAAAATCGGAAGTCGGCATCCTACAATGTTTTGAAACAAAAGCCGACTTCAGCTTGACAGGCGTTTAATTATTAAAAAAAAAAACTATTTAGTGATCAAAGTACGCTGTTATGTGGTATCAATTCCGAATTATTACGAGACTATAGGATTTTAAATTTCAATCTCGCCGCAAGCAACATCGCGGGAAATTCTTAGTGTACATATTTAAACAATTAAATTTGGTTCATCATAGTCGGTCAACTATCTAATCGAGATATGGTATCGCTAACCCTGAACAGAACAGGTTCTATTGAGGAGTACCGGTCCCCATCTGTGGTCTTCATCATCATCAGGTCCACTTCATTAAATTATATTTTCTGAATGCAAATGCTAGACTTGTTACTGAAAATGTCAAAACCGCTGTATATGCCTATAATATCTGAGATTTTTCCTCAATTCTTCACGAATATCGGATCCTCATAAAGTGACTTGATCATAATGGGACCACTTATACCAAAAAAAAGTTTTCAAAATCAGTCAACTATTGACGGAGTATTCGCATAACTAACGGACAAAAAAACATACAGTCAAATTGAGAACCTCCTTTTTAGAAGTCGATTAAAAAGCTGGCAGTTAACAGAGAAAAGTGGTAATTACTCCAGCGACATGAGCTTAGGTCTTAGTTGAATGATGACGAATGTTTAATTATTCCTTCTTTAACTAACTTCCTTCGGGTACCACATGAAACGGAAGTGGTAACAAGGTACCTACGGGTAAGTACACCTTTACCCAAAAACTACAAAAATTACGAGTAAGCTTTTACATACGTACATACATAACATCACGCTTTCATTCCCATAGTGGGGTAGGCAGGGCTACTGAAATACCAACAACTCTAAAAAGGACTTGTTTATAATTCCGTAACCACATTTTGCACGGCCAAGAAGTTTACTAGTATACTAGCGACAGGTTGCAAGCCCATCGCCTAACAGTACTACAAGCCCTTATTCCCTCTTACGGAATTCACGGGAAGACACGGGTGGCACTATTCTAACCCGGCAACCACGTGGGGCAAAATAAATAAGCTTTTAATTTAAAGTTTTTAACATTGTCACCACCCTAAACTGTCTCTGCTAGACATAACTTTTTGAAATATTTTTCATTAAATTTAGCTAGCTAAGAACCATCCCGATTAACCTAATTTTTTTTAAGTCTTGTCTAAGTCGGTCATCCGTTTGGGAGCTACTATGCTACAATCAGACACACAGACCCGCACAAACACAGAGACTGCAGTTAAATACAATAATTTCTGACATATGTAGTAGGCATGTCTAAAATTAATACAAAATTTTGAAGGAACGAAGATCACTGGGAGACTGAAAACACTGATTTAATTTGACTGCAAACCTTTATACATGTGGCAGAAATAGACATTTCATTTTTTCCGTGTACGAATCTAATATTTTCATAAACTATGTTGTGCCCGTGACAAACTATGCCCTGTTAAAGAAGTTAAGCCCTAACGACACATGTGGTCAACTATTTTAAAATCGTTTAAATGGATATGACGGATAAAAAAACAAGTAAAAACAAGTGAGCTTTAAATTCCGATTATTCCTGTTGATGAGATGTTCAGTCAAACTAGTTTTTTTTTTAATATTTCACAGGACAATGTCCCACAAATACCTACCTTTAAGTTGCGTTCTGCCAGGAGGCGCCGGCGCAGCTGACGCCAGCAGTGCCCACGCGCAGATGAGAGCGGTCGCGCGCGCCATGCGGGAGGATCGGGGACGCACTGGTGTTACAGCAGGTGTAGGGCGTCGGGAAGGCACTGAGCACTGGGCAGGGAACTGTCTGATCAATCAGGCTAAGCACTACGCAGTTTTTGTCTCACCTGTGTTATGGTCGGGCAGGAGTTTTTGTGGCAAAAACGTCAATTAACGGGACTTCCTTCCGACAACCAATTTATCGATAACTGTTTCTAATACATATTTCAAAGTGACATTTCAAAGTAGATAAGTTATAAGGTCACCGGAAAAAATAGAAATTAACTAAAATGCTGATCACTGCCTATCGATGTTATATAATGATATGTGATTTAATTTAAGTAATTCATAGTCAAACTTTATAGGGATTTTAAAATTCAAATAAACAATTTCAATAAATAAGATTTTATTATAAACGTGTTTTTTACACAAAAACTTCTTTAAATGCTATTTCCATTTAATTAAACTCATTCGAGGGTGCCTTGTAACAAAAGCCAATTAAGGTAAATTGTATGAAATAGAGAACATGCATGAAAATCAGAATTGAGTTTCTTTGATCCGACTTAGGAGAAAATGTAAAAAAGCATATAAAACGCAATATCCTAAGTTTTGACCCGATTATTTAAGTTTAATATAGAATCCAAACTTGTTAAAAACTTCTTTTAAAGTTTAGGTTGTTTTTTTCGGCCTCCTCATTTTATTCACGTGATATTTTAATTCAACGATATTGGCTTAAAGTATTTTACGAAATTAATGCAAATTTCTTTATAAGGTCCTTACATTTCATACATTGAACAACAGCTGTGACGTCATTCCTGTCGTCGATTTTGTAGAGTATTTTCGCAGGGGGTCTGGGCTGGGATTCTACACGGTAATAACGATATCGGATTTGACGTGTTTCCGTATTGTCAACGTTTTGATAACTCTTATGTCATTTACAATAATGGCGACTGTGACATAAACGATTCTTAAACGTGTCAAACACGATACCGTTTTAACGCACCTGAATAGAGGCCCTGGGCCTCTACTCTACTGCGTTATAACAATATCGCGTTTGACGTGTTTTAAAATCGTTTATGTCACAGTCGCCATTATTGTAAATGACATAAGAGTTATCTAAACGTTGACAATACGGAAACACGTCAAATACGATATTGTTATTACTAGACCCCGGATCTTTGTGGCAATGACGTCACAATACGGTACTTTGGGGAGTAAATGGAACGGTGTTAATTAATACAATTTGTTAATTAGTAACTTTTATAACTGAACAATTATTATTGATTAGGCATTCACGACCAAAAATATTACCGCAAGTCATTCATTAATTCTGCACGAAAGAAGATAAAAAATATATGAAATGATGAGATTTGTAAAAAAATAATGAAGTGGAAAGAAGCTTTTCCTTTTTGAAGTGGATATATTCTGCTAGAAGACGTAGCCTAACCGCAAGTGATTTAGATCAACTTTTGACCAGTTAACGAAAGAACAACGTCGATAAATTAAACAATTGATAATTGACTTACCTATAGGTAATTTCAATTGTGCATGCCTCATAATGAAATTTGAATTCCATAGAACACCAATAGACTAGGTTACCGTATAATTAACACCGTACCATTTACTCCCCAAATTACCCTATTGTGACGTCATTGCCACAAATATCCGGGGTCTAGTTGTTACCGTGTAGAATCCCAGCCCTGAACTATGACTTCTTAAAGCTTCATATCTTATTAAAAAAATTACACGACAATTATTTCGCGTATACAGTTATTCCTGTCTTTCATAGATAGCACTTTCCAGAATGCGAAAGAGAAATATATGCATGTTTCCTATTGCGTAGCATAATAGTAAGTTGCATCTTCATATGCGTATATTTTAATTAAAGAAATAAATATCAAATCGGAGATATACTGGAAAAGGGCCGAATCTTATTGTATCCGACACCGACGTGGATGCATGACTCGATGTATGAATGAGGAAGAAGCGAAAGAGATTTGTAAGGATCCTAGCAGGTGGAAAGAAGTGGTCTCTGCTCTGCGAAGTGATTAAATGTATGTATGTAAATAAATATCATAGGAAACAATCTCACAGTAATTGACCTAGTCGTAAACTTAGCTCTGGGCTTGTACTATGGGTACTAGGACAACGATAAACATACATACTTATACATATTTTTAACTTCTTACATAGAAAACATCTCGCGCGCGGTCATCACACTAACATTTTCCCATATCCATACTTTTTACATTTTATAAATTGACCATAAATTTAAAAAACAAAGAATCCCTATACTTCAATTTGACTGTAAACAATATACGTTTCTAAGGAACCAAAAATGTAGATTTCTTCAAAATTATGAGTGTATTATGATGAAAACGCAAAAATATCAAAGGAAAACTTTTATCAACTCCTCCAGTATTGATTCTCTAAGGATTTTTGAGGAGAACAGAAGTCTTCGGCTGCAGTTGTGGGAGGTGACTGAGAAACAGCACCAGGAGATGTCCAGGGCTATAGAGCTCAAAGAGAAGAATATCTTGCTCAGGAATCGACTCAACGTAGCGAACACTGAAGTTAGTAGGCTTAGAAATAAAATAGAGTCCAACATATCTAGAAATGCGCTTAAGCAAAGTGGGAATACTTCTAAAAGAAAATGATGTACTTCGGTACCAAATAGTCGTGTCTAAAAACAAGCGGGCAGAGGCCAGCAGAAACGCCGCGCGACATGCAGAGGATAATTTTTATTTGGAAAATTCTTTGAACAAAGTGCTGTACGAGCTTTTTAATTTGAGACTGCTTTTGGGAGAGAATGTACCTCCTTTTTCTAGCGAACGTAGTTCAAGTCACTTTTTGGGATAGAATGTCCTTTGTTGAACATAAAGAAGATAAGAGTTTAGTGAATGCGTTTTTTTCTTAACTATTTCGTCCTTGAGTTTAGGTAGAGTACCCTGACGGACAGGCCGAGAGGGACAACCGTAGTTTGACTAAAAAGAGAAAGTTTTAATATAATTACAGATTTATTTGGTCCTTAGACCATTTATATAACAGGACGACACATTGGCACAATTCCCTATACACAAAAGTCTACGAACTGTATGGAAAATCCCTCGCTACGCTCAGGATTGCATTTTAGAATCCCCGCTACGCTCGGGATTAAATTATAGAATCCTTCGTTTCGTTCAGTATTCAATGTACGCCCTCACCGTAAATATATCATTTTGCTCCCTCGTGACACAATATTTTTTTCATTATAGCGCCCCAAATGCAAAAGTTATCACATCACTCATACGAATTGGACTGCTCAACACAAAAGGCACCAGGGCTGGGATTCTACACGGTAATAACGATGTCGTCTTTGACGTGTTTCCGTATTGCCAACGTTTTGATAACTCTTATGTCATTTACCATAATGGCGACTGTGACATAAACGATTCTGAAACACGTCAAACGCGAAATCGTTATAAATATAACGCAGTAGAATAGAGGCCCTGAGCTACTGTCAACTTTAGCTGGTCTATTTTCCTCTGTCAACAATGACGGATATAATATCTACGGTGGCGTTAATAGTAGATTATACACCGAGGGGATAAAGCACAGTTTTATGTCACGGGCGCGATATTGAATCCTGAACGTAACGAAGGACTCCAGATTTAACTCCCGAGCGCAGCGAGGGCGTTACGAGTTAATTCCCGAGCGAAGCGAGGGAATTAAGAAGAGTCCTGAGCGCAGTAAGGGGTTCAAGCGCGCCCAAGACGAAAACAGCTTTATCCCCGAGGAGTGTACTCTACTTTTCTCACCTTTTGCGAGACAATAAAAAAGCGAGTCTACTAAAAACAGCGTTTTATTATAGTAAATTAAAATTAAAAGTGAAAATTGATATTTGAGACATTAGTCCAGTTGTGGAAAGACAATATTTATTTAAAACTTTGCAGTTATCACCAATGTATTTTATTGCAGCGTCTTACAATACTCGCGGCTTTTGTTTAATTTCAAATGTGTTCCATTCAGCTTGCCGTGGCCAGCTCGATTTTAGAAAATGGTCGATTTTCAAATTAGGTTCGACGCGGCGGTGGCGGCGGCGCCGCGCCCGGCCTTCGAGTATTAGTTGATCTTTTATTACGAAATTAGACTTTAAGGCCATTGTAATAAGAACTATGAAAAGTGAAAATATTACAACCCAGCGGGTTATAATGAGATTCAGTACAACATTACACCCCGGCTAAAGCCAAGGGCTTTAATGAGTTGGTTTGCGTAAGGTTTGCATGATATGTAATTTGGCATTGTCGAGCAGGTGGTGTGAAAACACACTTGTTTAACGCCAACGTAGTGTGGATGTGGATATATAAATTATGTCCATTGCGGCGGGTACCACGTTGCGTACATTTTTGCCCATTGCCCTTTAATTATACGTACTAGAGGGCGCTGATGTCAATCTCCAGACACACTTTCTTGATGACGATAAATAGAATAAGAACTAAAGGCGTAGGAGCCTTAAAACGAAAGCGTCAAATCATACATGTCTCGAAGTTCAATATGAATGTTCATTAAGTTAAAAACCGGGCAAGAGCATGTCGATACTCCACTTACTTGACAGCAGCTGTTAAAGTTCGTGCTCGGTGTACTGTCCCAGTGTCTTCTCTCAGAACTTAAAAGCTATTCCAGTCTCAGTCCGGTTTGTAGTCGCGGCAGTCTGCTAGTCGTAAGGGTTCGTAGGTAGGTCCATACCTGATACCGATGACGTCGTAACCCGGCATACCTACGACGGGTACAAGAATGCGAGCCCTCAGGCATACGAAGGGTTAAAGGGTTGATTGATCGGAGCGCGTTTCAAGAGAGTTCTACAGAACGATTACTGTAAAGCTGGGTATGAATCTGAGCGGCTCAGCCTGAGGCATGCTCGCTCTGCGCGGCGAGCGGCTCGCGAGCCAATTGTTGCATATAAACATGCGCGGGTGAGGCAGCATGCTTGACGCGAGCCGACATTTCAAAATGGCGTCGGGCACGTTGACAGCCGCGGCTGCGTTTATCATAATTCACCTAATTATTAACAAAAAGAAGATATCGCCTCGGTGATTGAACAGCTCATCGACTTTACCAAATTTGTACGCGCCTCACCCACAGACAAGTTAGAACTTGTCGTTCTGCCCGCGGCACGCTCCGATACACGTCCAAATTACGCGAGGCACGCACACCGAGGCGCCTTTGAGCACAGTCAAGAGACAGACTCTCGGCTTACGGATTTGAGCAAAATAGGTGAGCCGTGCGTGCCTCAACCCGATGCTGCTCTAATTCGTACCCAGCTTTAAGTATATTACCCGATGCTCTTACGGTGAAGGGAAAACATCGTGAGGAAACTTGCAAATTCGAACATATGAGCGTGTTCCGAATAAGAGTGAAACCAGACGAGCGTGATTTTTGAGTTGCGTGTCGCGTAATTTCAGCCTCATACAAAAATCCATCCAGCGTCGAACAATAGTTTTGTATGAAACTGAATGTAGCAGAAATTACGCAGCTCACAACTCAAAAAAATACGCTCGTCTGGCTTTACCCTAAGACAACCGGCGAAATCTAGTATACAGGCATTTCATCTTAGTCCTCAGGGTTGGCAACGCATTTGAAGTCTTAGAATTGCAGTCTTATTAAGATTATAAGTCTTAAGAATTCAAATGTGTCTCAGATTCCACTTGCCATCAGGTAGCCTAAGTGCTCGTGAGCATTATAATTATCATATTTTTTTTTACAAAAGATCCCAACAACCCCTTTGAGATTATTTTTTTGTGCAAGTGTATCTGAAGACTCATCTGTAAGACAAGATAAGATACAGTAGAATTACTTCGACTTTACCACTGACAGATAGATTGCCTTCGTTTAATTTTCAGCTTCAATCCCATACAAATGAAATAGTTATTACTAAATCGCTAGATGTGGGTAACAGTATTCTAAAAATTGCTTTATTTGTATGATATTAAAGTTGAAAATTACTGTCCGTCGTAAACTTACAGTAATCGTTCAGGGCTTCTATTCTACAGCGTTATAACGATATCGCGTTTGACGTGTTTGAGAATCGTTTATATTACAGTCGCCATTATTGTAAATGACACAAGAGTTATCAAAACGTTGACAATACGCAAACACGTCAAATACGATATCCTTATTACCGAGTAGAATCCCAGCCCTGTAAGACTGCAATTGCCGACGTTTGGCGTCAGTGCCACGAATATGTTATAATATAACGTGCAGCAGGTACCTACAAATGAAACACCGTAGATCCTTATAGACATTTATTAACGCTTACTCCCTCATCATCTTCTCCTTCTGGCGCGCGAGCTTCTTCTTGGAGAGCTTCTTCTTGGCGGGCGCGTCGTCGGCGGGCGCGGCGCGCGCCACGGCGGCCTCGCGCTCCGAGAGGCACACCTCGATGTGGCAGGGCGACGACATGTACGGGTTGATGCGCCCGTGCGCGCGGTACGTGCGCCGGCGCAGGCACGGGGCGCGGTTCACCTGAAACATACGGATAATTGGGTTAAATCCATCCGCGGCCCTATTGTTTTGGTATTTTTATGCCAAATGGTGGTTTTAGTTAGTCTTACTTTATGGTTCAACTCCTGTACCAATTGATGTGAAATTTTGTACAGAAACATTTTATAGTCCGGGAGTCATGGAATCATTTTTATCCCTGAAAGTTATGCAGTTCCTAAAACAAATGTGATAAAGACCAATTTGACATTGAAAATGGGGTCCCTCTCTCAATTGATTTTCTCAAGTAGGTAAAATGGTAAAGTGACTATAGAGTCACTAACTTACTGGAGAGGCCTCCTTATATTAAGCCCATAGACATTTACAATTGCATAAAAGCATTGCTCATCCCAAGGTAAAATGTCTTTATTGGTCATACAAAAAAAAAACATGCTGAAGAAATAACACTTTTTGATCCATATTAACTATGAAATTCACTACTTAACAGCAGCTTGAACAAAAGGAGATTTCTTCATTTTATTTTATTTATTTATTTATTTATGAATTGAAAACAATACTTAATACCGGCCTAAGTGCTGATTTAGACCTACACAGTGCCAACTATAACATATTTTGATGAGATGAGAATGAAATGTAGGTGATATGCAATGTAGAAAGAAACAAATAAATAAATCATTTCTTAATAAGTCGCTCATCACCGTTAATTTTCGCCTTTAGAAAACAGGTTGTACAATGGTGTACATTGTCAAGCAAAAAGGCAACACTCTCAGAGCTGCCCTGCTAACATAAAAGGCAGTATCTCAGACACAACCCCTGTAGCAAATGCAACCTTATTACCAACAGAATAGGATTGAATCTGCTTTGATTATAGAATATGAGATACTGCCTTTACTGTTAGTAGGGCAGAGAGCCAGTCTCAATAACAATTAAATTCATCTGTCAAATAAAGATGCTCCCCCTCTCTTTGTCTATTTGCAAGTGTAAGAAAGGGGAAGGGCTAAATTTATTTGACAGATATGCTTTACTTGACAATTGTGAAACAGGTGGTCATCAGTCATTGACCAGCATATGATACTGATTAATGCGTCTCTCATGCTGGCCCATAAAGTCTTTACTCACTAGCGAGCTGTAACAGTTACTATATAAGTATATGATAGGTCTAAAGCAGTCCTTGGCAATGGAAATTTGGCTTGACATTAACTTCCAAGTGTCAAGACGCTAACCTAAATCTGTGTATGACCCACATGTCTTTGAGGTAGGTTGACATTAGCTATGGTTTCTAGCCGCCAATGGCATTCCAATTTCTGGTTGGTCAGTACAATACTGTCCAAACAAATGGCGATATCTCAGACAATACTCTAGTAGCAAATGCAACCTTATTTCTAATCTAACACCATAGGATTGAAGCGGCTTTGGCTATTGAATTTGAGATACCGCCTATTGATTTATATGGGTAGTGACAGAACACTCATCATCATAGGCCGGTATGTTTGTGGCACTTTTAAAATGTCACAGTCACTTCTAGTTTATCGACTTTCAATTAGGTACAAATCAATATATTTAATTAATAAATGTAACTTTTCATACATCAAATATGGAAAATAATATGATGCTCAGTTTTTTTTATAACTAGCCTTTGAAACACTTACCTAACCTGTTAGCACTAACTTATAAAATAATAATATATTTTTTTATTAAATTGCATAACTGTCAATTTCAAATTTTACACAAGGTTATCTTTTATTTTTGTAATCTGTATTGTATCGATATTGTTATGTCTAATGTTATTGAAAATTTCCACGAAAATTCCGGCCTCTGCTCAACATGCAGAGGCAATGTAAAGCAAATGTAAATTGTGAGAACTTATTCTGAGTCTCAGTTGGACACACCAATCAGAAAACAGCCATACAGTCTCTTTGGTTAATACTTCAAACATTTGTAAATAAATTCACATAGACGTGTTTAAGCATAAGACAGGTTAATCTGAGGATGGTCAATTTATACCACTAGACATTCAAACCATTGCTTTAGACAAACACCCTCCCTTTGGACAAATATTACAAAAGAAATAAACTAATAAAATGAGTAGCTCAAGATGAATTTGTTCATCTTTATTTTAAACTAAACCAGCAAAAAGGAGGTCTTCCATTTATAGCCTCTATTTTATCAACATAATAGGCTATACAGTCTATTACTGACTGGCCACTTTGCAATATGTAAAGCAATTGGAGATATCAAGCACAGTCTGTCTATCACTAGTATGCAGTGATAGTGGATGACAGAGGTACCAATTATTTACTAGAACTAACAGCAAACTAAAACTCCTATACAAACAAATAGACTGGACTTAATTAAAAGATCAGTATAGGTGAAAAACTTAAGTAAATAAATAAATATTGCGGGACAATCACACACAAATTGACCTAGTCCCAAACTAAGCTCTAGGCTTGTACTATGGGTACTAGACAGTGATACACATACTTAAATAGAGAAATACATACTTAAATATATATAGAAAACATCCAACACTCAGGAATAAACAACATGATTACTTGTCTTCTGTTAATGCATATAGAAATTGATCACCACAGGACAGGCAAAGCCTAGTGTGGGACCAATAAAATTGCTACTAAAAATGTTCAATTCATTTTGGTAAAGAAACAATTTTATTATTATTTATGTTGTATGTAGTTTAAACACATCTGTGTAGCCCGTTCAACATTCTATATTTGTAATTTGATGTTTCATCGAAGGCTAAACAGATGGTTGTTTCATGCTAAAGGGGGTGAAACGGAGTTTGTTGAAGTCAAGAAAAATACAATAGATAAACCATTCCATCATTAGGAGTAAAACAAAAATTATAGACGCATTCAGCCAGGCTCAGCAACTTAAATGGAATTGGGCGGGACATGTGATGCACATCCAGAGTAATAACATGGAACGGTCCAGGGAGAAAAAGAAAGAGAGGTCATCCTTTGGCATGCTGGGCAGATGAAATTGTAGATGCAGCTGGAAAGAATTGGTTATGGAGGGCCCAGGATAGAAAACTATGGAAGACTCTGGAAGAGGCCTTTACCTTATAGAGGGTTCTAGTGTGACTTTTTTTTTAAATAAATAAATAAATATCAGGGACAAAATATATGATATCAAATTATTAACTGTCAAATACTACCTTTAGTTAACTAAGATACGATAAGATGGAATATGAACCTATTACAAATGCAATAGAGTCAATTTTCTAATTTGATTGTCTCGCAAAAAAGAAAGGAAAACCTATTTTATTTCCGTTGCAATAGGTCTATTTTCTAATTAACGCATTATGTACATTTTTATGTACGAGAGGCCTTAGGAGGTTAAGACTAGTTTGTAAGTTTCTCTACTTGTTTACCCAGAAATTAAAAGGCTTTTTTTTTTATTTATCCTCCATATTATTTTTGAACACAACTAACTACATACAACAGGTCTGTTACTCAAGTTTTTCACCTATAAACATTATTACACAATACACATCCAGAAAAAAAAGGCATGTGTAACCTTGTCTCCATATTTCATATAGATCTTCATTTAAGCATAATTTGACACTGTATTTCGTTTGTGAAACTGCAATACCATGTAACTAACATATTGAATGAGTTGCAAAATACACCTTAACAGGTAAGTATGTAAGGTTAAGCAACTTAATGAATTGGTTAGTTGCACAGTATTGCAATTTCACTGATAATTTGACCGGCATCCAACAATTGAGAATTCAATTTAATTCAGACAACCGTGTGTCTAGTATGATAAACAAGGAGTTAACATGCCTATCCAACATAAGCCCTGCAGTGAGCCTTCAATGCATTATGGTAATTGGGTACAGCACTACTGTTTGACTCTGAATATGACACATTAAATAATATTAAGGTAACTATAACTAGAAGATAACTCACCTGAATGTGATCTATGACCAGCCTGTCAACATCCAAGCCTTTGTAGTCAGCATTTGACTCGGCGTTCCTGAGCAGCTGCAGAAGGAACTCCGCGGATTTCTTGGGCCAGCGCCCCTGTGTCGTACCAAACTGCTTGGCCTGTGCACAACGACCCACACCACCATTGAACCGGCGGAAAGGAATGCATTCCTTCTTCTCAGTCACATTCTTAAGGTAACGCACGGCCCGGCGAAGAGGCAGCTTCCTAATCGCCATAGCGGTTTCGTACGTGTTCTGAAATCAAAAATTATAGGTTAGGGTCCACGAAGTTTGAAGTGACAAGCACGTAAACAAAACGATGGGAATTAAGTTACCTTGAAGTGAACACGGAGGTTTGAGCCACGCGCCTTGCATGACTTTGCTGCATTATCCGGTTCCCGAGAGTAACGACCCATTTTGCTTCTGAAACAGGCGGCTTTATGTTACAAACGCAAGACACCACTTTAGGTTATAGTTACAAACACTGCGGGGATTCACATTTATAAGGAAATAAACTTCTAAATAACTAGATAACACTGTGCTTGGTAACATTTGAGCGAGATTGAATTCAATATTGTGTATAAATTTGGATAAAAACGGATTTCATCAAACATCGAACCAACCTCTCACGGGAGTTATTTAGCAGGAAAAGGCATAGACAATATGACGTTTTGACATTGACACTTGCAGTTGTGTTGTCAGTGGTAAAATTAGACTATGAAAAATTACGGTACGGTACGTTCTTAGATAGCATAATTTTATTGTAAGTTACTCACATTTTTATCATAAATTCTTAATAGCAAACCAAAATATTGTACTATTCAAAATTAATAAAAACAGTGACTTCTATATATATATATATTTCTATAAGTTAAGCATGGAGCACGGAATCTATTTAGTTCTTAGTTCAATTAGAAAACACTGTGCTTGGTGGGATTTAATTTAGACCAAGGTTGTGTGTAAATTTGGATTAAAATGTATTTCCTCAAACACGTAAACGAACCTCTTACGGGAATTATTTAGCAGCAAATGTCATTGTCATAGACAAAATTACGTTTTTGACATTGACAATTGCATGCTATTTTTTTTAGTTGTGTTGTCAATGGTAAAATATACCATACTACATTACGGCACGTTCTTATGGTATCGTTTTAGTAAGTTACTTTTAAAAATAAATATATATAAATCACACAAATACCCACTACTTACTCTAATAATTAATTTTGAATAGCAAGCAAAAAGCCAAGCTCTTTTAAATTAATAAAATAGTTACGTCAGGCAGTGGCATCTATGATACAAGCGTGGAGTCTATTTTAGTTCTCCTCATAGCCACTATTCGATGAAGTGCTAGCGCTAGTAGTCAGTCGCATTTGTTTAAAATAAATTAAAATTTTAGTTATGCGCTAAGTATCCGTTGAACACATTTTCTATCATAATATCATAAATTATAATAAAGGTATGTTTCCCATTCGTCACATAGGGGCATAGCTCAACTCTAACTATTGGCCCTTCCTTTAATAGTATGTGATTGACCATGGATTGAGCTTTGTTAGAAAGTAGGTACTTACTCGTCTTACCCAGAAGGTAGATATTTGCAGGATAAAATGGGTATTTCTACCAGCGTTTCAACCGCTTTGACTTCGGTGTCGCATTTTTAACCATTTCCCTGTACGAGTAGGATAACCATTTTCGGTTATTTTGAGGAATGCCTGGACTCCTAGAAAATAACCGAAAATGGTTATCCTACTCGTACAGGGAAATGGTTAAAAATGCGACACCGAAGTCAAAGCGGTTGAAACGCTGGTAGAAATACCCAAAATAGGTAAAAAAAGGTTAAACTTAGTGGATTTGCTTTTATTCGTGTAGCTAACACATTACAGCTTACAATAAATAATAATAATTAATTTATACAGAAGCAAACTGTTTACTATAACAGCAGTAAAACCATTAGTGAATTTAATCTTTTACCATTTTATAATGTAAGTAGGTATTTATTTCATATATCATTGGATACACACATGTACAGTTCTAAGGATTATTATGATATGTATAGTACGTCTAAAATAATTAAGGCAAAGTCAAATTGATATCTATACATTTCAAAGTTCACCAATAGATGGCACAAGTAATTCTGCTACCCCAAAATCATTTTAGGTTTCCTAATACAGAGTCGTGTTTCTAACAGCTTGTTTTGTGCTTAATTTGAAACAAAAGTATTTTTCCTATTTAGCGCTCTTTAGGTACGTAATAATTATGTTACACTTACTAAAAAAACTTTTACAAATTACAGTTACATATTTACACAGAAAACGTACCAATTTTTTTTTTGTTTTCATAGTATTTACATAATAATTTCTATAAGTAAGGCGTAACCTCAATTAAAAGCACCCCCGAATCGATTACAGCTTGTCATTGTTCGAATTATAATGCTGCTAACGTCTCATTGGCGAACATTCCGGCTCGTGGCTGCTTTTAATGGTCCAGCCTTATAATGACTAGATATACAGACTAGATTAACATTGAGTGGAATGAATTGAATTCATTAGGATTGCTTGTGTCGTTCTAGTGCCTATTTTTTTCTACAAAACCTAAGTATTATCTATATTATTCTACATGACTAGAGTCCGTGCCTTAATTCGTATGCCCTCCAACTGCAACCATTATGTTAGGTCATTAATCCATTATATATTGGGTTAGCCTAGTATTTAAGATGCCTGCTTCTATTCCACGATAGGAAGGGATCTTCCGTAAACTATATTGTGTTTTAAGGTAATATCCCTGTTAAAAAGCATGACTTACAACTTAGGTACAATAATAAAACTGGAATATTTTTGGACAAAGATGCTCGTTTTTTAACTTACCTATACTTGAATCAGAGCTAAATTGCTAGGAAGTTTCTATTACGCATTCATAGATGTCTCTACGCAACTGCATCTAACAATACAATAATACATAACATTTATGTTGATAAAACCTGGGAGACTACACCTTTTTACTGTTAGTTTTCACAGATTAGAATTTGGCTAAGGTGGTATTTTGCAATTCTTCTAAGCATTTTTTCCATAGATAGCGTTAGTGTTGACATGTGATACCAAATCATCAGATTCAGGCACTATCGAAGTTATCCCGAAAATAACAAAAACCGTCATAATACTGTACAACCCGCATACATTCATATAGATTGTTGGAACAATCAGATTGGTTTCTTCCACTTCTCTCCGCTTAGCTCTGCTGGTCCTGAATGCACCCCTGAGGTTCGCAATGTACAGTTAACAAAATGTATGAACCCTGTCGGTGTAAGGCGTCTTAGGTGACGTGTCGCTCAAGTTCGTGCATTGCGGCTTCTCATTGCAATACAATCCATTTTGTTGACTGTGAGTATCGCTTAAATCCAATTCGTTTTGTTCTTGTGCATAGTACATGGAAGCTTTGATATTATCGAATAATAGAGCTTCGTGTGGATTACTCTTCGTTGAACTTGACACTTTAGTTTTAAAGTCTGGCCAGTGGCGTATTCTACATCTGAGGCCTGTGTCAATGGGGCCAAGAAGCTTATACATGACACTGGAGATTGCACGGCGAGCAACACCTTGAAACCAAGAAAAGTGTCCATGAATGACGTCGCCTATGTTTTCTGTCCCTATCTTTTTATCCTAAAGAAAGGGACAAAAACCCACAGGCCCTAGACCACAACTATCGATTATTTTATTTTTTTCTTAGCTCGCGGCTTTTTGGGCCGGGCCCTTTCGGGTCGGGGGCCCGTGGCATTTTGCCCTGCCACCCTATGGTTACGCCACTGAGTCTGGCAAAAAAATATGGAAAAATTAAGGCGCTGTTTGGAGTGAAGTTGGCAACATTCAATAATTAAAACCCAATAACCTAATCGTTGCCACTTAATTAAATTCCAATTCCACCTCACATTAAATAACGCATCAAAACGAAAATGGTAGGTATGAGCCACAGATAATAGAAACATTGTTTGTATGGTTTGATGTATAAGCCTATATCAGCCTGATATGTAGCGACATCTAGCGTTATTCTTTCAGCCGGCTATTATTATTGCTTGGTGATGGCTTGGAGTTTCTAAGTCAAGTCGATGGGGGCGCTAGTGCGGCGCCGGCGCGGGCGGCAGGAGCGGTAGGGGCGCCACACACACTGCGCAGCCATCTCTCTCTGTAATTAGACAAAAAAAATGCATAGTACATATTTTATTAAGACCCTAATTTTTACTTACCCTAGAGTAGTGTTAATCTAAATGATTAATATTTATATCCAAATACAATTATTGAAATCCTAATGAGGCTAAAATTTACAGTAAGTCCTAAAGTACATACTAATCGAGATTAAATAATCCGAAGCAACGATACCTATTTTAGGACAAGCTATAATAAAATAAAGATTACGGGATAGTGTCACACTGGTTGACCTAGTCCTAAACTAAACTTTAGGCTTGTACTATGGGTACTACACAAACAACGACAAACATACTGATACTTATAGAGAAATACATACTTAAATACCTACATAGAAAACATCCAAGAAACAGGATAACTAGAGATAGATTTGAATCCGGGACCGCTTGCTTACAACTAGGCCAAGATGTCTTCAAATAACACTGCTAGAGTCTGTCAAACGAAAGCTGTCCCAGAAAAACAGCGGCAATTTCAAAAACCTGCAGCTGTTTACACTGACTCTGTACACTGAATAAACGGAGTTGATACTATTTGATTTCCTGATCTTTTCACATCAGTGTTGGTGTATCAACTCCGTTTATTCAGTGTACAGTTAGTGTTAAAAGCTGCAGGTTTATTGAAATTGCCGCTCTTTCTCTGGGACAGCTTTCGTTTGAAATACTCTATCCGTGCTTTAACTCATCCAAAAATCTTAAGATTTCAAACACCTCCTGCCTTAAAACCAAAATGGCTACTTCCTCAAGCTCTTTGTAAAACTACAACCCAACTGGGAAAAGGTACTGAGCTCCGTGGTCAGTTTCTCATCAATCATGGCAGGTATATCCTCGTCACCTGTCGCCATGGTACCTGGTGGCGGGAGGTAGTGCAGCGGAGGACGAAGGTCCGGCAGACGCCAGGGCTCGGGCTCCTCCTCACGCTCGACCTTCGGCACCAGCGCTGCCCACTCCTCGCGGGGCGCACTGCGGCAGGGCCAGGGGCAACTCTGTAACAAGGAGAAATCTTCCGTCAGATAATATAACGGGGGCCTTATTAGACTGTTCATAGTTCTGTCATTTGTGCTCACACAGCGGTTATAAAATGTTATAAAACGTTATCAAAAAATTTATAACACCACAACAATCTACTAAATCTTAGAAAGTGGTATAATAAAATATTTCATAACCTTATAGTTTGGCAAAAAGAGTAGAAAATAATGGGGGCGCCACTGTCTATGTCAAATTCGATTTCACGTGGCAACTCTTGACTACTTTATATAATGTGTTAAAAATATGTGTAGTACCGATTGTACACTTTTTGGGCGTAGTGTATATAACGATGTAAGTACTTATAACGCAGTGCGGGAGCTCCATAACGGTTTTTTACGACAGTCACTGTCACAAGGAACAAAAAGATTAATTTTGTTGGCAATACGTTATGTCATCATGTCATCAATATATTATGCATCTTTTTTTCAAATGAAATCCGAACTACATCTACATAACGTCACGCCTTCATTCCCAGAGTGGGGTAGGCAGAACTACAGATTTACCAACAGCTCTAAAAAAACTTGTTGATAATTCTTTAATAATGAAATCCGAACTCTTCTCTATAATTCAGACAGTAATTAAAAAAACGAATAGTAATTTGAAATGCATTCGATAGTTTAAAACGAATGATCCTCCGATAAGGGTGTTTACCGATTGCGCCGCGGACACGGCACGAGCACGGAATAAGCGCGGCATAGGCACAGCCTTATCAGATGCCGCACGGTACGACAATTACTTAAATAATGCCTAAATAACCCTCATGCAATAGATAACTAGGATTTGACGCGATGCTCAAACTTTAGTCAAGTGTTCAATGATTACAATTGCTAGTTTAGGCCGAGTTTTTTGATCAGTAGTTACTGAACTAATGGTTAAAATTCGAAAAAAAGTACGAAAATTTGTCACATTTCCTTGAGATTTAACCATTAGTTACGATTATTAACAAGTAGTTAGTTTAACTACTGATCAAACAACAGGCCCCAAGGGTAACTTCAACCTATAATCAACAGCATAATTATTTACATAGTTCACTACGTCAATTTAAACTAGTTTATCTTTAAACTCACTGTTAAAAATATACTTTAATTAAACCATATTAGGTATGTCAATTGTGCTTGTTCTAGTTTAATAAGAGTAGGTAGGAGTACATTATGGGGTAAAAAAATAAAATAAATATCACTGGACAATGTCACACAAATTGACCTAGTCCCAAACTAAGCTCTAGGCTTGTACTGTGGGTACTAGACAACGATAAACATACTTAAATAGAGAAATACATACTTGAATACATAGAAAACATCCAAGTCTCAGGAACAAATAAGGAGTAGTGTTTTTCCTGTAGGTATTAGGTATTTAAATTCCATAAAAATACTTCATATTGGTGGCTAGATGGCTGTGATACCTTAACGGCCGAACCGCGGACAGATAGCCTTACTTCGGATTAAATTTTTGATACATTTTGTATAGGCAAATGTCAAATTTCAACTCGAAGTAAGCTTATCTATCCGCGGTTTGAATATAGGGTTCAACCGTTAGTCATATTAAATCATTTTGATTTGACACATTAAATCTTACGTATTAAACAAAAAAATATCGTACTAAAACCAGAACAACTGCCAGCGCCATCTGCAATCAAGTTTGCGCACTATTGAAACAATGGCGGCACATTTTGAGAGACCCGGGCATGCATTTTTAATCAGCCATTGCCGTGAACATTGAACAAAGCCCGGCGTAATACTGTTGACCGATTCCAAACTGTCACACACGCTATTGTGCAGGTTTAAATAAAAATAGACGTTGATTTGAAGGGTTAATATGTGCCATAGAGACTGAGGAACGAATTTTGCTACATTTTATTGCTTTAAATTTGTAGCAAGATTCATCCCTCGCCATATTGTAGGTATATATCTTGAAATATTAGCTGGGTTCCGTGTTTTGAGGCATCTCTTACGACCAGTGGGCCGAGCACGCGGCCACGGGATTTAGTGTCAAATGACGTCATACGGGAACTAGTGTCAAATATTATTATGAAAATATTAAAATGACAGCCACCAGGGCATTAAGTTGCTTAGTAATAAAAGGACTCAAATCACACAAAACATACTTTTATTTTAAACCTTAGTTCTTTAAACTTACGTTGGAATATGGAATAGACGAATTTAACTCCCGACCCTATGTCAAAAATTGACCCGTGGTGGCAACGTGCTCGGCCCACTAGTAAGTCTTTATCCAGCAGGTGACATAGTAGTAAATTATTGACATTTAAGAGTTTAGGACAAGTTGTACCAATCATAAAGTAGAGAATATTCAGATATAGTAATGGCGAAGGCAGGAAATGCTGAAACCAATCGACCAAAAGAATGTCACATCAAACGGTCCTTCATGCCAACATTACTGCTGGGCAACAGGTATTTTTTTATTCCAAGCAGTCCGACTGTTAATTCGATCATCAAACTGCATTTGCGGGGCTCCTATTCCCATGTGGTAGCACTTAGGGCATAACCTAATCTAACCTCTTGGATTTTGATCAAAACCCTAGTCTATCTAGTGTCCCACTGCTTGGCAAGGCCTCCCTCTAATTTCTCCAATCATTTCTTGATCTGGCTAATCCTTGTCATCTGGTTTGAATTTATCCAAATCATCCCGTCATCCTCTTTTTGGTCTTCCTCTTCTCCGGCTGCCGTTACTTGGAATCCAGTCACTCGTGATCTTGCTACATCGGTCTCGATGCATACGGCAGACACGTCCAGCGCAGTTCCATTTGAGTATGACGATCTTCCTTTCGCCATCGGCAGTTGGAGTCCTAGAGCGCAGGTCGGTGTTTCTACCTCCATGGCTCTCTGGCAAACCTCAAGTTTGATCAAAACTAAGAAGCTTATATATCACACTGGAGATTGCACGACGAACAACGCCTTGAAGCGAAGAAAAGTGACCGTGAATGACGTCGCTCATGTTTTTTGTCCCTTTCTTTTGCGTGATCCTGAGTTTTTGAGAAAGGCACAATAAACATAAGCCACGTCATTCAAGGTCACCTTTCTTTGCTTCAAAGCATTGTTGGCCGAACAATTTCCAGTGTCATATAAGCTTCTTGATCAAAACCTCCTTGCCCTAAAAGATTGACTAGACAGTCCAGTGCCAAACGTTTACAAGGTCGAAAAAATGGTACTGCATGAAATGAACTGGGATGTAATGGGTATAACCACCAAACTGATAAGGATTGAACGCAGCACGCGAGGTAATCGAATCAGCGTCCATTATTGAGTGCGCGTGTTATTGAATGAGCACTTATGCCGCGGTGACATGTGAGTGCAGTAATTACGCGGAACGGATTGCATTATTTATAAGTTGGGATGGTAGGGCGGTGAACTACCGACTTAATAACCCAATAATGACAAAAACAAACGCAACAAAAAAGACACTTGATGGTTAAAGCTTGGTGAATAAGTTTTTGAAGAACTAGAGGAAAGTGCTGTAGTTGTTGCCATTTGACCATAATAGGGTTAGTCGGCATCAAAATAGCTAAGCAGAATAACATGCTCAAAATGATCTAGAAACGACGTCTTCTCTTGACAATAGAGTCTAGTTTCGACTGTATCTACTCGCAAGTGCAGTCAATGCGTACCAATAACAATACATATTGGTCCCAACGGAAGACCAGCAGAGTTGGCTTTACAGCCATGCTGGGTTGGAACCTTTTTCGCAACATTTAGCACTAAGTAAGAGTAATAAATAAAAATTCCTTTTTTCTAATTTTTTTTTTTTGTCTTTGTGTTATTGATTTTTATAAATGTTATTATTATAATATTTTTTCTCTTTCTTCATAACCACGTAGTTTCACCTGTCACCAAGTTGTTTTTTTTTGCAAATAAATACTTAGAAGCGCCTAATTCAAAACTTCGAACCCCTACATCTTTCACTCGTCCTTCAAGACTAATCGGAAGAACGAGACTTGTATTCTTTTAGTAGGCTCCCGGATATTTGACTGACGCTTTGATTTACTTCAATTTTGGACTAAAAAAAGGAGTTGCTCAAGCTCCATTTGACTACACTCGATTCGACTCATGCCTTTTTTTTTAAAGTGATTATCAGAGACAATCTCTGTTAAAAAAATCGAGTTGAGGACTACGAATACAAATGTAAAGTGCCTTTACATGCCTCGCGGATATATTGGCTTCCTTACTCCTACCCTTCACAGAAGATATAATGTTGTATAGATCACGGCCATACAGAATTAATGTTCCGCACACACTGCCGCCAATAAAAACCAGGCAAATGCCATCTCCCAAATGAGGTAAGTAAAAAAACTAAATGTCAAAGTGGCATTTACCGCCGCGCGGGGACGCTATCGCAAACGCTTTAATCAAATCTTTATTATGGTGAAATGATAAATAGAATTTTGAGATTTGTTAGCCAATCCGTGACTGGTGGGAAAAATGTTACCCTTCTTGGGTCTTTTTTCTACTCTCTTTTTCGGGTTAACCAAATGAGTTGTACAGTCACCGGATATTATCCAACATCGGGTTCAAAAATATGAATAAAACATCTTTATTACTAGATGCATAAGAGCATAGTGTCAATTATTACTTTTTGCCCAATTTGTTAGACAATATATCGCACCTTCAGAATAATAGTGACCAGTCAGAAATTTTAAATTTCGAGTTTGTTCTCTATAGGTAGTAATAAAATGACTTGAAGTTTGAAAGCTGAAATTTTGAACTGGTAATATGTAAATATGTAGACATAATTCTATGAGACATAATATTGATGACAATGCAAAATTTTAGCGTCTAAGACTTGTTCGAATAATGGAGTCAAAAGGTGGTAAGTAACAATGTTACCCTTTGCCAGGACTAGCATTTTTCTTTCTATTGAATAAGGATTTTGGAAGATTAAAGGGTAATAAAAAAAAACTGCAACCCGCCCTCGCTTCGCTCCGAATTAAAGTACTATGGATATAAACGTTCCTCTTGAATCACTCTATCTATTAAAAAAACCGCCTCAAAATCCGTTGCGTAGTTTTAAAGATCTAAGCATACATAGACAGACGGACAGGCGGTAAGCGACTGTTTTATAAAATGTAGTGAAGTAATTTCTTGTTTTTTTTACTACCTACCATGTGGGCTCTGGCCGCAGATGAAAAAAATTACAGTCGTCACGAAAAGCTAGTCCTAGAGTTTTTGCCAGAAACTAATTTATCGTTAAAACCCTAATGCGTAACCATCACTTTTCTTTCCTTAATTTAAGTAAGTTGGCCCGTGTGGTTGCCGGGTTAGAATAGTGCCACTCCATGTCTTCCCGTGGATGTCGTAAGAGGCGACTACGGGAATAAGGGCTTGTAGTACTGTATGGGCTTGCAACCTGTCACTAATACACTGGTAAACATCTTAGCCTGTTTATGCAAAATGTGGTTACAGTACAGGATTACCAACAAGTTCTTTACCCCACTCTGGGAATGAAGGCGTGATGTTATGTATGTATGTATTTATTTAAGTAAAGAAACCATCAACAAAATAGTGGATCCATTCACCCGTATTGAAGAACATTTCATTTTCTATGAACCCGATAAAATCTTTAGTTTCCCTAATGTCCGTATAGATAATTCGATTGTTACTTTTAGTGAATACCTGTGAATTATTGAACGTAATGATAATGGAGTTTTGTTTTAATATAACAAATTGTGTTTAACAACAGCAATTCGGTTTAGTGTTTTGTTTTTAATTATAAAGGGTTTTGTAACTTTTGTAGCGTGTCATTTGTTATGTTTATTTTTGTGTAAACATGTTTGAGTAAAGTTTTCTATGGAGTTTTTGTGGAATGTTAATGGCCGAGTGGTATAGGAACGCAGTTGAGGTTGAACGCAGAAGAACATATTGGCCTCTTGCTCACACGTAGGTACTTAACTGGCAGTCCATCTGTGAAAGTAGACTTCCCATAGGTAGGTCCACGGGCTTCTGTTTTATTGTCTTAGAATGAACCAATCAGCTTAACTTGAACTGTGCACGCTAAAGGATTACGTGGCACCATGGGTCTCGACCATAGTTCCAAGGTCATGAACACTGACTGTTGCATGATTTGTATGAACACACACCGGGTAAGCTAGGCATATCCCGGCCATACGCCAGACCACGTGCGCATAAGAAATACTGAATGCCCAGTTTCATTATTTTTTAAGGAAATCCTGAACAATTTTAGGTGACAGTTAACACTTCGATCACTGTTACTCCAAAGTTAAGTTCATAAAAGGACTTGATAAATGCGCGAGGAACTAACCCCGTGCTTCTGTTGTCCTCAAGAAAAAAAACTCTTTTACCGACCATACCTCCATTTGAGTGTCTGTAAATAATTTGACATTGGCGAAATACACATTAAAGACATCCTTAAAAGAAAATTTTGAAGTTCCTAAAACCGAGCAAGCCCATGTTGTCTATCTTAACCACGGAGAATCAGCGAGCTCCTCAGCACAAAAATATTGAAGTCCCTTCAAGCACGTGGGGCTACGTGGGACGTTTTCAAAAAATGTGTACATAGTTAAGGGCTTAAATTAAAACAAAATTTAATTCGATTGTAACGAAAGTTACTTATATATTTAATAAGTATGACTAGCCTTTAACTATGTATATATTATTTTTAATTACCCACCTACATTATCTATGTTTGTTAGACGGGGGGCACCAGTATTCTCAGAATTCGTAGATTCCTCATCATCACATCTTTGTAGTTCGTCAGAATAGTCTCATTCAGGAAAAAACTCACGACGAAAAATATCGGTGTCACGTAATCACGTTGCATTGTTTTTCCAGTGTGACCCGTTACTTTAGCTCGGCAGTGTATTTCAACGAAAAAAATAAACTACTAAATCAAAAAAATGCTTTGTGCCAGCCGCTTACACAATACGTGGCCTCACTGGTCTTTTGTGTAATATTTAAAGAAGTTTCTGCGCAAAAAGAAACATGGCTGCCGACAGGTGGGGAGTGGACCCGGTTTCACAGCCGCTACATATTCTATGAAAGCTACAAGAGGAATATACTAGTTGTTAGAGATTTGTTTCACTCTTATACCCTAATACAACGAATTTAGCCAGGGCTTCTATTCAGGTGCGTTAAAACGATATCGTGTTTGACACGTTTAAGAATCTTTTATGTCACAGTCGCCATTATTGTAAATGACATAAGAGTTATCAAAACGTTGACAATACGGAAACAGGTCAAAAACGATATCGTTATAACGCAGTTGAATAGAGGGCCAGTTGCAATTCCTTTTATCTATAGGTATGTTACAGTTGATTTAGAATCATTATTTTGAAATTATGTTAAATATATTGGATAGTTAAGTTCTTTGTTCGGCTTTCCTAAAACAATTTGTTTGCGTGTTGTGTGTCTGTCTGTCTGTTTTAATTGCTGAAAAACCAACGGATTTATAGTTTATTATGTATGTATCGATTTCTATTTATTTGTGACCTGTAGGCTAAACGGCTTAAAAATAGATTTTAAATGAGCGGTATTTTTCACATAAGTAGGTTTTATCTTAGGAGTATGAGAGGATATAATTACCATTACAAGTTTACAAGTAAATATTCAAAACAGGTAGCTCATTCTTAAAAACACAATCCGTTTTTAGGGTTCCGTAGTCAAACTAGGAACCTTTATAGTTTCGCCATGTCCGTCCGTTCGTCCGTCCGCAGCCTAGCGCAGAGACCCTTAATACTAAAAAGCTGCATTTTAGCATGAATATTAGTCACGCCAACAAAGTGGTACGATAAAAGGTAAAATAATATTTTTTTTAGGGTACCTCCCCTACACGTAACGTGGGGATGTATTTTTTTTTCTCGTCTTCCCCATAGTGTGGGATGTGGTTGGTAGGTCTTTCAAAAATATTAGAGAGGTGATCCGTTTATGAAATATTATTCTTGAAAGCGCTAATTTTTGTTAGTCAAGTGTAATACAAAAAATGAAATAAATCCTAAATGAAAGAGCATTGTAACGTTTTTTAAAGGAAAACTATCACGACTAAGTAAACATCATTGGTTCTTGAGATACAGATTAAAGTGTTTATACCAGGGATCGTTACCGGTATTCTGACTACCGGTTTTAAATGAGGTATTACCGGTTATAATTGACTTTACTATTTATACCGCTAAAGCTCTGATTAGCGGTATAATGAATTCCGGTATTCATGTTTATTATCGGTTTAGACAATTGACAACAATACCCCTTTTTGATACTTTACCCCTAAAAACCATAACCAGTAATACCTGTCAGTGTCAATATTCTCGTTTATTTTTATATGTAAATGTTTTCGGTGCTCTTACAAAAAACTTAGACTCGCCTTAGACAAGTCTGAAATTACAGTTCATTAAAGTCTAATTGACATCTCACTTTGATAAGTGAGATGTCAATTAGACTTGTATTCAATACCGCTATTCATTGTACATACCTGATGGTACAATGAATAGCGGTATTGAATACAGCTATTTAATACTGTTAATAGTGAATACATAGCGATAAAAACAAAAGCGGAATGACAACAATACCTCTAAGCCCCGATTCGACCAAACTTTTTACACGGGGGTAAAGCTTACTCTGAGATTAGTAATGTCAAAATGCCATAGAAAACTGTCATTTTTTGACATTACTAATCTTAGAGTAAGCGTTTACCCCGGTATAAAAGTTTGGTCGAATCGGGCCTAATTCGAATATAAGTATTATTTTTTAGCGGTAATAATTTGATTAATATAGTATATAGTATTAAATAAAACCGGTTTTACAATCCCTGGTTTATATGTACTAAAATCATCTAAGACGGCACCAGTTGACTTTAAATAGAAAATTAGTTATTACTTGTTGATTTTCATGTTTGTAGTACTTAACGGCTTCGGAACCCTACACTGAGCATGGTAGACATGTCTTGCCCGGTTTTAAATATTATTTTACCTACGTATTATTTTAAACCATTGAGAACTGCGTGTTTCCCAAGGCACTATGATTATAAGCAATCACCGCCCTTCTCACATAAAAATAAAGAAATCCCAACACATACTTAACCCTCCCCGCATAGCCGGCGCACCGCTCGCTTCGCTCGTTTCGCTCGTACGTGCCTCGTTCACATCGCGCAGTGATTTATACTAGCATCAAGTTCGCAATTGAATCTCCAAACTACCTATCTATTAAACACGTGACTCGCGTGCCGAGCGCTAGCGAGGGACTGGATGGAGCAGCGAATTTTAAAGAGGTTTCTACTACAAGGTACAATGCGAAGAGACACTACAATGACTAAAATTAATATTCATACTCGTGCAAAAAAAAACACCGCTCAAGTGCGAGGTGGACTCGCGCGCGAAGGGTTCCGTACTATTATGTATACAATATTACACACTATATTATAACCAGGGACCAGCCCGCTATCCCAATCAAGGGGTTTTGAATGGGTTTTTATAAGGGTTTTACTTAAAAAAGCCGTATCGCTTAAAAGCAGTTCGATTTGCTTTTAAAACCCGCTATCCATTTAAGGGGTTTCGAATGGGTTTTATAAGTCTTTTACTTCGAAAAGCCGTTCGGCATGCTTTTTAAAGCGCTATTTATAATGGTTAACTGTGCTTTACATGTGGTTACAGAATTATATACTAAGAAGTTTTTAGAGTTTTTGGTATTTCTGTAGCTCTGCCTACCCCACTCTGGGAATGAAGGCGTGACTTTATGTATGTATCTGTGCTTTAGCTGTTAAAGTTTCTCTAATAGTGAATGGTAAGTTTAACAAATGACTTAGTCATATATTTCGTTCCAAGAGGTTGTTTTTTTAGTGGGGTATTCTATTGAGAGGTTAGTCTTTCAAAGGCTTTTATCGGTGAATGGGTGGGCAGGTCCCTGATTATAACCTGTTTAGGGTTCCGTAGCCAAATGGCAAAAAACGAAACTCTTATGGATTTGTCATGTCTGTCTGTCTGTTTGTTCGTCCGCATGTCACAGCCACTTTTTTCCGAAACTATAACAACTATACTGTTGAAATTTGGTAAGTAGATGTATTCTGTGAACCGCATTAAGGTTTTCACACAAAATAGAAAAAAAAACCTTTTGGGGGTTCCTCATACTTAGAGCTGAAACTCAATTTTTTTTATCAAACCCATACGTGTGGGATATCTATGGATAGGTCTTCAAAAATTATATTGGGGTTTCTAATATTTTTTTTTTCTAAACTGAATAGTTTGCGCGAGAGACAATAAGATAAGACAATGATAAAAGTAAAAAAAAAACTTTCACCGAAAATTGGTTTGAACGAGATCCAGATAGTAGTTTGTTTTAATACGTCATAAATCGTCATGCTGCTACGGAACCCTTCATGGGCGAGTCCGACTCGCACTTGACCGCTATTTTAGTTTCACCAGTCGCGGCGAAAAAATCAAGTGTGTTATATGAGATATTAGCGACCCGCCCTCGCTTCGTAAAGTATTATACATATAAACCTTCCTCTTCAATCACTCTAAAAAACCGCATCAAAATCCGTTGCGTAGTTTTAAAGATTTAAGCATACATAGGGATATAGGGACAGAAAAAGCGACTTTGTTTTATACTATGTAGGGATTTATATTTTTAAAGTGAATATACAACTAAACATTCAAGCGTCTACCTGTTGCCGTTATTAATATCGAGGAAAAAAACGGCAAAAAACTAACGTTTATTGTATGGGAGCCCCACTTAAATATTAATTTTATTCTGTTTAGTATTTGTTGTTATAGCGGCAATAGAAATACATCATCTGTGAAAATTTCAACTGTCTAGCTATCACGGTTCATGAGCAGGGAGCGAAACTTTGGTGCCGATGACAGGCGTATGACGTCAAGCTACATACAGAGTGTATCTAGATTTTCTTATGTGTACCTAGATATATATTTTATCTAGATTTTACATCACCACTAACAACGACTTGGCCTTTTTAGTTTACCGATATTGGCACTTGAGTTGAGACGGCCAGTACTAAAAACATAATTGACTGTCATTGTCATTAAAAAGAAGATTGTTGGAGACAATAAGTCATTATTCTTTTTTATTTGTATTTTGTAAATATAACTGAAACATTATAGTTTCGCTTGAGAATTTCGAATTTCGAATTTCCATTACTTGCAGAAGTATCCTTTTCTGATTGCAAATATTGTTTTTTTTTATCTATTTTATTTTATATTTATTTGTGTTGTTTTTGACATTAATTTAATATTTACATTATCATAATAGCATTGTTAAGAAACAGTGGGGTGTCACAATATAGTTTATATAAAGCATCCTATATGTCAATTTGCGTCATAATGACGTCACCGGCACCAAAGTTTCGCTCCCTGGTCATGAGATACAGCCGAGTGACAGACAGACAGACGGACAGTAGAGTCTTAGTAAAGGGTCCCGTTTATACCCTTTGGGCACGGAACCCTAAAAACCATTATGTTACTAACCTAATGCCATAGCACAAGCAACATCATTAACAGAAGAAAGTCAATCCTTTCTTAAATTTTACGAGTACATGCGTCATTTTTGATTTGAGTACTCGCACGTTACAAAGCCACAAGAACCATTCTGTTGCTTAACTGAATCCTCTCTATTTCAAATTGAATAAGGTAGCAAATACAATGACAGATCTATAGAAGCAACACCCTTTTTCGAATGATAATTGTAGTCCAGCGGCAACAAACGCACCGCAGCCTCTAATAGAATTAGATAAGCAATTCCCATGTAAATGAAGTGCGAGTCTCCCGGGACGCGGTGGGACGTGGCGGGACGTGGCGGGACGTGGCGGGACGGGGCGGGACGGGACGTGACGTGACGTACTTAATTACACGCCCGGCGCAATGATTTGATTATTAATCGCTACTGATTGGAGCTTACGATGGATTTTGCTAAGTGTGTTGAAGTGAGAAGCTTTTTGACTGCTTGTTTGGAATTAATTTTGTACGAGTAACAAAATCAGAGATAGGAATTGCCTGTACCCTTGACCTCTATTTCTTGAATTTGTTTGCTAGGGTATAATATATTATATTATAACACCAGAAACGATCGTGGGTTTTTTTGATTCGTGAATTCTTTTTGCTTGTAATTTTCTAATTTGTCCCATATATGTGTTGTATTTCTTTTGTTTTTTAATTATGTATTGTCATAAGATCGTAATAATAAAACTAAGTCAGGTCCTGGCCCTTTGGGTCTAACGCAACACGACTAAGTTCCCAAGTCTAAAGCAATATTTCAAAAAAAAACTACATCAGTTTAATACGCAAGAAAAGTCGCGGCTAAACCCCAGTCACATAAGTAACCTGTTTCAATTTAGCAGATTGTGTACAAGAGGTTATGTAACGCCGCCGCGCCCCAATTTGCCAAGGGCGTGTAGGGGCCCCTTTTTGTGCCACTACTCACACTTAACTATAGCACACTGGGATCCAACGTGAGTTTGACATTACGCTATTTAAAACGAAAAACCGGGCAAGAGCGTGTCGGACCATGCTCAGTGTAGGGTTCCGAAGCCGATCAGAACTACAAAAATACATACATAACATCACGCCTTCATTCCCCGAGTGGGGTAGGCAGAGCTACAGAAATACCAACAACACTAAAAAGACTTGTTTATAATTCTGTAACTACATTTTGCACAATCAGGCAAAGAAGTTTACTAGTGTATTAGTGACAGGTTGCAAGGCTAACGCCTTACTAACTACAAACATTAAAATTCAACAAGTAATAAGTGTAATAACTATTATGAATTATTAAGTTTTAAAGCGCTAAAAAATTAGAAAAAAAAGGTTAAATGAAAGCACATATAACGAATTCATAAGGAAAACTATCATGACTAAAGTCGACATCATTGGTTTTTGAGATACACTAGGCGATTAAAGTGTTTATACCTACTAAAATCATCTACGACGGCACCAATTGACTTTAAATAGAAAATTCGTTATTACTTGTTGATTTTTATGTTTGTAGTACTTAACGGCTTCGGAACCCTACACGGAGCATGGTCCGACATGCTCTTGCCCGGTTTTTAGACATGTTATTTTCCGGTGTGACATGGAGGTACAGAATAAGTGCATTTTAGTTTAAACTATATTTTAGTGCGTATAAAGTTAATTTCAATTTGTTCAAAATTGAAAATGGAATTTCAGAGCAAATTTATTTACTTGCTGTTAGATTCACATATCCACTTGGTACAATATTACCGAGGCGGTATGTTGCTTACAGTCTACACTATGCTATAATCTATGATACAGATGGTTAAACGTGGAAACACGATTGGAAACAAATCCTCGATAGTTTTATTTGTCAAACATGACAGCTATTGCGCGTGTTCTTGGTACCTTCGAAGCTCGTACGATCTTTCACGATAACTTTTGATTTTGTGTTATTACTAAACATCGGCGACTCGTGGCCATTAGGTAGACCTAGTGATGGGAAACGTTTATCAAGTGTATTTTCAGATAAGATAAAGTAACAAATTAAGACCTAAAAATAAGTGGCAAAGTCACATCGCATCTTTAGAATTATAGTGACCTAATCCACATATTTTAAATTTCGACTTAGGTCTTATAGTGCTAAATTTATGACTCAAAATGGAATGCTGAAAATGTTTGAATTAGGTCACTAATTCTAAAAGTGCGACATATTACTGAGACTGCATCCAAAAGGTAATCAAAAGCTAGAAATAGTATTATCAAAAAATACAGGATACCTTACAAAAATAAATCATTAACCACCCGCCAAGCAACAGTGTTCGCATTGTTGTGTTCCGGTGTGGGGATAAGACAACCGGTGAAATTACTAGCATAGAGGCATTCCATCTTAGTCCTCAGGGTTGGCATCGCATTTTGGGGTCTCAGATTCCACTTACCATCAGGTGGCCTGAGTGCTCGTGTGCCTTCTCCTTAACATAAAAAAAACTTATTTCAAAATAAAGAAGTTGAAAACAAAGAGAACACCAACAACTACAGAAGAATGCTTTATCTACCCATCATGTCAGTCAAAGTCGCAGGATCATTTTCTTAAGCCAAGTCGATTTTCTCAAATAGAAGACGTAGGCTAACTTCTAACAGATATTAATTGTTTATCCTCCTGAGGCCCACGTAAATTTTACTAGTTCAAAAAAGAACCTTGTGTAAATCAACTAAAGTCTAAAGTCACTTTGACAAATGTCCTAAATTCAGGCCGTTGGGTCTTACGAGGTTACTAGGAATGTTATATATTATGAACATAATTATATTAAATTTATAACAAGGTTTTTTAATTGGTTTCTTTTGCTTGAAACAGCAAAACAGAGAAAGATTTTTACATCACTAGTCTGTCAAAAACGTCAAATGCTAGCTAAATGCCACGAGTTGTCGATATTTAGTATTACATACCTTCTTGATAGCTTCTTTACCCAGGTAAACCATATTAAATGTTTTATAGTAAACAGGAATTTAATTTAATTTAATCTCATGCTGCCATCCGCAAACTATATCTAGCTCTAGTTCTTCGCGCGAAAGCAATAAGTATATTATACAGAGGTAAAGTTTATGAGTTATTAAGGTTGTAGGGGGTAATCTCTGGATGTATTGAAACGATTTAGATGAAATTTGGTATAGAGATAGTAGAGTCCCCAGGAAGCACATAGGGTACTTTTTATCCCGGGCTTAGCGATAAATGACTTCTACGCGGACAGAGTCGCGGGAAACAGCTATGTTAGATACGTTTGTTGAAAGATATTTCGATAAAATAACTAGCGACCCGCCAGCGGCTTCGCCCGCTGCAATTTTTTTTTAAAAGGTGCAAAAATTGTAATATTTGCTTCGCTATTGTTAATCAATAACACATGTTGGATTATTTTTACTCTAGCTTAAAAAATATTAGAGATATTGCCGATTCAATGATTCCACTAACTTAACGATATTCATGGACCCCCTTATGCAGAGGTGCGAGGAGAGGGGAGTGTTGTTTAGTAAGTTAATAAATGAAATTTCAAATTTAGAATATCAGTAGGAGAGGGGCTTGTTGTCTGATAAGCTGTACATGAAATTTCAAATTCCGAATATCAATACAGTGTATCGCATACCTACAGCTTGATAACCCATGTCATCATTTGTAGTGTGACTTAGTGTCCACACGAGAAGGTAAACGAGAGATAATTAGCACAAAAAAAATGTTTTTTGAACTCGTTTTATTGTCGTAATATATTATATTAACGATACAAAATCATATGTTTCAAATTTGTGCACTGATGAAAAATTTACCCTGTATTAGATAGGTTCCCCACGTGGCGCTACCGTTCACCATCCGTTTGCAATATTAAAACGATATGTTTTAGTCAATAGATTTCCACTGGGCCTCTATTCAACTGCCTTATGTCACAGTCGCCATTATTGTAAATGACATAATAGTCATGAAAACGTTGACAATACGGAAACATGTCAAATACGATATCGTTATTACCGTGTAGAATCCCAGCCCTGATCCCGTGTGGCAGGGTGTATTGTACCCTTGTTCACTACTTAAAACAACTTACCCTCGATTGTGTCGTTCCAATGTCAATGTTAGTCAAGTTACTTAGTTTTAAATTATGTTTGTTGATGATATTAAATGGGTTACTATAAATGAAGTGAAGCTTGATTAAGGGAATTAAGTTATGAATATTAAGGAGACGAGTAGGGTAACGTTTTTCTATACTAACTTTGTTTTGCAGATATCTTTATTTTTGGTTAAATTATTGCGTCAACCTACACTTCGTTTTTTGTAGGATGAAAATAAATGCCCGTATTTTGCTCCCGTTTTTTTCTTTAATGAAGTCTAAATTAGAAATTAAAAACAATTGTCGGTACTATAAGTAATTAATAACAAGAATTAGATTATTTGCACACACATTTCTCAGTTTTGGCTACGTTATATAATATATATATATATATATATAATAATCATAAGGCCATTTCAAACTTTATTTTATCCTACTATTATTATAAATACACACACTTGGCACTTGGGCCCCTTCTTATTTGTTTTGTATGTAAACGACATTCAAAGCTCTTTTCTAGCTTCTTCGCACATACTTTATGCGGATGACACTAAAATTTACAGAATAATCAGGAACGTCGATGATTGTGTTTCGTTACAATTTGACTTGTCTCGTTTTGAGGACTATTGTCAGCAGAATAAGCTTGTCCTGAATACCGATAAATGCTACGTTATTACTTTTTCCCGTAAATCCAGTCCGGTAGCTCATGATTATTGTTTAGCTGGTAGTAGTGTCACGCGTGTGTCGACGATTAGAGACTTAGGCGTTACTTTGGATGTGAAACTGTCTTTTAATGAGCACATTGATAATGGTCGTCTCTAAAGCGTATAAAAAATTAGGCATGATTCTTCGTCTTACAAAACCGTTCAAAAATACTTTTACTTTAAAGGTTTTATATTATTCTTTCGTCCGGAGTGTATTAGAATTCGGAAGTGTTGTATGGAGCCCGCAGTATGATATTCATAAGTTCCGGGTCGAAAGAATTCAAAAGATTTTTTGTAGATCCCTAGATTTTAGAACCGGTTTTTATAACTATGACTACCTCTCATCTGCAGCCAGGCACGGTCTTCCCCCTCTTGAAAGGAGAAGAATTTATCTCGATACTATATTTTTATTTAAAATTATTAGAAATTATATTGACTCAAGCGTGCTATTAGACAGCATATCTTTCAAAGCTTCTCGTTTCTGCTCACGTTCTAAACCTACCTTTCATATTTCCCCTTGTGGCACTAATTATGCGCAAAATTCGTTTATAAGGCGCTCGTGTAAGGTGTACAATGATTTGTTTAATGATGTTGACATCTTTGCGAATAGTCTATCTGTGTTTAAAATTAAGATTCGGCAATCGCTTTTTTAGATTATTAGTACCTACCGTTTGTGAATTCCTGTTTTCTAATTAGTTTCGGTTGTTTTGTTTGCATGTTAAGAAAACTGGTTAACAACTTAAATTGTAACCTAGCAATATATGGAACTTAAGGCCTTATTCATATTCATATTTGTATGTATTACTTTGTACACGGCTGTTTGTTTTCCTAAATAAATTAAAAAAAAAAAAAAATGTAAATCTTGCATGGACGTTTGAGTTTGTGTTTTAATCACGCCTAAACGGCTGAACCGATTTGAATCAAATGTAGCGCACATTAAAATATGTTACATGTTTTAAACATTTTCTATAATCGTAACCTTAAGTGCTCGGGCCTCTATCACACACTGAGTACCTATTTCATCATACGATGTTGAATTTCTTGTAGTACTGTTAGGCGATGGTCTCACAACATGTCACTGAACACTGATAAACATCTTAGCCTGTTTGTGCAAAATGTGGTTACAGAAGTATCAAAAGTCTTTTTAGAGTTGTTGGTATTTCTGTAGCTATGCCTACCCCACTGTGGGAATAAAGGCGTGTATGTATGATGTTGAATTTAATCAATGTTAATCGACTGTTAGTTCATACATTTGACATCGTATATTAAGTGGTAAACATCGTGAAGTAACGCGACATGTTATCGTACTGTCAACGTTATTATAGCTCTTATTTACATGACAGGAATGGGGTCCGATTCAAAATCAATTTGATAAAATGAAATGCATTACGAATTTATCGAGTAGAATAGAGTCCCAAGGCCTGATTTTTGCAATGTTTAGACAAACATATTCCGTAAGTAATATATGTACAGTCATGACCGATGAAAACGGGTCACTTAGTACGGAATTTCCATAGAAAATGACCCGTTTTCATTTCGCCTGAGTGTGCAAACGGTTCACTTAACAGTGCAATCTGTTAAGTGAACCGTAAGCCGATGTACGATCCGATTTAGGGATTACAATCGGGTCCAGGTTTTAGCCTGAGGCGCGTGGACTATTTCATTTAGATCGTATGGATGGACTGAAACCACTCTAACTAATCCCACTGTTAAATGAGTCATTAGTTAACCTATTATTATTACTAATAGAGACTTGTGTCTAATGATCAGCGATAGGTAAAAGCTTACATAATTAGTGGTACAAGGAGGTTTTAAAACCTCCTACCATCTGAAAGTGCAGCAAGAAAATCCAGAAAAATCTGGAATATAGTCGTATCTGGAAGAAAAGCACATAATATTTAAGTATGTAGGTACATCTAAGGAAATCTATCACAAATCTTAGATAGTACCAAATAAGTTTAACAGGTTCCCTGTCCCGAAGCAATTTGCAGCGTTCTTTCGACACGTCCCCATAGTAATATTAAAATCTAATTCAGTAATGTTTCGTATAAGAGATGTCATTGCCTTCAAGTATTTTATGATACTTTGTGTCATAGTCATTGATAGATAGGTACCTATATGTACATATGTGTATATACATATTTATAAGTAAAGAAATCTGCATTATCTTTATCTCTGGCCATGAGGCACATATGCCTCATGGACGTATGAGTAAAACCCCGCATGAGGCACACGTGCCTCATGGGACAGGGAACCTGTTACAAATAAATTTAGATCATACTTGTGGTTTTTTGAGATAGTTTTTCGTGTTTCTTGTGCGATTTCGACGTCGAAACTACACTGATCTCTCCGACATACTCTTGCCCCGTTTATTTTTTTCAAGTTTATTGTTATTATGTAATGTTAAACAGTTTATTCGTTCAGTAATTGAATGGTAACTAGATACTGCTCCTCTTTGAAGGGATTACTCGGAGGGCCCTTCTCTCGCGTTAATTACTCGGTCCCTTCATTAGTGCTCTGCCGCCTCTTTTCAAGAGGTAAGTAACTCATTGACGGCTTCGCTTATGGATTAGGAGAAATTTGTAAACATACAGCAATTTAGGTATATTTGTGGAAGTTAATGTTATCATCGCGACGGTTTATAGAAATACGTAACGTCAACGACCGTAATATTCTGCTCTCTTTCTTCAAAATTCCAACTTATCGGCATGAACCATGAACACTAAGCATTCATTAACTTGCTCGCAATACCCTCGGGTGCTTCGAACACTCGAACAAGTGCCGTAAAAATACTTTAATTACGTTGCATTTAAATAACTCCAACATTCAACTTTAAAGATCCACAAAAAACCGGACCAGATCACAAAAAACTTCAAAACACGTCCGATCGAATCTCAATTTCCGAACAAACTTTAGTAATTAATGCGTTGATTAATTCAATCCCTGGCAACACCGCGCTGCCGCCATTTCTGTGCGCGGCGCGTCACGTCCCGCTTTACAAAATGGCTACCAGCAAAGAGAGTAATTACACGGGTCCAACCAATTCGGTTTTAAATAAGAGGAAATGTTTAATGTACTACCCGGTACCAATTAATTGAGGATTTGCTTTTTTCGCAGACCGAATTCTTTGTTTACCTGTCCGTCTCTTTTGATTTGAGTACCAGTTGAATAGGGATTAGGCTCGGCCTTGAGGTTGAAAGCCATCGATTTTGTTAATTGGGTGCTTAGTTTTTTTATTCGGATACGTAAGTCTTTGGCTCCTCTTGGTATAAAAATGGCACGTGCTCAATGGTAAAATATATCGTGTTGAATCATTTTCATTTATCTAATTGAATATCAATTTATGCAGCTATTTTATCTACGAGCGGGCTTTTCTTTTAGATTTCATATCATAACGCCTTCATCACATGCTAAAAGTAGGTTTTAGGTTAGGGCCCGCTCGTAGATTAAATCGCTACACAAATTGATTTTAAAGTTAGTAATTTTTCGTCAGTGAGATTCAAAAGTCGCACCCCTGGACTTATTACTGAGAATACTAAAATATGTATTTCTATAATATTCGAGGAATTTCTTCGATTTCTCCAAGATATCATCAGATCCGGACGTGCTGAAAATGAGACCAATTAGAAAGTACCTAAAGAACACATATCGTTCCAGCGGTCGTTGAGTAATCCCGAAAAGTGCCGACGAATTGAATACCTCCTCCTTTTATGAAGTCGGTTAAAGTGTTTAAATTACCTTGTCGCTTTATCCCCTTTGACAGATTAGTGCAGCAGTTCAAACATGACGTTAAAGTGACATAAGGCACTAATGTGTACTGCTACATAAATAGGTCTAATCCGAGTAGTTACATTGGAAAAAAAAGTCCAGGTAGTTCCATTATGGAAACCATCTTCGTTGAATGTAACTACAAGGAAAAAAGTCCATCTAGTTCCATCAATGTAACTAATAATGTAACTAGTCGGAATAGACCCATAAATAAGGCCGAAAGTACGGTCGAACTCATAAGTAGCTGAACATATTAGTACCTTGTCGCTGCTATTATACTAAATTTAAACGACTCTCAGATTAATAAGTTATTGCGAAAAGGTACGAAAATGAACAACTACTTATGAGTTCGACTGTATTTAAATAATTAATAGTCTAATAGGCAAATCATCCGTAAGTATTGAAATTTATTATCCTTCTATGATTATTCATTTGGTCAAAGTCACTTGCTAAGAAATTGTTATTGAATCTGACATTAATAATATATACACTAAGTGACCTACAAGTTTGTTTTTCCTCATTACCGAGACCTGCTTTGGTTAGTTTTCTAAGATTCTCCATTTGGCCAAAGCAGTGTCACTTTCTAAGATGTTGTTATTTTGTGGTACACTTGAATGTTACATATATATAAAAGAGTAAATAACTTACAAAAAAACATTTTTCCTCATTACCGTGATCCCGTGTGGTTGCCAGGTTAGAATAGTGCCACTCCATGTCTTCCCGTAGATGTCGTAAGAGGCGACTAAGGGATAAGGGCTTGTCAGGCGATGAGCTTGCAACATGGCACTAATACTCTAGTAAACGTCTCGGCCTCATTGTGCAAAATGTGGGTTCAGAATTATCAAATTCAAAATTCAAATAACTTTTATTTCAGACCGAAGGTCCATATAAATGCGTTCGTTACAATGGCTTAAAAATCTATGCTAGATAAATGAAAATTGAATGATCACAATAATAACCATAAATAACGTGTCATAGAATAATTGAAATGTCAAATAATTAAAATATATAATTATGTCCTCAAATTAAAATTTGTATAAAAAAAAAAAAAAGTCGATTACATTTAAGACTAGGAGATAATTATACTGATACAAATACAATAAAAACTAAAAACGACGTGGTGCGGCGACAACGGTGGCATGTAAAAGAACCCAGCGCTCAAGGAGTGGAGAGTCCCATCGCTGCGCCAGCGCACTCACGATGCCGTTCGCGCTGGAGCGGACGCGGTGCATGAAGCCCGCTCCACATTCTCGACAAAACTACACGAGACTTGCCGAATACGAGAGTGTGGAGAGAGTATTCGTCTATGTTCGTATTTTCTCGCGTATGTTCGTGTTGTCTTCATTTCGTGGCGGTAATAGGGCAAAACATCAAAGGGCTCTCGTGAAGTTTCTGTTTGCGCGAAACTACCCCTCCACACTCCCGCGCTCCCGCCAGTCAGTCGACCAGTATCTTCGTCTATGCCATCGTCTTTTTATAACTTTTTTTCACGGATCTGTAAGTAATTGTAATATGCTACAGCGCATAATACTGCAGCGACAGAAGTTTCGAGGACGTCCATCTTGGATGAAAGTCCAATTACAACTGCGCAAGGCGAGAATGTAGTGGGCCGCTCTCGGTTTCGCCCGATCTCGGCAAATATCTCTACAAAACTAATCTCGTGTAGTTTTGTCGAGAATGTGGAGCGGGCTTAGCGAGGCGCACCGCTTCCTGATGATTGCGGAGAACCCGTCGGTGCGGGTCTCCGCTAACATCGCCGACGCACTACACCGCCGCGGCAGCGCAAACAGCATCCTGAATGCGTTGTTGCACTGCACGCGCAGAGCGTTGTATGAGCGCCGGGTAAACTTGACCCCACCGACTGCACGTGTAGAATGTTTGGCAGAAAAATTTAAATAGCGCCAACTTGACTTCATTACTACAGCGTGCGAATCTGCGAACCAGCATGTTGCAGCGCACACAGCGCTCTGCGCTCCCTCTCTATGTCGTCATCGTCAGACAGAGTATTATAAGCAAGTCGTTTTAGAGTTGTTGTTTTTTCTGTAGCTCTGCCTACCTCACTCTGGGAATGAATGCGTGATGTTATGTATGTGTACCGTGATTTGCTTGGTTAATTTATCTTCATGGTTCCATACCCAAACGGATCCATGTACTTTGCTAGCTTGGGTACCTTTGGTCCGTATATGGTCGAATAAAATGGTTAGCCATCTTACGCCGAAAACAGGGCACTTTCTAAACACGAACAAATTAATTACAAAAACATAATTCACAGCTATTTCAGTGAAAATGCACTTCCTAAATCAGAACAGTCCGATAAAAAACCTAATCACACGATTACCGCCAAACCGAGGTGATTGCGAAAGCTCTTCCAACTTTTTAAATTGGATCCGACGCGAGCGGTTGCCCACGAATGGCGCCGGATGGAGCTTTAAGCTCAATACTTAGCTATTAAATTGCATCTTTGAGAAACGTTTACGTGAGTTGTTAAAGCTTTGAGCTTGGAGTTATTGTGAGTTGTATTTGATGCTATTGCAAAGTTTGTGTGTTGATTTAATTACTACAATTTAATTAAAATCTATTACTTTTAAGACTAGTACGGACCGTACATTACAAGCCAACTTATATATAAACATGCCATGAATAATTATATCTTATAAATTAAATGTGTAAGACGCTTGTCGGTCTACCTGTTTTTTTATTTTACTGTTTTTCTGCTGTAATTTTTTTATGTCATGGGAATGGCGAACGAGCACGCAGGCCAATTGATGGTAAGTGGGATCTGTGGACTATACACATTTACATTCTCTAGACTACAATCTTAAGACTGCAATTCTAAGACTGTAAATGCGTTACCAACCCTGAAGACTAAGATAGAATGTCTCTATACCTAGTAATTTCACCGGTTGTCTTATCCCCCATACCGGAACAACAATGCAGACACTGCTGCTTGGTAGTATAGGTTAAAGAATAAGATGGTGGTAGAGATCCAAAGGGACCTTGCACAAGGACCTACTACCACAAAGTATAGTTTTTAATGAATTGTTTCGATATTATGGACGGTGCGAAAAAAAATGACAGCGAATCACTGAAAATGTATCAAAAACCGAAATAATATCGATTCTTTTCGAGCGGAATCGAAATGGAAATGCTCTTTCTGAATGGAATCCTGGCTGTGAGGTATTTAATCAAGTGGTAGACTCACCACATCGCGCGGGTCTTCTTCGGTGGTCTCGATGTCGACGCTCTCGTCGCTGTCGCGGTCGCTGCTGCGCGCCGAGCGAGGCGAGCGCGCCGGCGGCGAGCGCGGCGAGACAGGCGAACGCGCGCGCGGCGACGCTATCGGCGATCTGCGACGGGTTAACCTCATCAGACCGCAATACCTATGCATTGTACTTGCAACCTTATTGAGTTAACTATAGGGTACCATTTTAACCGACTTCAAAAAAAGGAGGAGGCTGTCAATTCGTCGGTTTTTTTTATTCCCCGATTACACAATTTTTTTGTTTGATATTTTTGGATCCTTTCCAGCACGTTTAGATCTGATGATGGGATCTTGGAGTAATTGAGGGAACTTAAAATATTATAGGACTAAAAATTCGTGGACAACATAACAGTATTATTATGACCACAAAAAAAAAAAACAATAATAGTCTTCAAAAAGCAAGAAATAACTTCTTTTAAAATGATAGTTTTAAACAAGAGCCGAATTCAGTTGGACTGATCTATTTACCTATCATTATAAAAGAAGTTATTTTTTTGTTTTATGAATACGATTTTTAGTTTTAAATATTTGTTTTTTATATTTGGTAATATACCCTCAACCGAAGAACAATGAATAGATTTTTGTGTGAACATTAAACTACTGTGTTTTATTATGGTCACTAATATGTAGTTTACCAGCGAAAAAGATAGGTCATGACGCCAAGACGATTTGTTTGACGATTTTATTTCACATCCACCCATAACATGCGGAATAAACTAGCTGTCTATAGTAACACAATGACAAAAAGTAAATCTCAGCCTTCCTCCTGCCTCTCAGTTTACAATCAAATGGATGTTTATGACACATACACAACGACACTTTCATTCCCAGAGTGGGGTAGGCAGAGCTATAGTATACCAAATACTCTAAACTTGTTGATAATTCTATAACCACAAGTGAATTTGAACAGTCGGGATGCCGACGGAGACGTCATAATCTCACCTGGTGGGTGAGCGCGAGGAGGACATCCCGGGAGAGGGCGGGGACTCCCGCCGCACCGGGCGGAAGGCCCGCGGCTCCTCCAGGGAGCTGACACTGCTCAGCGCCGTCAGGGCCCCTATGGTCAACGATAGCATCATCATCGGTGTACCCTTGTTTCACCAACACTCATTTCATAGAACGAATCACTTCACAGAATTTTCATTTCGTAGACAGGCTTTTCTAGGCGTAAGAGTTATAAGACTTTGTGATAGTCATAAGTCTAACCCAACATAATCTATGTAATGGATACATACATAACACCACGCTTTCATTCCCAGAGTGGGGTAGGCAGAGCTACAGAAATACCAACACTAAAAAGACTTGTTGACAATTCTGTTACCACATTTTGCACAAGTAGGCTTAGTTGTTTACCAGTGTATTAATAACAGGTTGCAAGCCCATCGCCTAACAGTACTACAAGCCCTTATTCCCATAGTCGCCTCTTACAACATCCAGTGGCACTATTCTAACCCGGCAACCACACAGTACCACGTAATTAATGTTTAAGATAATCTGGAAACAACAGGGTTTCAGCAGAAAATAGCTTTCCATGAAGTGAAATTCTGTGAAACGATACGTCCTATGAAATGAGTGTTGGTGAAGCAAGGCGACGACCATCATCATCACCATGTCCGCTAAAAGTCACTAGACATGGCCTCTAAAACCAACAGTAGCAGCTAGGAAAACAGTTTTGTACTTTTTCTCAAGCTGTTAAAGAGTTATTAGTAAGATTATCTTGTAACAGCGCTGTGGCATTGTAATAGCTAAGTTTAGTATAAATAAGGAAAAGTTTTTGTTACTAGTTTCTTTTCCAATAAAAAAGAGGGATGCTTTTTTTTCCTGGTCCGCGACACCACATTTTTATATAATGCACGCTGGCAATTGATATAATTTTAAAATTGAATTTAATTATGTCTGTAAGTCTGCTGTATATATAAACTAAACAACTTCTAGATAAAGTGTAGTTGAAGTTGTGATAATTATCAGCAAAAATGTAACTACTATGCCTTTGCTGTCAAATAAAACACTGTAGGAAGACTAAACAATGAAGAGATCTAATTCGTTGGGATGAAGTTAAAAGTTGTTTAGAAAGACTTATCACTAACAGATTTAGGGTTTCCACGGGTGTGCTATGCAGCCATGCTGCGAAGATGTGAAAGCTACCAGTTTTCACCAGTGCTATGCTATGTGGACCAATGAACGTGGTTGGTGGATATCAAACGCATCCATAGCAACGTAGCATAGTACACCCTGGTGGAAAGGCACCCTTACATGTACTGGCGCTGGAGATGTTGTCGCAATTAGTCGTCTTGTATTATCACAAGATGTCGCCAGTGTCTTATCAGACACAGGTGTCTTAAGGATCTATCTAACTAGTTATTTTTCTCGTTTTAACCTAAAAGTCAAGCTCACCCGGCGACCACAACGTAGGCTTCAGCCAGGGTATAGCGTACGGTAGCGGCAGCCGCGCGCCCCATACGTAGTCGGCCAGCCGCGGCACCGGCGCGTGCGCCGGCGGGCTGGCGGCGGCGCGCTTCGCCTCCCCCTCCTCCGGCCTGCGCACGCACACGCGTCTGGAGCACGGTAAAACTGAACTTTGTGCCGAGATTTGAAAAATTAAAATTGAAATATATTTATTTACTTTAAGCATTACATGCTTTCTTATTGTATAATTGTGCCAAACTACAGAGCAGTTTGTTGGCACTTACTCCTGGAAATAATTTTATCAATAACGCTCACAAGTATATTTAACAGAATATTTTAAATCTTAGTGCGTAGATTAATTCTAATTTAGTTTGACATATAAAACTTTTTAAATTATACTTAATTACCTACTTGGCTTGGCTTTATTCCTTATAAGTCATTAATGAATAATGAGTTCGCTCGGTAGTTCATTAGATATTTGTACCATAATAATTAGTGAATTCAGGCAAGATATTATGTTTAAGATTAAAATTTAGGTCGACTTGAGAAGCTCCAGATTTTTTTAAATTTACAAAATATTCAGTGGCCAGCAAACATTTTACTTTCCTATCAACAGGCATAATTTTTCAAATTTCGTATAGTTTCGTTTTCAGACGTCTTTTTGGAAGACAAAAGACATACAACATACGCGCCACTTTTAAATGAACTAATGAAACAAGACGATACCCATTAGTTTACCTGAGATTAAGGGTTTAAGTTACGCTGGTATGTAATTTTATTTGGTCGGCCAGTATTTAACTGTAATCGTATGGTAACCAATAAATTATCTATCTTTGTCTTGTCCACTACCCAGTACCTAGTTTTTGACGTGTCTTGCGCTTCAATTTATTTTCAACGCGTAGTTTAAAACACTCAATACCGAGTCGTCTATGTAGCAAAATGTCTAGTGAGGCAAATTGACCAGAAAGTGAAATGTAAGGCTTCTTCCACAATACAGAATATCAAAATAGCAATAACGTTTAACAATTTATAATGTCTATTTCGGAGTTGTAGTATTACTTAGACTTCTTACACTACCAAATTGAAGATAAGCCAGAAGCTAAAAATTCACTTGATGTACCAGGAACGCATAATTACCTAGCAGCTGACAGCATTCTCTTCCTCGTTCCCCCATTAAACATGGCCTTGACATCTTCCCAAGCATGCACCACCTCGTCCGGCGGGGCCCCGCTCAGCTTCATGTGGCGGCGCCAGGAGTTGAAGTTGGCAGCGTCAGGCTGGATGTATTTGTCGCCAGGGCCGACGCGGTGTGAGTGGAAGATGAACTTGTTGGGCGAGAAGAAGAGGCCGCAATACGCGCATTTAATGCATTTAGCTCGTGAGGAGTTGTACCTGGCCAAACGAAATAAAATATCCATAGTATAGACGACTCGATTCTTTACATACTTAAACTAATACTTACAAATTGTGAACCTCTTATTTGCTTTTTAAAGAAAACTCAAGATTTTTGTTCTGTATGATCATTATTACAATGTATGAGTTACAAGTCAATTTACACGCGACACGAGGAAATTTAGAAGAACAAAACGTAAACAAGCGAGTTTGGGAAATTTAGGCAAGAAAAGGTTGCTGTACGAAATAAGATCCAGGTAAAGATAGAAAAAGATCAGGAGGGCATTTTCAAAAGATTGACAGTAGAAACTGTACACATACATATATATTGAACGCCTCACTCCTCACGCATCACGCCTTCATTCCCAGAGTGGGGTAGGCAGAACTACAGAGATACCAACAACTCTGAAATACTTGTTGTTAATTCTGTAACCACATTTTGCACTTGTAGGCTAAGATGTTTAGCAGTGTATTAGTGACAAGCCCATTGCCTAACAGTACTACAAGCCCTTATTTACTAAGTCGCCATTTACGACATCCACGGGAAGACATGAAGTGGCTCTATTCTAACTCAGGAACCACATGGGACCAGAAATTGTATCGGAAGCTAACCACACTAGTGGATAATTCCTTGAGACCTTGCCAAATAACGCTAATATTTATTTGTCACATTGCGTACTCCCAACAGAACAAATATCTCAAGACCACCCACTCTATCCTCAAGTCTTGACTCGTACCTGGCTGGCAAGAAGGCTCCTCGGCAGCCCCATGCGCACTCATGGTGCACGGCGAAGGCGAAGTCATCCGGGAGCCTCGGCGGGGCGTTGTCACCCAGGAACGACTTGCAGAGCCGCTCAGCCTCACGCCGGGTGATCATGCCTAAGACAGAAGTTGTTAGTTAAGAGAGGAATCAAGAGCATCTTTCAACTCTTGGACTGTGAGATGAGATTAGGATGAGGATGCATTATAGTGATGCCAACAGATGAAGTTAGTTAACATGTTTGGTACAACTTGTTGAAATCACGTCAAGTGACTGGAGGAAGTCAAAACCTAATACAATTAGACGGTTCTCTGCCTTTTCGCCGACAAATCTTTGAGAAATGCTTCGTTTCACAACCATTCGTTTGCCAACCCGCATTTTTTTGTAACTACAAATATTTCAGAATTTAAATAAAGCTAACGTTAGGGTTCTACTCGATAGTCCTAAAATAAATCCAGAATTATTTCTTCTTCTTCATCGTTCCCTCAATGCTGAGGATCGCGACCACATTTTAGGGTTTTCCACTCAGCGCGGTCGTAAGCAGTGTGGATCGCTCGGTGCATGCTGCCGCCCACCGCCTTCTTCAATGGGTCAGACCATCTTGTAGGTGCCCGTCCTTGAGCACGCCTTCCGTCCATTTGCCCAACAATAATTTGCTGCTCCAAATGATGCTTAGAGGACCGCATAATATGTCCAAAGAAGCTCAAGGTTCGTTTCTGGCATATGGAGGAGAGTCGCGTCGTAATGTTGAGCTCTTTAAGGATCGACTCGTTTGTTCGCATGGCAGTCCAAGGTACGCGGAGCAACCTTCGCCAACACCACATTTCAAAAGCATCGATCTTACTGTTATCGCGACTCCGTAAGCTCCAAGCTTCGGCACCGTACGTAAATATTGAGAATACCAACGCTCGAACCAGACGCACCTTAGTTGCACGACGAATACCATGGTTTTTCCAGATTCTGACATTTTTTTTCCAGAATTATTTACAGCTTCGGAAAAAAAACGCGGGTCGTCAAATGATATCTTTGTGAAATGAATCATTTGTGAAACATTGGTTATGAAAAGACAGGATCCCATAAAAGACATTTAGTGCTGCTTGAGTATCAAAGCAAATAACAGCAGCAGGTTTGGGCTCTGTCCTTGCCTAAATTAAGGTCTTTTCTTCTTTTCTCTCTTTGCACATATCAAGAACTGCTAATTTATAAAAATAGGATATTTTTTTTAGGTTAAATACAGACCACACCGTCGAGACGACACGGGCATGGCGCCCGCTCGCCGCAGTATCTCCAGCTGCACCGGCGTACATTGCACACAGGTGATGCCCAGAGCGACCCGCCGGTTGTGGATCTCGTTGTACGAGAACTGCTTGAGTAGAGTGTTGGAGATCTGGGCCAGGCAGAGCCGCTCGTTGCCCTCGATCACAAGAGAGACGATTGGGACGCCGTAGAGGAGGACTGTGCTCACCTGGTGGGGCATGTTAAGCGTTAGTCTGAATTTGGCTGGCATATTGGCAGAATGGAGGAGAGTGGAAGACGACGACATGATGCGGCATACCATGTTTTCGTCTCTCACCCCAACTAGTGTGTGACAAGGGCAGGAAGATGATATTTGGCGGAATGCCACAGAGCAGGGCCTGTCAAATTTATGCTCGCTTTAACCGCAATGCAGTTCGTGTCGTGTTCGAGTTTGTGTGTTAGTGTGTAATCTTTTCTTGCTACTCAGGGATTGTATAACGACTCAGGGTTCAAAATAATCAGCCATGCATCCAGCGGCACATTTAACTAGAGTATATTATTCGTTTTTGACAATCATGCTAAGTATACTTTTAATTTACATGTAATGCAAAACTTAACTGTCATAAATTGGTTTTATTGGTTTTACCTTGACAATCATCTCATAGAATGTTCTACGCCAAATTTTCATTTCATCTGTCGATGATTTGTTTTTCTTGATGCATTTCCACGTACAGGCGTTATAATTTTCTGATGGTCCTGTGACCAACTTAACCTTAAACTACGTTTAAACCTACGTAACTATCTGTCAATGAAATGAGTGTCGTCGATTTAGGTGGATCTCATCATAAATCATTGTTGAATAACGTAGACCTAAGTATCCTCATGAATTAAAACAAGTAAACCAAATTCCAAAATTATACTTTTGTTTATGTGATCTATGGTACATAGTATAGGATTCTTAATCGGATTCTTACTTACTTGGTTAGGTTTGGAGTTGAGTTGCATAGCCTTGTGCTCGGAGCGCGGTTTGAGAGTGTCTCTCGGCGACATCGCCAGATTTGTCGCCTCCATTCTACGACAAACAAGCCGAATTATGATGGAAATTTGCAATCACAAATGAAACGTTGCAAATGCGATCACTCTGATAGAGATAGAATGCCTTTATGTCAGTCATTTCACCGGATTTCTTACCTTACCCGACACCGGAACAGCAATGTGGATAATGTTGTCCAGTGGTTAGCGTGTCAAATGATAGTAGTAATACAGACGAACATTGTAACGAGGTTGTTACTACCTCCTTTTTGCGTTCCTGGCCACTTTTACATTTCGTTTAAATCCTATCCAAATTCAAAATTGTTCATGATGTATTTGATGCGATCGATAAATTCATTCTCTAGAAAATTTCGATAAGCATCAGACACGGTTAACGTGTCTTGGTGTCTCGTTTTATTTAGGTAATTTAATTATTTATTTAGCTATCGTTCTGTAAATCTTTTTATCACCAAAAGTGTTAAACACATAATATTTGAATAGCATGAGTCTCCGAAATACTTACCATTATACCATCAGAACACTGTACGTAATCCTATCATTCTGCCGAATTACCAAAGAATGCAGCTGAGTGCAATCTAGTTGTCAAAGCATTATATATGTATATACTCTATTGGTAATCACATTCAATTTAATGCAGTAAGATGCCTTCTGTTGTATGACGGAAGCATTCGCCAATTTTAATTTTCTTTGTTCTACGTGAACGACGCAATTTTGCCAAATATTGGATTTGGACTTTTGACAAAGAACTAAACCGATAATTCAGCCAAATATTTGTGTTTTTAGATAATCTAATATGAAACATCACTATTTACATCAGTAAAGCTTCTATGTCACTGTATGACAGAGTTGTAACCGTTTCTTCAAGATATTTTATCCCTGTGGATGCTGGATAGTGTTTTCTCTTGATGTTTTACTAACGTTTTCAGCTTTTGACTTCGACTCATAAACTTATTATTAATAGAGAGAGACCTAACTCGAAATCCAAAATTTGTGTTAGGCCCCTTTAATTCTATAGAGCTATCCTCGGATGAGCAAACATCTTAACGTGTGTTCGCCTTTCGTTCGCCTGCGGCTTAGAGGTACATCGTAACCACACCACTCGTCTTTTTTGACCTCTCTCTTATACAACTGTTGCATAAACTACTATAATAGTTGTAGGATCATTATGGACCCTGTAGGGTACAACAATACTTAGGCGTGAGGGGGGGCACCTCTTACTTAACATTTAATTAGCATTTCCTTAGGTATTACTTACTTATATCTATGGCACATTTCAATTTATTACTATTGTAGTTATACATTTAAAGGCATAATCTATTACTAAGTTAGTTTTGACGATTAAACAATGCTAGTGTAATAAGGATGGTTCTTAACTAGGTTTCGTAAAAAAACATTTAGGCCATTTAGACACGACAGCTCTATTTTCTATCCATTTAATAGTTATACATATAGAAAAATAGGCAAAGCTGCTATGAGGCCCTACGTCATTATTAACTGAATAAAATGAAATAATTAATACATTCCGAGGCCAAAACTGGCCATTACTGGCCACAATAATCATAATCACGCAATGGCCCGTCCAAATAGAAATACAAATCGAGCAATAAAACTGGTCATTATTTCATCCCAAATTTCCAACATTACGGATAAAAAGGACATTACATCAACGACTTCATTTGCCGTTGCCGGTCTATAAAGCACTGTCCCAAAAATCCATTATTTCATATGTGATTTAATTAACAATGGAGGAAGGATGAATTTGGTTTGAATTTGTGTTGCCGTTGTGTCGTTTTATGGGGATAAAGTGGGTCGGAACAAAGCGATTTGTGCGATGCGTGTGAACGTATCGGATATCAATTGCCGAGGGCTGCCATGTACCAAATAATAGCTAAAATCGCTACAGAATAGAGTTTGCATAATCGTGCATGTATTGAAAACAATAAACCGAGTCAAAAAAAAGTAACCTAAAAAATACCACTTTTCAAATTATCCTAGGTCAGTAACCAAAAGCCGATTTATGTGTTTCTTTTAGATTTTTTACTGATTATGTCTAACGGTCAACAACAGTAAGTTTATAAACCGGGTAATTTATAATAAAGACTTGTTTTTATAAGAACCGGCGCTACTCTAGGATATTTCAAGCTTACCGCTAGCGACGTCGTGTTAAAGTACTAATGTTGTACCATGTAATATATAAGATAAGTACTAAAACCATCTCAAAAGTAGGTTAATTATTTTCCTAAGACCAATCACTACATGATATTCATTGCTGCAAATAAGCTCCACTCAATGCTTTTTATAAATAAACTAGCGACCCGCCAGCGGCTTCGCCCGCTGCATTTTTTTTTATGTCACTTAGGGGTATGAAAAATAGATGTTGGCCGATTCTCAGACCTACTCAATACGCTCACAAAATTTCATGAGAATCGGTCAAGCCGTTTCGGAGGAGTATGGGAACGAAAACTGTGACACGAGAATTTTATATATAAGATGTATCACATTATGATTCACCCTGTATGTTAGGTATATTTTATAACTGTTAAAAGTGAATCATGTATATACACTTTATACAGGCTGCTTTTATTTTAACCGCCTACTTTTATTCGTAATATTTGTGTTGACATTGTTGACTGACTTAGAGGTAAATGTACCTGTAGGTAAACTACAAAGATAGTTTAATAGTTATAAAATTACACTGCGCATCTAATTCAATGTTATTTTAGATAGAGAAGTCATAATTACGTACGTACTTAGTTGTATTATATTCATAAGTCACTTTTAAACCTAGACCTAGTAACGTTTTTTGTTAAACTATAATTTTTAACTATTATACAAAAACTATTTGTTTCACAATGTCAACATCTTTATTGCCTTTGTTATCTTTTAACAATCAAAAGGCAATTCTCCAGTCAAAACATTAATTAAACCGTAACAAAACATGTCTCCAGTTTAAATTGATAAATCGGTTCACCAGCCCTAATGTCAAAAATCAACATAGGGTTGGCGACGGCACGGGCGCGAGAGGTTTGCGCCACCCCTGCCCCCTGCCATAATTGATTGAGTTAAACGACATAACATTAAGTTAATGATTGCATATGTTACAGTTGGTGTCGTTGGTGACAATGGCGCTTGGTGGCGTTATTAGCTGCATTATCTGTTGTAAATGAATTATAGGCGATTCGTCATCGTACTGATGGTCAGTGAGGTATAGATTTAGACAGGGTGTAGTCAAGATACAGATTAGATAAGTATTATAACTTTGATTGTCATACTTCTTTCGATCTTAGCTTAGGTATTTGTATTTGTTAGCAATTAAAAATGTCTGTGTTTTGTACACCGAAGTGTTTAAATTGTATACATATATCGCACTGCCAGATCAACACAGTATCATTTCAAAAAACTTGCTTGTTTTGTTTCAAGCTCATAGGAATTTTATTAAAGTCGATTTTTAAATACAATTGCATTTTGAGTTAGTGCTGTGTTGATCTGGCAGGGCGATATTAAAATTACTACTTAACATGGCACTTTCTAGAGAATTGTTTTGAAATCAGATTCTGGTCGTTATGTTAATATGCTATTTTGCAGCATTTTGTTAAATATTGCTAATTTTTAAATAAAGCCCACATTATTTACTGTGTTGGTGTAATAAATCATTTAAAATGTGTGGTGCCGTTTTTTTTAAATTAAAACAGTAGGTAATATTTTTTTTTTAAATCTTTGTAATTGAAATCCAAGGAGAATGTTAACTAAAACAACTTTTTAGTAGAAAATTGTAATTGTCAAAATAAAAATGGTCTAAAAGATTTATAAAACTATTTAAATAAAAGTATTTCGCATCTTAAAACAATTTTATTTTTTATTTTTTTATTAATTATTTTGCAGGGCGTCACATGTATAGGTACCTACTTACAATTCCATCAACCTATGTAATGTGATATGCAATAAATGATTTGATTTGATTTGATTAACAAATAAAACTTGTCGTCAAAAATTTAATTTTTTTGACAAGTAGGTATAGCGGAATTCCTGCCACCATCTTCTAACTCCATCGCCAGACCAGCTCGATGATGCCATGTTATTGTAATGTCCTCGACGTTTCGTAGGTATACCAAATTTCAGCTCAATCGGTCTCCGGAAAGTGGTATAAATCTTTCTTAATACATACAAACATTGCAAGTTAATAAAAACTTAGCTACCCATAGTCATATCACAGCCGAAAATAAATAACATTTTTAAAACAGACAAAAAATGCTATCTATATTACAAGATGCACCGAAACATCGCCGATTTAATTGTATCCCGCATTTCACGGTTCAACTGCTCCTCGCTGTAGTTATTAATGCTATAATACTTATTATAAAACAGCGCCCATATGGCAGCACATGTGCACTTGTCTAATGTTGTCTGCTATGTTGGGGCATCGCCTTTATTGCCCTCGGGCCTGATTCGCCGCGCCTCTTAAGTTTCATAGCAGTGCATAATCACAGGTTTTTATGGCATTTGTTAAGTAAATTCTAGGGCTTTTAGATTTTGTTACAATAAAAACATGGCAAAGGGTTTCACTAGTAACACCACAAGTTTTGGATTTTCTTACATTGGAATTACTTAGGTATATTTGGTTGTGTATTACAAAAAATAAAGCATTTAAATGGAGAATGGGTGAGATATGTTTTTTTAAACCGATTTACCACCACCATCTTATCCATTAACCACCCTCCAAGCAACAGTGTTCGCATTGTTGTGCTCCGGTGTGGGGATAAGACAACCGGTGAAATTACTAGCATAGAGGCATTCCATCTTAGTCCTCAGGGTTGGCAACGCATTTGAGGTCTTAGGATTATCAAATGTCTATGGGTCTCAGATTCCACTTACCATCAGGTGGCCGGAGTGCTCGTGTGCCTTGTCCTTGACAAAAAAAAAAGATTTATTTCTTTTTTAAATATTCTCAATAACGCATTTCGCATTTATTTTTTCTTCTCTTCTGCTTTTTGGATGTATTTTCTGATATATTTTTTATTCTGTCTATCTTCTTGCATTGTTCTTGCTTATTCTACTCCAAGGTTAACTGGAAGAGATCTCATTTGGGATAAGTTCGCCTATGTACAATAACTATAAGTACAAAAAGAGTTTACATGCATACATACAAATTGTTTTTTTTTTAATATTTCCCGATAAATAAATTATCTGACTGTTCATTTTAGCTCTTTCCTTTTCTTGAACATAGCTAATAAAAAAGAGTTAACTTTCATAAAAATATACTTTTATATCGGTAATGACACTAATTTTAGGTTAGGTCTTATAAATCTCTAGAAAAGCTTTGATGAACAAAGACAACACATTTATGATAGCTTTTATGAAGTATAAGACTATTGCTATACTTAGTATTATTAAGATATATGACATACTTACCTATTCTCTAATTCATCAACGCAAAGTGACAAAGAGTTAGGTTTCAATACTCCCTAAGTCAATATTTATGCCACATTCAACTTCGACGAATTATAATTTTTGTACTCGTCGCGTCGATTAAAATCTGTGTATTAAGATTTCATAGAGAATACTGTAACGTCACTCTTTTCATCGTTGAATAGTCTATGTTACTTCCGAAACAACCGAAATAACTATTACGATACGCTCTAGACATCCGAAAAAAAATGAAAATAGAACTTCGTATTTAAATCATATGTGCCCTTGTTTAAGGAGACTCGATGCGGTACAAAATGCCAATGTATGGCGTTTCGGAACGTAGCAGCATCGCGTCATCTGTCAAAAATCTACTTAAACTTGCTGCTGTTATCCAGGGCATAAAAAAAACTGCGCTTTGTGATTGGCTAGTATTTTTAGCTTGACACAGTAGGAACATTACGGACGCCGGGTGTGATAACTTTTCTTTTCAAAGCTAAGAAGTTTACGTTTTTTCTGTGGAAATAAAAATCAGACCTTAAGCTTAAAAAGTAAGAATATAAACTAAGAAAATGAGTAGTGACAGTGACGAAACATCTTTAACTCCTCAAGAAATAACTATTTCAATTATCTTGTGTAAAAAAGTCGGATAGTAGAACTAGACAATATAGTACTTACGATATTTAGTTTTCTTATATAGGTACTCATATTAATGACTAAACTAAACAAACACGGTACTCGACTAAAAAGCTCTATATTATAACACGATTGTGAAAAATACTATTAGACAGTTAAATAATTTATGTCATCTTTGAAGAGTAATGTAATATTTTCCAAACATAATCCAAATCCCCTTGCAAAAAACTATTCAGACATGTAATTAATAAAATAACCACATCATCATAAATATGTTACAAAAGCCCCCAACTAATGTTACCATCGACAAGTACAATCCCGGACAAATCCCGCGGCATTGACAACATGTTGTGCATTCCGCGGATAATCCCGACTCGGGACACTCGAGCTTGTGCTTGAGCGGTCGCTGAAGGGTGACCATGGTGTGCTTATTGTGAGACTAGACTACTTACTTTAAGTATTACTGTACTTTATGTTTGAAAAAATGACCTTCTGGTGGAGTTTCTTGGCGCTTTTTCTCCGCAATGATGGTCTTATCTCAAGCGCTAGTAAATTCACTTCATATTACCAACGTGTGAAAGAGCCCCATGGCATGGCATTTATTTACTGAATAAACATTTTGATTTGATTAGATTTGACTACTTAGATATTGAGAAATACAAACATGTGAAGAGTTGCGTTGGGATACAAGACTATAGTTTGAAAAGTGTTTATTTGACAAAATGTATATACCTATACTCTTTCAAACTTAAGAGGGAAGAAACCTACATACAAACATTACGCCTTTATTCCCAGAGTAGTGTAGGCAGAGCAATGCCAACAACTCTAAAAAGACTTATTGATAATTAATTCTGTAACCACATTTTGCACAATCAGGCTAGGATGTTTACCAGTGTATTAGTGGCAGATTGCAAGGCCATCGCCAAGCAGTACTTCAAGCCCTTATTCCCTTAGTCGCCTCTTACGACATCCACGGAAAGACATGAAGTTGCGCTATTCTAATCCGACAACCACACTGATAAAATAAAAATAATAGGGGGAAGAAAAGAGTTTGAATTACGATGTATTTACCTAAATTCTTAACCAACTTTAAAATGGCTGCAAGTGTAAATAAAAACTCCAGTACAAGTATACCTTGCGATGATAGGTGTCAGGATGACTTCCAATCTTCCTTTAATTATACTACGCTTTTCTTGAGAATGTGGTGCCTGTTTTAGAGAATTTGTATGACCTTTGCAATCATCGTTCGTCCTTGTGAGTAATCTACTACCGATATCTCTGTTATTTGTACTTAAAAGACTATAAATATAATAAACGAGACCGTACGTATCAGTAAAATTCGTTGTTATTGCCCCTTTTCTTCTTGATATAATTATAAGACCTCCCTTTTTACTGTGCCCCTAGGTTATACAAGAAATATTTCTATTGTATCTTTTGTATTATGTCCATATAGAAGATAAGACAAGCGAAACGAAGAGACCACAATAAAAGGTCCATTAATTAGGTCCGTTATATAACTATAAGTTTGACCTTAGTTTAAACTAGATCAATTTAAGTACGATTTTCTCTGATATGTATCATTTTAAACAAAAGTACATCATAAACACACTAGCCCTACATGTAAGTGCAAATTTGACGATACGTTGGCCTAGTTGGGAGTGACCCTGCCTCTGACGCCAGCGGTCCTGGGTTCAAGTCCCTGAGTCTTGGATGTTTTCTATGTATTTAAGTATGTATTTCTCTTTATAAATATGTTTATCGTTGTCTGATACGATAGTACAAGCCTAGAGCTTAGTTTGGGACTGGATCAATTTGTGTGAAATTGTCCCCCGATTTTATTTTATTTTGTTAAACACTATTTGTATTGTATTCACAGGAATGTCCGGCGTTTTGGTAGGTAACCAACGCCACCCCAGCGATACATCGCTCCTCTGAGACGCCGCAGTTGGTGCGATTGTTCCGCGCGGCTGTCTGTTACAGTTTGGGGCCCGAACTCTTACGAAGTTTAATTGCGTTCCTTTTAAGAGTGGATCGGATTTAAAAAGTGCATTTATAAAGTGATTTGTGAAGGCGCCCCGCAAAACGAGTATTTTTTTTCTATATTATCTAAATGTAAGTTTGTGTGAGATCATGTCGTGCAATCTTAAATATTGAATAGTCATGAGTAGGGTTCGGAGTTTTCATAGTACGGTAAGACTAAAGCGAGATACGGAGTCGAAATTCATATTATAACTCGCTCCATGCTCAAACTCATCTTCAATCATTTATGGCATTCCACAATCTATTTACAATTTTAATAAAGATAATAACAATTATTCTATGGATTAAATTGCTTGGTATGCTTCAATAATCAGGTCAGAAAAGCATTAATCCTGTAGCTACATGCTTGGATATTGGCACAAAGATACCCATACAGGCTCACATCGATATGATTAAATATTATGTACTTTTTTATAATCCTTTATTTATATGTTTTATTAATCCCGTAATAAACACTTAAAACGATCGTATTTTTCTTTTTATGTACATAATTAACGACCCGCCCGCTGCAAATTTCTGACTTTCCCGGTGGATTTTTTAGTTTTTTCTTTCATAAGAACCTTCACCTTTGACAGTAACAAACATAATAAAAAAAGAATTAGCGAAATCGGTTCAGCTGCTCTCGAGATTTGCGCTTAGCAACATATTCAGCGATTAATTTTTATTATATAGAAGATTAAAATGTAAAATGCAATAAATCATTAAGTATGAGTATTAGTACATAGCGAGTTGGGTTACTCTCAAAATTCCCTTTTCGCCAAATGACAATATAGCTCAAACGTCTGGATTGTGTAATGTCTTTGTTGCAATATAGACATGAACGCTAAATGTATCTTTAGCAAAACGTCTGGATCTTAGAATGTTACAATTAAAAATACACTAGTAGCGAAACGTCTTTATCTTAGAAATGTCTTTATTACTTAATAGACATAAAAGCTGAATGGCCCGGTAGCAAAACGTTTGTATCTCAAAATGTCTTAATTACTAAATAGACGAACGCCAAATAGCCCGTTCGCAAAACGGCAAGTGTTGATATGACACTTGATAATTTCAAATTCCTTTCCACACAATCAATTATTATCTATTATTTAAATCCTGGCACTCGTTCTGTGGTCATGACAGTCAACTAGTTTTGCTTTCGACGAATTAAATATTCTAATTATACGGACTATTTTAATTTCCATCCGTTTTGCTAATCTCCCTCTATGTTCATGTCAATCAACTAATTTTTCTTTCGGTTGATTAGGTATTCTAATCACACGGACTATTTATAATCCAAACGTTTGGTTACTTGTTCATTTCAATTCTGTTACGTCCTGCTAAATTTACACTTTGCTGACTGAGTATTCTACTTTCATGTCATTCAGCTGAATTGACTCTTTGCTGACTGTGTATTTCACTCTTATGTCATCTAGCTCAAATGGTCCTCTGGCGAAAAGGGAATTTTGAGAGTAACCCGGCGAGTTTATGTTAATGTCGTCTCCATATCTCGCTTAAGTCTTACCGTGCTATGACAACTCCGAAACCTAGTCATAAGATAAATCGAGCATGTAAAATCATCAATACAACCCGCAACCCGCAACACAGTAATTTGTAGAACTAGGCTGAGATTCTACACGGTAAAACCTTATTTTAAACCATACAATTTTACTCTGATAGCTATTATTCACTTGACAGTAATGGCGGAGTTAAAAACAATACCATAACACGTCAAAGATATTGCGGTATGATAGTGTTGAATAGAGGACCGGAATAGAAATTATGCTACCATTTATATGAGTAATGAATAAGAGAGGGCCCAGTACAGCTCCCTGAGTGACACCAGCAGGAACATCACTTTAAATTAACACCGTGTCAATTACACTGTACGAAATATCAATCAGAATATTAATTGTATTGAAGCTGTTTATTTTAAATAATGTGTAGGTAATTTATTTGTTATACGAAGGTTAGATTAGAACTGTAGGAGATATCAAAAAATAAAGTCAATCCAAATCTATAAAATTTTCGAACTAGGGCATTTAGATAAGTTTGAAATGATGTAGGTAGTGCTCAAAGTATCTGAAACGCTCTTATTCCTTTAGGGAAAGAGTTTTGAGAAGATATTTCTGAGATCAATGTTACTCGTCAGATCGTCTAAGATCCATATTCTGATCTATCAGCTAAAAAGAAAATTCCTTAACAAACGCTAAACGTCTCATTAATAATTGTCTCAATCCGAAGCTTAAACAAACTGCAGAGTTAATCGACGAGTTATTTACTCGCTGTTAGCGTCCTTTTATTTCAAAGGTTATCGCAACTTCAACCTTAGTGCTCAGAACACAACGATGAAACGACTTAACAGTGTTAACACACTTAATGGCGCAGGTAATCGAGGATTAATATTAAAGCGACCTGCTGTTTGCCTAACTGGAGTGTTTGACTTGCGAGATAAAGGCGATTGTGTATTAAATAAGAGATGCGATTGTTTGAAGTTTGAATTGTTAGACGAATTAGTTAATTGGGATTTAAAATTTTGATCTAAAATATTAGCGGGCAATTGTTTTGTGAGAAACGACAGACTAAATCGCCAATGAACGTACTTTAACAAAATTAAATCAATAAATAACAAAATCTACAAATAAATGAAAAAAAAACTTTTTTTTATCAAATGTAGCAAGCTATTTCAACTTAAAAGACTTACATTTAAAAAAAAACTAAGCAAATGATCGATAAGAACATTAACTACCCCAATAAATGACAATATGCATGAATACAAATAAATGACACAATAGTTTGTACCCCTATTGGGCCAAATTGCACCTCAATGTACCTTTGAGATCCATTGCTCGATCCGAAACTCATAATTGAATTTTGCATCACCCTGGATATTAACCCTCTCGCTGACAAAGACCGGGTTGATCCACGCTCCGTGTATTTTTCGCACAATTGAATTCCTAAATAACCCCCATTCCTTTATTGGTTTTGAGTACAGAAGCCATTCTGACTTAATTTACAATTTATAATGTATTTTTATTAAAATGACGTAAATTTAGAGAGGTATAATTTCATCTGATCAAACTGGATTTTACAAAAGGGGTGAATACAATTGAGAATAATTATGTTATGATAAATAATCTACAGGGTGATTTTGAAATGGTATACATTATCACTTTTCTTAACTCAGTTAATGATCCCCAACCACAGTGTTCAATTAACTCAATTTGTGGTTACGAGCTGTTTTATCAGACTTTTGCAGCTTAGAATTTGTTATATTTCTCTTAACCAAAATATTACCATATACAGGGTTCCAATTTCCTAATAATTTTACCCTATATTTTATACCGTGACCATTGTTGACGTTATAGAGAACGTCAATAATATGTTAACGATGTAGAAGCTAGACGGGCTTCTATTTTTCTGTCATATCATATTATTTATCACTTAGGAGATAGACCCAATTATTTAAACTTTTCAAAACACAACCTAATTTTATTTTTAAAAAGTATTCATAAATAATAATCTGTAGCCAATAAAACTTTCATAAACATTAAACAGTTAAAAAAGAAAATCCATTGCAGGCACTTAAATAAGTCCAAATAACTTGTTATACGGAACAATAACAATCAAAGTTAAGCGTCAGCAGCGAAATTGGCAAAAATACAAAACGTCGTTACATCAAGTTTTCCCATCAGCAAGTTTAAGTAAGCGGGCAGCACATAAACATGTAAATTGTCGGATTAACTTGTAACAGTAATTGAATAGGCAGCCGGATGACATCTGCGAGATTTGATGAGGGTTTGAAGAAGGGGGCGTTGTTAATATTTAAAGTTTTTTTGAGGAGTCGAATTGTTTTTAATCTTCTAAAAAGCTGGAATAAAACCTAGTGATCTGAGATCACTCTTTTATCTACTGCCGCGTATGCCGTCGCACTGGCTGACTATTTTATGGAGTCCCCGGAGAGAAGGTAGAAATCATTTCACAGGGAACAGATAATAATATAGAAATATTATATTATTGCAGGCAGAGGGTAGAAAGGACGTAACATAATGTTTGAAGATCAGTAGGTATACGAGTTGCCGTAGACACGTTTGACCGACGCAGACAGCGGAAATAAATCAAAAACTTTACACGTTAATAGATAAATTCAGTCAGCAAAGAAGTCTGCAAAATGTTCATGTATTCTAAATGGACGGCAAAATATTCTTACCCTTTTTAAGAGAAAAATATTAAGACCAGATATTTCCAAATTATATTGTATGTGAATGAATACCATTGTATAGCTTATGTACTTCGTTACTACATGCATGCAACAACATGCAAAAAATGCAGTTTAAATAATACCTCAAACTTAAACTCAGGTATAAGTGTTCAAACTACGTCAAACCTAAGAGCACCTACTAAAGTTAAAATAAAACTTTAAAAACGTGCGCATCTTTAAATAATTGCGAAAGAATTAATCTTCAACGTTAGGTTAATGTAGAAATAATGGTTTTCCGCGAATCGCCCCTGTTTGTTTCAATTAGGGCCCGGGGTTGGGGGCCGGGGCCCGCTTAAACAAGAGACCATCTATATTTAAACAGGGACAGAAATTAAATCTTACGTCTCGCGGAATGTGTTTTGGGACATCCTGTAGGGGATTACATTGTGATTTTTACTGATGATTCATGATTACTTGGGGCGAAGAAAATAAATTAATGTATGTTACAGCTGACGGGTAATTAAATAGGTAAGTACATTGTTTAAATCTTACAAGTCAATTTAGAACCAGTTACCGCTTTTGTATAAATGGTTCAAATCCGCCGTAACACCAAACAAGGCAGCTTACTGCATAGTTTAAGCATTTAAAATTTAACATGGTTACCATATAGTCTAGAATGTTTTTTTTGGCTGCAATGTTGTTTTATTTCACAAAATAAAAATAAACTAAATAAATTATGATGACTAAATTAAAGCTGATCCCACAATAGATTTCGAAGGTGGCAGCAGAATTTTCATTCCTACTTAAAACGTATGTTTGCCTAGGCTAGCTTCAACTGGGTAAAAGCAGTTTCAACAGAGAAATCAAGAGAAGAATCCGGCTAGGCTGGGCAGCATTTGGGAAACTCCGTTAATTCCTTCCGTCTCGTATTCTACAAAGCCAGAAGACGAAGGTCTTGAATCAGTGCGTTCTATCCGCGAACGCATCAGCAGGGATGATTTAACGTCGCCCGATCTGCCCTCCTCAGCCAATAAGGGTCATACACAGATTTAGGTTACCGTCTTTCCTATGGACACACCGAAAGTTAACGTTATTAAGGCCTAATTTTGTGGCTAAGCCCATTCCCGCAAAAACGCCGCCAGGACTGCTTTAGACCTATCATATAAAAACATAACTTATATGCACACAAGCTTTTAACTATTTACCACAAGAGACAACTTTTGTTTTTAAGAGTGTGTATGACCCATAAGCCGTATCTCAAATGCAATAACCAAAGCAGTTTCAATTCTCTTCTGTAAGTAATGAGGTTGATATTGCTACAGGAGTTTTATCTGAGATACTGCCTTTTGGTTGAGGAGGGCAGCGATGCGTCTGCCACTTATAAGCTTGTTGTCGGTTTTTGCGATACGGAGCAATGGGTCCACAGTGTCCACACGTCTGCCGATGTGTAGACGAATCGCGAATTAATCTGCAGGGGAGCCCGTTGCTTCCCATATATATTTTGGTCATACTGTCATTGTTGACATAATAATTGATAGTCATATTTTTTTATATCGCTGATGTGTATCCAAGGTAAGGTTAGGTTAGGTTTGATTTATAAAAACCCTGAATAAGTAACAGCTTCTTAAATAACTTGCGATAATTATGACTTAAAACACATGACTAAAAATAATGATGGCAGACAATATAGACCCTATTTGCAGACATAATATGACCTACGGGTCCGAGGCGTGGACACACTGTTCAACTGAATGTTGCTCATCGATTTATCGAGAGCAATGGTCGGTGTGTCCCTGAGGGCCAAAATAGGCAGCTCATAGTGTGAAAGCTGAAAAGGTAATGGCCATATTTGCCGGCTGGTCATATTTGCCGTGCGACTTAAACGAAGTGTAAGGCGCCCTGTGCACCTTTATAATCATCATTGTAAGATTATTTTAGATAATAAAGTACAGTACCGACGATATCCTGAACTTCTAATTCATTGGAAGACTTCTTATTTCATTATTGTTGATCAACAATTTACACTGAAGATGAAACTTAGTAAAAGATACATACATACTTACATAACATCACGCCTTCTTTCCCAGAGTGGGGTAGGTAGAGCTACAGAATTTCAAACAACTCTAAAAAATTCTGTTGATAATTATGTAACCACATTCTGCACAATCAGGCTAAGATGTTTACCAGTGTATTAGTGACAGGTTGCAAGTCCATCGCCTATCAATACTACAAGCCTTTATTCCCTTAGTCGCCTCTTACGACGTCCACAGGAAGACATGGAGTGGCACTATTCTTACCTGGCAACCACAAGGATAACGATAACTTTCAAAATTGTCGCAAGCATTTTTTAAATTCAAGCAATGGAACAGGTAAGAGTCATTCTTTATTTAATTTCCGATGTTCTTTTTTAGGGTTCCGTGGTCAAACTACGAACCCTCATAGTTTCGCCATGTCCGTCCGTCCGTCCGTCCGTCTGCAGCCTAGCGCATTTGGCATGAATATGCATATAAGTCACGCCAACAAAGTGGTACAATAAAATGTAAAAAAAAATTTTTTTTTAGGTACCTGCCCTTCACGTAACTTTGGGATGTATTTTATTTTCTCGTCTACCTGTGGGGTGTCGTTGAATAGGTCTTTCAAAAATATTACGGATTTGTAAGAACAGTTTTTCGATTAAGTACCTAACCATTTAAGAAATATTAATCTTTAAAGCGCAATTTTTTTTAGACTCTAGTGGCCCCCCACCCCCTACAGCCAAAACTACAAATATAAAAAATCTGAAAAAAATAATAATCAAAGAATACATAACGAATTTTACAGGAAAACTATCACGACTTAGAAAATCATCTAAGACGGCACCAATTGACTTTAAATAGAAAATTAGTTATTACTTTTTGATTTTTATGTTTGTAGTACTTAACGGAACCCTACACTGAGCATAGTCCGACATGCTCTTGCCCGGTTTTTCAATTAATTTCCTCAATAAAGCACACTTTTTTACAAAACACTTCGCCAAACTGAGGTGTGATTACACAAAAAGGTGTCGTTAAAAAAATATTGGCAAGTAGCTTTAAAAACATCCCAAGTTCATTGATTCTATCGATGTAAAATACTACCCCTAAAAAAATTAAAATACATGAAATCAGGGTTGTTTGTATCAAGAACATAAGGAAAAATTACAATATTTCCGAAAGTACTAAAAATCGCTGAACATACATGTGGGAGTTAAATCGATAGCTTATGAGCTACCCTATCACCTATTTCCGGCTTGACGTCGATTTTTGGGACATCCTATATATTATGATCCAGTTTAAGTAGACTACATTTACTTTTTAGTGCAGGTGTAATGAGTAGTATGCGCGCTTCCTGTTTTAATTATCGAAAGACCACTTGGTAACACCCTATAGGTAAAACGAATTCATCATTGATGATGATGATAGGTCCGACCGATCTCGGTCACGGCGACTGTTTAAAAGAAGACCCTGTTGTCGCTGGTCAGTTCGCATGTGGCTTATGTAGCCAATTTTCTTTGTGAAAGTTCTTGCATGGGAGCTCACCATTGACAATATTGTAGAAATAGCCGCAGGTGGACGGGCTTTCAGTTCGTCGCGCTTGGCGTCAAGTGGCACTATTTTAATCCGGCAACCACACGGCAAATATATTTTTTACATATTTTTAAATAGTCGTGGGACAATGTATACTTGAGTTATAATGTTATAATTTATGATGTTAGGTTGGTAATCATTACGTGACCCATCTAGAAGCACTTTGTTGTTGTCTTTATTTGCGTTACACAGGTAATTTTAAATTTACCTAGTAGCTAGTGGCTTTTTAGGGTTCCGTAGTCAACAAGGAACCTTATACTTTCGCTGTCCGTTTTTTTTTAAATATCGCACTTGTCTTTTGTGTCAAGGGATGGTTGGAAGTATATTATAACAATAAGCGACTAATCTGGGTAAATATTGTAACTATGTTGAATAGCTAATAGTACAATTTAATTACAACGCAAATGATATAGGCAGGTATTTATTATGGTATACCTAGTCATGCCAAAAGACCCGAGTGGCGGACTCTAGTGCAAACCAAAGTCCGCGATTTTGAAAAACAACGGCGCTCTGGGGGGAAATTCTCTCAACACACCGCTGCGTCGACCTTATAGGTGAAGTTTTTATTTAGTAGTTTTTATTAGGGAGCAGGCAGTGAATCGAGTTCAGTGTCGTATAAAGCTGCCTAATTACGAAGGCACGCGCTAAAATGTGTTTTGTACGCTCCGACGGGACTTCTTAAACTTGCCGGATAAAACTTCACCTATAAGATCGACGCAGCGCTGTGTTGAGAGAATTTCCCCCCAGAGCGCCGTTGTTTTTCAAAATCGCGGACTTTGGTTTGCACTAGAGTCCGCCACTCGGGTCTTTTGGCATGACTAGGTATACCATAATAAACACCTGCCTATAATAATATCATTTGCGTTGTAATTAAATTGTACTATTAGCTATTCCAACAAGATGAAGCGACGACCTCGTAAGGATCGCGGGATCGCGATGAATGCGGAAGGCACAAGACCGGTCTAAGTGGAGAGCCTTGGGGGAGGTCTATGTCCAGCAGTGGTCGTCTTTCGGCTGATATGATGATTAGCTATTCAACATAGTTACAATACTTACCCAGATTAGTCGCTTATTGTTATAATATACTTCCAACCATCCCTTGACACAAAAGACAAGTGCGATATTTAAAAAAAAACCGCGGTGAGACGGACAGCGAAAGTATAAGGTTCTTTGTTGACTACGGAATCCTAAAAAGCCACTAGCTACTAGGTAAATTTAAAATTACCTATGTAACGCAAATAAAGACAACAACAAAGTGCTTCTAGATGGGTCACGTAATGATTACCAACATAACATCATAAATTATAACATTATAACTCAAGTATACATTGTCCCACGACTATTAAAAAAATATGTAAAAAATATATTTGCCGTGTGATTGCCGGGTTAAAATAGTGCCACTCCACGTCTTTATGTGGATGTCGTGAGATGCGACTAAGAGAATAGAGGCTTGTAGTACTGTTAGGCGATGGGCTTGCAATCTGTCACTAATAAACTGGTAAACATCTTAGCCTGACTGTGCAAAATATGGTTACAGAATTATCAACAATTTAGATTTGTTGGTATTTCTGTAGCTCTGCCTACTCCACTCTGGGAATGAAGGCGTGACGTTATGTATGTATGTATTTAAAAAAAATACCCAGGTAACTATCGACGGCTCATTATTTTGGTGTATAGTCACCAACGTTACAATACTAATAAAATGCCTAACCCATTATAAGTAAAATACACAATACCTACGTGATATAAAAAAAAATAGTTAATGCTTTGCCGTAGGTATAGCCTGACAAGATTCTATTTAGCCCTATTCCAATACAAATTTGTATTGAAATAGGGCTAATAGAATCTTGTCACGCTTTATAAGGTTTCTATCCCGAACTGGATAAGACTATTCCACGCCAACCCTCTCATCATAAAGAGGCCGATCCCAACAGTGGGGTGAATATGATTAAGTATATCATTTTACTGTATTTTTTCTGGTTTCCGTGCATATTTTTTTCCTAAAAAGACTGAATCAGGTCTTGATGGTGTCGGACCAGGATGTTATTTATGCTTTTAAGCAACAAAACTGTAATAAATCATAAAACTGCACCAATAATTGCAGTTTAATGTAATATTTCTGTTATTACTTTTTTATTAAGAGTTTTATTCACTGATGCATATTAAAAAAAAGATTTATTTCAAGGTTTATTTGACCTATGAAGGTCATATTGCTATTGTATGTCGTTAATTGTGCTTACCATTGTATTAATTACCTGGACTCATATCGATAATGTTTAATTAAACTTTTTTCATTACTTTTGTCCTCCTAATTAAATGTTTTAAGTTGTTAAAACGGAGGGGGAGAAAATGGAAAAGTTAACTCGCCGATCTTTAAACCTACAGTTTTGTTTTAATGAGGCACTTCAATAATTACCTAGGTATCCTTAAGTCTTTCTAGTTATCCAAGAACTAGAATAATTAATATACAGTCAGGTATTTAGAAACAAGAATAATTAATAAAAAAAAACTCACTTCCTTTTCTAACAACAAAAAACAATTGAAAAAGTTATCCCAAAAAATCTAATTAATTTAACAACACGATAAAATAAGAAAATACCATAAAAATGCACATTTGAAAAAGTACCCAAAAATATTGAACGTCACCGAAACCACCCTTAAAAAAATACTCAAGAAAAATATCACTACATAAAGTACCAACCTGTATAATCCACTAACACTGTCACCACTCAAAACCGGCGCATATCGTCAGGCAGCCGGGCCCGCACTGTCGCTCCCGACCGACCAATCCCCGCCCCTCTCCCGTGCATCCCGCCCAGCCATTCAAAACCCACCAATAGGAAAGCCAGCAAAACTTTATTTACTGGAAACCTCCGCCCGCAGTTGCCATCTCCGCGTATCGATTGGGCCCTCTACTTATTTAAGGCGGGCGGGAGAATTAATTTTGTGATTGAAATTACTACGGCATTAATTCGCGCCTCGCTCGTTCGATTAAACGCTCTTTGTGTGGGTGTATTGTCGGGTAAACGGGATTAATTTTTCAATGTGTAGGTGTAAAGTTCTGAGGAAATGTGTATTGAGTGTTTTTCCTGTATGTTTACCTTGTGGAAACGTTTTTCAGGATACTGGGCATTGAATTAATTAGTTAGTAGGTACTATCATATCAACTAGACGCACAAACGTCTTTCAGCACTTTTTCCCCATTAGGACACGTTCTGTAAATTTGAGAACATAGAAAAATTATTGACATGACAGTATGAGACTTCGGGTGACGAACGTTTGTGCAAAAATGATTGGCATAAATTTGCAAGCCCATGTTAAAATAGGCCTACATATACTTTTACCTTACACCCAAAACTATACCTATAGGTAATTTTCTTACGATGATTCTATCGGTACCCAAAAATAGCTAGCCCAGATGGACAAAAATACTTACTTACCCACTCGTTTTTTTTTCTGACTAAGAAGTGCAACTTTTTGATCGGTTTGACATTTATCGGTCAACAGTTTTATGTTTAGAACAACCTGTATATTGGTTGTACAATAATAGGGATGTCAACCAACAGGGGAGTGATTCTCTCAACACAGCGCTGCGTCGATCTGAAAGGTGAAGTTTTATCCGGCAAGTTTTAGAAGTCCCGTCGGAGCGTACAAAACATATTTTAGCGCGAGTCTTCTCGAATAGGCAGCAGGCAGGTGAGTCGTGTTCAGTGTCGTATAAAGCTGCCTAATTAAGAAGGCACGCGCTAAAATGTGTTTTGTACGCTGAGAGAATCACCCCCCAGGTAAAATTTGGCACTTTTATAAACGTCTCAATTTTAAAATGAAATGTAATTTTTATTTGTATAAATTTGTTTTCTGTCTGCAATTCGCGTGCACGTTAATCCGCAATCAATAATCCTCATGTCATTTCAATATTGCAGGAACTCTCTCGTCCCGTGAATAAATAAATGAATGGGACTTGACAGAAAAGCTAGGAGCCAATGTGCTTCTTCTAGAGAAAATACTCTTTTACCGATCAATTATGTTTTCACGTGGGATATCCATGGACTTATTTCTCTAATCTAAAAATGAATCGCAAAATGTGTTGGTAAGCGCGTAACTCAACAACGCCTGGAGCAATTTTACCAATTCTTTTTTATTGTGATTTTTACTGTCAGGAGAAAGTTCTTATGAAAGAAAAAAACTGAAAAATCCACCGGGAAAGTCAGAAATTTGCAGCGAGGCGAAGCCTCTGGCGTGCCGCTAGTATCGGATATTTTTATCCCAAAAAATTGGACGGTTCCTTAGGGACGCGGTCGAGTTAGAGTCGCGGGAAATAACTAGTATTTCTATAAATCAATTCGCAAACTCTGGAAGTATTCAAGTGCTCCTTTCGACCTTTAAAGGTCAAGTTTAATTCCATAATCCTTTCTTAATTGGGTAACGTTTTCCCTGATCGAAGGTATCGACATAGTGATGTTTTAACAAGTTAAATAACGAATTTATGCTATAACTTGATTTATTTTAAATACTTCTTATTTTTTATAGTTATTTTACGAGTACAGTCGAGTTCAAAAGTATGTATACACTTTAGTACCTTGTCTATTTAACGTCATGTTTAAACTGCCATATGAAATTATCCAAGCGATTAAAGTGACAAGGTACTAAAGTGTATACATACTTTTGAACTTGACTGTACAAAAATTGTTACTCTTTGATGTTTACTGTAATGCGTCACTGCGCGTGCAAATATCACTATACTTGCTTTCACATACCTAAAGGATTTTATACTTTATTTTAATTGTGTTAAGATCTAAAATGCTCTCTATGGAAATCAACACAGCGATTTTTGCACCTACACCTTCTTTTGGATCATGATTTTATAATATCTCTTCGATGTTATATTTTGTTTTCTCATGTGTCTCTGCATGTGAGATGGAGTTTCCGAAACAGACATTTGCATTTTGTGTAACAATTCGAGTCCTTTTTATAACCATTAACCAGGAAAAAATAGGCCTGGCCATTAATAGATGCATCAAAACCGTTTTTTTTTTTGTGAAATAATTGTAATATTGTCCGCTAAAGTTTATTGCGAGGTTTTTTATTTACTTGCAATGTTTAAATGTCAGTTAGTTTAAATTAGAGATCGGCAAAATATTCGGTATTCGGCATATTCGGCAAGTTTTCTAATGTTCGGATTCGGCGGAATTTGCCGAATTTTACATTGCCGGATATTTACCGAATAAACAAAGTAAGTAACAAGCGTGGATTGTTTCGTAATTCGTTGGATTGACATCCTATTTCAGCATCTAAGCAACAGAGATAAATATGATTCAAAATATAAATACTTACAATTTGTTTTGCAAAAACTCGTAGCTTAAGTAACAAAAACCAGAGTTGTTTAAATTAAATGAGTTTTATTAAAGCGGCTCTACAAAACCTGTTTCTAACGATTAGGCGCATACGAATATGCGGTTCGGTCAGAGCTGAACCGAATGTTTGGCCGAATATTCGTATTCGGCAAAGTCCATATACGGCCCATCTCTATCTAGTTTAAATCAAATCTTGCAAGTATATTTTAAATCAATTTCCGTTAATGGAATGGGCTGAATATTGGACCACGTAAGAAAACCCGATGACAATGCAATATCATGGTATCTAAAAGCTGATCTGATGACGTAGGCGGAAGATGGCGGGAGGATCTCCGCTGTACCTAACGTAGACCCACCGTGTTGGGACTCGTTACTTTTTATCTTGACCGGCAGACCATGCAAAACAGCACGAAACCAAAGCTTGTGACATAATTTTTTGTCATACTAATTAAACTCGGATGGTATATTTTTTTATTTTTTTTTATGTTAAGGAGAAGGCACACGAGCACTCAGGCCACCTGATGGCAAGTGAAATCTGAGACCCATAGACATTTGAATTCTCAAGATTATAATCCTAAGACCTCAAATGCGCTGCCAACCCTGAGGACTAAGATGGAATGCCTCTATGCTAGTAATTTCACCGATTGTCTTATCCCCACACCGGAACACAACAATGCGAACACTGTTGCTTGGCGGATGGTTAATGTATAAGATGGTGGTAGCGATCCGGACAGACCCTGCACAGGGTCCTACGGTCCTACCACCACTAAATTATGAATGGTATTTTATGAATGTATCAATCCTATGTTAAGAACGTCGGTGGCCTAGTGGCTTAGGGGGTTGACTCGTGATCGTAAGGTACCAAGTTCGAACCCCGCGGTCGCCATGTACCAATGAGTTTTTCTAACTTAAGTAAATTACCTGATGCTCTTACGGTGAAGGAAAAACATCGTGAGGAAACCTGCACATTCGAACAGCTGAGTGTGTAAGAGGGTAATTGCACAAAAGATCCTAAAGGGGTCGAAGTGCATCCGAAAGGGCCCATCTGTAAGATACGATAAGATCATTTCTAAGTAGGATAAGGATGGTTTTACCCTGGTGGAGAGGAAGAAGAAGCCGACCCGAAGAACCTGTGCAGCACCACACCGACCAGACCGAACCTCTTGCTGTGTCTAGCTACTCCCACGATGCAGCTGTACGTGGCCCGATTACATTACTTCACGTAGGCGAAGGACCTCGTAGAGTATGTACGAGTGAAGACCGGAGTTACTCTGAGGGTCGTGGCTGGAGCCCCGCCACAAGATTGATTTTAACTCCTTTGTTGTGAGGACACCGACCAATGATCTATCGACATTTTTAAAGGAGGAAATCTGGCCGAGGGGTGTAATTTTTCGGCGATTTTATGGCCGCCGGTTAGCTTACCGCGAAAGTATTTTAATAGTTGTGTTAATTTTAAGTTAAAAGTTGCTGTGTATGTTGTGTGTATGACAACACGTTGGCCTAGTTGGGAGTGACCCTGCCTCCGAACCTAGCGGTCCTGGGTTCAAATCCCGGTAAGGGCAAATATTTGTGTGATGAGCATGAGTATTTGTTCCCGAGTCTAGGATGTTTTCTATGTATTTATCTGTGTAAGTATGTTTATCGTTATCTAGTACGTCGAGGACACTTCTAACTGTACAACTGTAACCCTTATCGCAACTTATTATAGTCTACGGGTGTACAGTTAGAAGTGTCTTCGACTGTAAGCATAGTAAGTACAAGCCTAGGGCTTAGTTTGGGACTATGTCAATTTGTGTGAGATTGTCCCTTGCTGTTTATTTATTTATTTTTATTTATGTTAGTCTAAGTAAAAGGTATTTGTATAATTATATGAGCCTTGATGTCTAAAATAAAGTGGTTCATTCTATTCTTTACTATTTCCAACCGCGTAACAGCCGTATTACATGGCATTACGGTTTCCACTATCGCGTGAATGAATGTGGGTTAAAGAAATCGTTCCTCTCGCACTTACATACTACTAAGAAAGTGACAGATGCTTTTATACAACTTGTTTCTTTTCTTTTCAATGTCTATATTGTAAGCACCGGGGCTAATTTTGAGGTAGTGGTTAAAAGGTTTAGTGCCATGTGGACCCTAAAAACCACATTTTTCTTATTTATTTGCTATCTTTGTTACAAGTATCTAAGTACGCATACCGGGTGTTGCCTGTAATAGGATTAATAAATTTAGGAATCGTTTCCACACCACAAACGTAACAACATTTATTCTACAATTTTTGAAAGTAACTTATTGTTAACTAAACATTAATGAATTAAGATTTTCTAAGCAAGCAATGTATTACGAAACCTAAGAAGTTTGTAGGATGACAGTACATGTCAACTAGACTATTGGATGGAGTATATTGAAAATGCTATTTAGTTTGTTCAAAAAAACCCAAATAATAAATTACATATTTTTTAAAGTTGTGGAACAAATGTTGCTACGTTTATAGAGTAGAAACGAACCCTCAATGTATTGCTCCTATTACAGGCAACACCCGGTATAGAGTTATATGTTACCCAAAGAATAAGCCTAGAGCATAGTTTGGTATCAGATCAATTTGTGTAAGGTATTTATAAAGGGATTAAGTATCATTCATTTAATTTAGGGTCTAAAATTTAAGCACGGGTAGGTAAAAAGTTCTTAAAAGCCAAATTTTAAAAAAGTGTACTACGAGTGGTACATTATTTTCTCGCGCATGGCACATCAGCACAAGGGGTGGTGGTGGTATAGTGGTGGAAGGATCTCGTGCAGGGTCCGTCTGGATCGCTACCACCATCTTATTCTTTAACCTACCGCCTACCAGCAGTGTTCGAATTATTCTATTGGTCTGGGGCTAAGACAACCGCTGAAATTACATTGAGGCAGTCCTTCTACGTCCGCGGGTTGGTAATCCATTTTCAGTTTAAGGACAGTTGTTTTAAGATTGCAGTCTTGAGAGTTTGTATGTCTATGGGTTTCAGATCCCATTTACCTAATACGCAGGTGGCATGTGTCCTCGTTATGATGTACCTATTACAACAAAGTCGCTTGCACCGTCATAGGTAAGTATATTTTTTATATGCTCTTGTTTCATTTATATTTTATATTCTATGCTAGGTTAAGTATTATCATTGTAATAGGCAATACTTTAAAAAATACTGATATTATAACACATACCGGGTGTGGCCTGTAATAGGAGCAATAAATTGAGGGATTGTTTCTACTCTATAAACGTAGCAACATTTATCTACAACTTAAAAAAATTATGTAATTTAATATTTGGGAGTTTTTCGAACAAACTTAATAGCATTATCAATGTACTCCATCCAATAGTCCAGTTGACATCTACTGTCAGCCCACAAACTTCGTAGTTTTCGCAATACATTGCTTGCTTGGAAAATCTGAATTCATTAATATTTGGTTAACAATAAGTTATTTTCAAAAGTTGTACAATAAATGTTGTTACGTTTGTGGTGTGGATACGATCCCTCAATTTATTGCTCCTATTACAGGCAACACCCGCTACATTCCGAATTCCATTCACATACTTTGATTTAGTATAATGTTGCAGTGTTATAAAAAGTTTCATAATTATAACCGCTGTGAAGAGCACTATTACCATATTGCAATAAGTACCTATCTAGTCCCGTCGATATATCAATGCATCGGGGTGAATCAACTTTTAAAGTCCTCCTTTTCTACACGCTAATAAAAACTTACTAGAATATGTGAGATTGATAATGGTTTACACATGTTAAAATTAGATAATCAGATTTTCGGATTTCACTATTCATAATCATAAACCAATTCTATAATTTTGTAAAAACATGGTAACGCAGTGGAAAATGCACGTTTTTCATACAAAACCCGGGGACAACGTCGTCCCCTGCGTTACCTGATATATTTGTGTAAATCATAGAAGATTTTTTAAATTTGTCAGCTAGAAAGTAAGTTTAATTGTCTGATTTATTCAACATATTGACCACATCAAAAAAAATAATTGCATTCTACCAAATTAAGGTGACATAGTGAGACATGTCGAAAATTGGGGAGTACCTTAAAAGTTGATTCACCCATCGATTCCTGAAAACAAAAAAATGTTGAAACTAAAGGCTGTGGTAAAGGTCACAGATTCTAATCTCCGAAAAACGAAGTACAAGTAAGTACCTACACATAATTGATCCTTTTCATTTTGCACAATAAAAACACTAAAAGTGCGATAACATCTAAACTACGCTCTACCGACAAAAGGGCACATCTGTCACTATCATTCTATCACGTCTTCAACCTTATTGCGAAGTGCAAAAGGGTAAAGTTTGATTGGTGTTTAAATTGAAGTAAAACCTTTACGGTTTAGAAGGGTTGTACAAATATTGTTGAGAATATGACGCGTGCCAATAATCAGTGTCATAATGAAGCCCATCTGCCGCTTACCCCCAATTATAGCATTAAGCCGGAAGGGTTGGAGCCGAGGGCGAGAAGGAGTACCAATATCGATGTTTAAATTTGGTTATAATACTGTAGTATTTTAAGAGTCGTAACCGGGTCTACATTTTAAAATCTATTAAAATAACATGAAAAAATTACCTCATCAATTTTTCAATTGAAATAGAACACGCTATATAATAATATGTAAAGTGTTTTTTAACGCCATTTGGTCAAACGATTTCTTGCTGTTTTATTTTTTGAGATGAGATAAAGCCACTCGTTTTTAATTATTACATATCCAAAGTTAATTATCAAATTGAGCTCAATAGTTTTTTTCTCATGAAATTAAGAATGTTTGTTTATATGTTAGTAGCTAAGTAAAATTAAGAAATACCCATCTTAAATGGATTTCTAACCGAAATGACATCACAGCCTTTCTTTTTTACCTGAATATTACAATAATATCGACGGTGGAAATTTCAAATGTCGTAAGGGACATTTTGTCGTAAGTACACTAAATATACCATTGAAGTCAGTATTTTTTTTCTATCTATTTGTTGTATTGAAATTTCGATATGACTTCTAATAAAAAAAGTTATGAGTTGGTCAAAGTTTGTCGTAACTTCCTAATATTTAAAACACTATGTTGTATCGGTCAAATACTTTTGTATAACGTCTTGTTTCATTAAGCGCAATATCGTATATCTCAATATTTTTAAAATTCCTGTGTTGTACACCTTTGTAGGCACTAAAAAGAATACATTTTGTCAGATAAATACTGTGTTTTCGGAGGTGTAACACACATTTTCTTCTTATTTTTTTGTTGTAAGGGACACTATTTCCTAAACCACAAACAAAAAGTATGCTTCCAAGAATCATCTTAATGGGATGAGTAGTTTCCAAGTTATGAATTAAAAAAAAGTGGAATTTTATTTTCTGGCTCCCCTGAAAATTAAAAGTGTGTGTCCCTTACGACATTTGAAATTTCCACCGTCGATATATTATTTTCCATCGATAAATCGTAATCCATCGCCGCGCATCCCTAGCTATAATAACAACCCGCTGCTCAATACGCGAATAATGAAGTGTCGTCACGCCGCCATTGTCGCTGCAGTGTGCGCGCGCCCTTACCGCGCCCGGCGCAGTGTGCACCCACCGTTATGATAGGGTTGTCGGGTTTGGAAATTATTGACAGGTTTGGAATGATTTTATTACTTTGCTATTTGATGTAATATAAAAGATTAAATATGAGGGGACAGGGACTTACTCGTATTGACCTAGCACCAAACTTAGCTCTAGGTACTATGGGTACTCGGCAACAATAAACATACTTATACAGAGATATAAACTTAAATACGTCGAAAACCTGCAAAACTCTGGAACAAATTACGCGCATTCATCACACAAATATTTGTCCATACTGGGACTCAAACCTGGGACCGCTAACTTCGTAGGGAGAGTTACGAACTAGGCTAAACGTGTCGTCAAATAAAATAATAAAGTAGGTACCTAGCTACCTACTCTTTTATTTTAACGTCGCACTATCGATACTAAGAAGGCATAAGAAAATAGCGTTTACGAACGGTATAATCAATATATAACAAATAAGTAAAAGCTATAAATTCTTAAATCTAATAGCTTCTTGTCAGCAAATTTCCCTATATTTATTTTTATCCGAATCGATATTTTATTTACACTGGTAAATATCTTGGCCTGGTTAAGCAAAATGTGGTTATACAACTATCAACAAGTCTTTTTAGAGTTATTGATATTTCTGTAGCTCTGCCTACTCCACTCTGGGAATGAAGGCGTGATGTTATCTATGTATATGATATTTTATTTATTCATTGTAATTCATGAAAAAAAATGCAAAAAAACCATGAGTAAAAACAAAAAATTAACAGTCAAATAGTTGTATTAAAACTCCCGAGTGGCAACCCTGCGGCAGGATCAACTACCTGCCCGCGCGCAGCTTATTCGCCGTATTGTCAGATATGAGGTAATGGCGGCTTACTGCAGTTTGTGCAACCGGTCGCGTGCTCCTTAAGAATAGAATCAAAAATAAAAGGTTTGATCCAACACCGCGGTTTCTATCGTTTCACCGAATTACATATGCAATAATTTCACTTGCCCGAATTTCATATGACATAATATTCATGTGCCATAATGGCATTTTTTCTGAAACTGTGAACTATTCATAATTGTAATAAAACAAACCTAACCTAACCTATTGGACTCTATACGATAGAATGTAAAAAAATACCTGAAAGGTTTACAAATCCAGAAAAAAGAAAAAATGGTATGTGATATTAAGGAAAATGAAGGTTATAGCCAGTGACTGTTATGGCAAATGAAATTAGTGCAAATTAAATTATGAAAAATGAAGGGATACCCAAACACCGAGCTCGAAATGAATGACTTTTAAAAACTCTCAAAGTAATGGCGACATTTCAACCACCGATTTCACAGCTGTTATGAACCATCCCGATGAAACCAGACAGAAACAGACACACAGAGATTTAGACTTCGTTTCGCGACAATAGGGAACCCGCGTATTGTTTTCCTACGCTTTCTGGAAAGTGCTATGAAAAAGAAGTATACGCGAAACAATTTTCATGCTATTTTTTCATATGATATGAAGCTTTAAAAAGTCATAGTTCAGACCCCCTGCAAAAACACTCTAATGTTTAAGCCAATATCATAGACGAAAATAAAATGATGATGTCGAAAAAACAATCTAACCTTAAGTTTTAAAATCTTGACAAGTTGTGATTATAAAATCTTAATAAACGGGACAAAACTTAGTGTACTGCGTTTTACATGTTTTTTTACGTTTTCTCCTACTTCGTATCAATGAAACGCAATTCCGTGTTTCATGCGTGTTTCCTATTATCACTTTTCTGTTGTCTCTTTTCTTTCTTTTATGATACCCTATGTGTTTGATTGTTGCGAATAAATGTGTTTCCTTCTTTCTTAGATGTACAGTTACTCTCGTTAAATAAGTTAAATTTATAACACGGTTTGGTGGGATCCTATCATGTCATAACCAATGTTTCACAAATGATTCATTTCACAAACATATCATTTGACTACCTGCTTTTTTTCCGGAACTGTAAATAATTCTGGATTTATTTCTGGACCTTCGTGTAGAAAACCCTATAAGTTTGGCTATGTAAGTTTTATAAAAATCCTGATATATTTAAAGTAACAGAAAAAAGCAGGTTGGCAAATGAATAGGTTGCGAAACAATGTATTTGTCAAAGATTTGTCGGCGAAAAGGCAGAGAAGTCAGAGAACCCGGTTTGGTTTCACCATATATCTGTCCGTATGTCACATTCATTAAATCATTATCCATAGTAAGTCTGTCAGTATGACACATTAATTATATCTTCTTAACAAACTCACAGTTATACTTGAACTAGCGACCCGCCCTCGCTTCGCTCCGGGTTAAAGTATTATATATATAAACCTTCCTCTTGAATCACTCTATGTATTAAAAAACCGCATCAAAATCCGTTGCGTAGTTTTCAAGATCTAAGCATACATAGGGACAGACAGCGGGGAGCGACTTTGTTTTATACTATGTAGTGATAAGTACAAAATCTTTTTTGGGATTGGTACTGGACAGAGCCCTAAACTGCCCTCATACGAAAGAAAGCAGCTATCTGTTATAGGATTCGTATTGTAAAAGAAACCTTATGTGTAATCGTGCAGAGTTGAGTATGCTTCAACTATCATAGTGCCAATAGCCGCCTTCTTTGGTATGGCGGCAGTAAAGCATGGTCCGACATGTTCCTCCCCGGTTCTTTTGTTTATTGTGAAAAGTATCCTACCCACGGCAGGCATTACAAACATAGGTATACTTACTTACTTTAGTTTAATTCTCGTGTACCAAGTAATACGTAACGGGCTCGTTAAACTAATACATAGATTAGCTAATGAACCGCACTCGGGTTACGGGGTGAATATCGCTATTGGGGTTTTTTGACGGACATTGGAGAGCATTTTTTTTTTAATTCATTGTGTCATTTTGCTTGAGAGCGGGTTCAATTTCTTTGTTTTTTTTTTTCCTTTTGAGTTTTAAAGTTTAAAATTCTTTACTGGGTACTGTATCGTTGAATATGTCGTGGGTTGATCAGGGCCTCTACTCTACTAGGTAATTACATAGCATGTATTGTTTTAAACTGGACCGCCTTTACTGTCAATTAAATATAGGAGCTCTCATAACGTCAAGCACACAATAGCATACTCGTATGTGTTATATGTTTTACCCACTAGAATAAGTAAGTAGGTAAGTAAGTATTTAATTTATTCAGCGCAAACAAAATATGACAATATACAATATAACACAAGAAAAAGAACATGCAAGTTACGCTAAAAAGGACACCCCTCAGCAATGTGCTGCAGCAAGCTGCAGCGCTGGTTTTCGGTGGTGCCCTGACTACATACTAGGTACTAAATTAAATCTATAAACTATTATTATTAAGTGGCCTTCATACGATGCGACCAAAAAAGACAATATTGCAAGCACTTAAAATTTAAAAACAGTACCAACATTAAATAAATTAAACCTACGCAGAGTACAAAGTTTCACTACTCGCCTCAACAGGAGGCGCCACTGCTTCGTGGTATGCGCCCCGAATGACTACATCACTATACCTAAAAAATATTAAAATAAAGAGGCCCGGTTCTGCTTTCAACGGTTCAACGCCTCAAACGATCGTGGGTAGGTATTAGAGTAAATTTACAGTTCGAGTAGCATGAAGACTGACATAGGTTAATTGTATATCCCGGAAAATAGGGTAGGAAGTTCCCAAAGGAATAGCACGACACGACTTCTAATCCATAGACGCAGCAAATGCTTGTAACTAAATACAGACCAATTTATCACAACATCACATTCACCATCCCACGTCGGTGCGTTCAGTTTTGTAACTAGCTGCACACTTTGGTACCGTGTCGTTTTAACGCCTTCGACAGATTAGTAAACGGTTCAAACATGATGTTAAAGTGACAAAGCACTGAATGGAGCAGCTACTTCTAAGGCCGTTACTCGTATCCCATTAAAACGACATCGAGCCCGCCGGTCACCGGCGCGGAAAGTTAACGCTGCGTTCAAATTGCAGGACGGTATGTAATTCAATCAACAATCGCTAAATTGAGAACGGGACAGGAGCGGGCAGCAATGTAAATTAATTGAAGGTAGATAAATGTGGACATAAACAAGGCAATGATCAGGTTTTGGACGAGTTAGTACTTTTAGGGTAACCTATCGCAACCTCGAAAAGTTTTTGACCGAATTTCATTTGACCGAAAACATTTCGTTTTTTATCGTTTCTCCGATGGCACGATTCGTCATTTTTTTATTTCACCATTTGACTTTAAGTAAATGGTTCGTTAGTCCAAGCAACTTTTCTCCTTGTAGTCACGTACCCTATGTATTGTTACGTATTTTATTTCAAAGCCCATTTTTCATTACACCAATGCTACAACTAGCCTGTGGATCGTTTTGTATTTTGTTTCTTAACCCATTTTTCACTTCATCAATGTTACATATAGATTTTGCTACGTTACGTCAAATATTCATTTCGGCCAAAAAATCTTGCTTGTAATTAGTTTCAACTATCTACAAAATGCAACGAGCAAGACGAGTCAGGGCAGAACCGACTCAGATAGGTTAGGTTAGAAGGCCAAGGCGGGAGCTTTGCTCCCGCCTTGGCTTTCGAGGTTATTTTTTTTTCTGCCCCGAAAAACTTGCTTAAGTATAATTTATCCAGACAATGCAAAGATCGAGCCGTAATATTGGGCAAAGGATACTAAGGTAAAATCAGAAATAGGAAAAAGACAAATAGACAAAGCATTACATTGGACAACTGTTGATACGCCGAAACCAGTAATGAGGTATAGATAATTTGTCAAATCGTTAAAAAACCAAAACAAGTAATGAATAAATAAAACTATTCGAAATGATCATTCGGCCAAACGTAAAAAAACCCAAACCATAATTGACGAAAAGTATTTGTCGAACCAAAATTCGGTCAAACATTTTTCGAAGTTGTGATAGGTAACCACTTTTTAGGGTTCCGTAGTCAAACTAGGAACCCTTATAGTTTCGCCATGTCCGTCTGTCTGTCCGTCCGTCGGTCCGTCCGTCCGCAGCCTAGCAGAGACTCTTAGTACTAGAAAGCTGTAATTCCCCTACACGTAACGTGGGAATTATTTTTTTTCTCGTCTACCCCATAGAGTGGGTGTCGTTGTATAGGTCTTTAAAAAAATACGGGTGTCCTAACAATTTTTTGATTAAGGGATCTGTTTATGAAATATTAAGCTTTAAAGTGCTAATTTTTGTTAGAGGTAAGCGCATGACTCAACAACGCCTGGACCAAATTTACCAATTTTTTTTTAAATGTTCGTTGAAGTCCAAGGATGGTTTTTACGACGAGAAAAATAATTCGAATAATTCCCGGGAAAGTCAGAAATTTGCAGAACGGGGCGAAGCCGCTGGCGGGCCGCTAGTATGATATAAAAACGTCTACGTATACATCTGCAAGGGGTCATGCGTACATACACATACAAACATAACATCACGCCTTTATTCCCAGAGCTATAGAAATACCAACAACTCTAAAAATACTTCTTGATAATACCGTAACCACATTTTGCACAAATAAGCTATGATATTTACGAGTGTATTAGTGACAGGTTGCAAGCCCATCGCCTAACAGTACTACAGGCCCTTATTCCTTTAGTTGCCTCTTACGACATCCACGAGAAGACATGAAGTGGCACTATTCTAACCGGCAACCACACGGATCAAATAAAAAATATCTCCATCTTTCGTTCGTCGTCGTACCTAACATAGACCTGCCTTAAGGTAGAATAGGTAGGTTATTATAATCTTTGTTAACCTCTGCATTCTAATTCTAATTTTAATCATGTTTCAATTTACGTGCACTCCCACGGACTTATTATAGAAATAAGTCCATGGATCTCACGCGCGAGGACAATTGTTCGGCAATAGAGTATTTTCTCTAGTGGACTAAACAGAAGGACATGCATTCTAGCAGAAATGCCATAAAATTTTCAGGCACGCTATTCTTATCAAATGATGTCTTCCGATTTGTCTGCAAATGATTGGACGGCGGTTTTCCCTTCATTGAGTCCGTGTATATTTTACTTTTGTAGTAAAACTCCGTATTCAGGTTATATACAATAGTTTATTTCCTCCAAGTGTCTCCGTACCAAGTATTCAACCAACACGGTCTCAATTTCTTGCAGCTCCATTCTCCTCCAGTCGCCATGTCAGAATGATCTCGCCGGTTACCCAAAATAATCAAAAATATTCTTATTTCCCTTAATCTATTTAAATCTCAGAAAATCGTAGTGGACTAACATTAAACGAACTTATTAAATAAAATCACCTTACAATCTTTCTTTTGTATTCTTGAGTTCTTGAGAAATCAAATCTCTTGACTGCTCATGTGCTTTCTCCTTGCCATTAAAAAATAGTATATTACTACACAGGCCGGGAAATAGGCCGTTGCTGGACTCGACCTCGGCCTCGCTATATACGTGTCCAGCAACCGCCCTTCCCGTCCGAGGCTTGTATAGTGCATTTCACCAACAATGCGAGAAAATATATTTAAAAAATTATAATTAAAAAGTTAAAAAAAATATGGAAACTTTAATTGTACGAGTGTTTGGCTGTTTGGAGTTAGTTATCCTAGTCCAAACATGATTTTAAAAAGTTAAAAACCCGGTACGTACTGTGACCTGTTTCGGGGCCGCAGCGCCGTGAAGGGTAAATAATAACCTTTTTTTTTTAATTTGGCCGAGGCCTGGAATTCAGACCATCGTAGGCTGTTTTTACAACTGTAATGTTAGGTAATATTTCCAAGCATAGGTACGTGTAGAAGAAAAAGTATTAAATCGGCTCTGCGATTTTAGTAATTCAGTGAGTAACGAAAAAGTATTTATACATGTTGACAAAATAAAGTAAGTGTGCCCTGTGATTATATACCAGTTGGTTTACGTAATAACGAGTCGGCGGAGCGCATGATGGCATTACCCTAACCCGCTTACCGGTCGGGGTAAGGGTAGGTACCGTAAGGCTGGGTAAGGGGAAGAGGTAAGAGGTAAGAGGGTAAGTATGATGCGATTGTTACGAAGCTGCTGGCAAGTCATTACGATTGTGAACTCGACGGGAATCTGGTTGTGATCGATTCAATCTGTAGTTTTAGGGTTCCGTACCTCGAAAGAAAAAAACGAAGGTCTTTTATGATCACTTTGTTGTCCACCCGTCTGTCTGTCTATAAAGACCCTTATTCTCAAGAACGCGTGAAGGAATCAAGCTGGAATTTATATCAAATACTCAGGTCTACTGTCCCTTGGAGCTGCGAAAAAATCAAACTTGTAAGCCGTCGCAATCAAAAGAATTGCCGTTTATGCCACAAGTTTCCGCAAATTGGCGTGGCAAATTCCGTGGACTCAGAAGCTTGAAATTTGGTACGAAGCAACGTCTTATAGCACAGTAAAAGGGAAAATAACGAAATCCGTAAATTTTTAGCTACATCACATTTTTTTTTTATTGCGATTGCAAACTTTTATGGAGTTGGTAAACTAATCACGACCTATGTCGAAGCATGGAGAGTATGGAGACAACAGTTTTTCAACGGCAAAGTCAAGTTCGTCCCTCAATACAATTTTACATTCTTACAAGTTTGTACGGAACCCCTTGGTGCGCGAGTTCGACTCGCACTTGACCGGCAATTTTTTTAAATAGAGAAGGCAAATGAGCACCCACGCCACCTGATAGTAAGTGGGATCTGAGACCCATAACTATTTACACTTTCAAGTATATACTTACAGATGGAATGCCTCTTCGCTAGTAAATTCACCGGTTGTCATCTAATTCTAATTTCGATTCAGGGTTTTAAGTGACTTTTTTACGTAAGTGAACAGTTGGCGAGAATACGCTTCTAAAGTCGTAAAAATTTTGTCCGGGTGGGCAGCTTTTGAACTGTTAAATAGAACATTCTAATAAAAATTACAATAGTAGAACATACGAAATACTTCCAAACAAAATTGTTTTGAACACGATACGCTGTGTAGTTTTTGAGATTTTAATAAAAAAAATATATATATTTGAATTTCAACCATGAACGTTCATCCCAGCTACGGAACCCTTCACTGTGCGTGGTCCGACATGCACTTGGCCGGTTTTTTTTAAAGAATTAAATCCATGGATGGAGGAGACTAACGGCCGAACCCTATATTCAAACCGCGGACAGATAGCCTTACTTCGTATTAAAATTTGACACATTTTGTATGGGCAAATGTCCACCACCACTAAATCCACTCCACTAATCGTTGTGTGTACTCACTAAGTTGTTGTAAATCATAACATATTTAATGCTATAGTGTTTTCAATCTGCGAAGTCAAGTCCTGGACGGCTAACACAATTTGTCAACGACTTTCTATCTAGCCTGTAAAGCACTGCTACTTAATTTTGCATTCATCGATGCAACATTGCAGCGTCAATTTGGATGGCGAGGCGCACCTTTGTGAATGTATGAAACCACTACTAACACACACTTTCTAATGCACACATCAAAAATGTCTAAGGTTACCGTCTTTCCTGTGGACACACCGAAAGTTAACGTTTTTAAAGCCTAATTTTCTGGCTAAGCCCATTCCCGCAAAAGCGCCGTCAGGACTGCTTTAGACCTATCATATAAAAACATTACTTAAATGCACACAAGCTATTTAACTATTGACCACAGGAGAGGCAACTTTTGTTTTTAAGAGTGTGTGTGACCCAACTATGCCCGTGTGGTGGCCGGGTTAAAATAGTGCCACTCCATGTCTTCCCGTGGATGTCGTAAGAGGCGACTAAGGAAATAAGGGCTTGTAGTACTGTTAGGCGATGAGCTTGCAACTTCTCACTAATACACTGGTAAACATCTTAGCCTACTTGTGAAAAATGTGGTTACAGATTTATCTGTCTTTTTAGAATTGTTGGTATTTCTGTAGCTCTGCCTACACCACTCTGGGAATGAAGGCGTGATGTTATGTTTGTGTGTAGTAACTATATTATGTTGGTACTCGATAGGGTTACCATATCATAACAACTGAAGCATCTAGGTCTATACTATCACTTCTAAGAATATGGGAGTAATTCAATTAAAGGTGCAGAGGAAGTTTCAAGCGGGTGGGATTAAGTCGGGCGGCCGGCTCGATCCGCTTGTAAACTTCGATTGGTGTACCGTCGTGCTAAGAAGGGTTCTGAAAAGGGCTCTCTAGCTCCTAATAGTGATAATTTACCTACCAGTACCTCCGAAGCCAGCGGTCCTGGGTTCAAATCCCGGTAAGGGCAGATATTTGTGTGATGAGCGCGAGTATTTGTTCCTGAGTCTTGGATGTTTTCTATGTATTTAAGTATTTATTTCTCTATATAAGTATGTTTATCGTTGTCTAGTACCCATAGTACAAGCCTAGAGCTTAGTTTGGGACTAGGTCAATTTGTGTGAGATTGTCCCCTGATATTTATTTATTTATTTATTCAGTTCAAAAGGGTTTTTTTTTTAAATGAATATTATGATATAACGAATTTGCTCTGTTATCAAATCTGTGTAATCCTTTTTTATAATTTTCTGTCAAAATTTATAATTTATCTACCTTTGTCTGTACCCGTGTGGTTTCCGGGTTAGAATAGTGCCACCCCATGTCTTCCCGTGGATGTCGTAAGAGGCGACTAAGGGAATAAAGGCTTGATTTGACGATGGGCTTGCAACCTGTCACTAATACACTGGTAAACATCTAAGCCCTATATCTTAATCTAGACCCTAGATTATCAAAGTTAAATAAAGTTTTATAGTTAGGTCCCGTGTGGTTGCCGGGTTAGAATAGTGCCATTCCATGTCTTCCCATGGATATCGTAAGAGGCGACTAAGGGAGTAAGGGCTTGTAGTACTGTTAGGCGATGGGCTTGCAACATGTCACATGATTGTGCAAAATGTGGTTACAGATTTATAAACAAGTCTTTTTAGAGTTGTTGGTATTTCTGTAGCTCTGCCCCCCTCTAGGAATGAAGGCGTGATGTTATGTATGTATGTCTGCGCTATCACTTACGTATGTTTATGAAATAAATGTACTTAAGTTCTGTTGGAGTTTATACTAAATTTGATGATAAAAAAAGAAAAAAAAAATTTTTTTCAATAAACACAAGACACACGAAAAGTTAAAACAGTAAAGTAAAAGACAAAGTGTAAGTGTGTTTTATTGTACCACTTTGTTAGCGTGACTAATATGCATATTCATGCCAAATTGCAGGTTTCTAGTACTAAGAGACTCTGCGCTAGGCTGCGGACAGACGGACGGACGGACGGGCGGGCGGACATGGCGAACTATAAGGGTTCCTAGTTTGACTACGGAACCCTAAAAAAAGGTAATTTTCATGTACGTAAATTTGTGTCTGTGTGTGTGTACCTATTTGTGTGAGGGTGTAAGTGGTTACTCTTTAATACTGGTGTAAACTGTGCATTATCAGAAGCGATTCGGGTCGGTTAAATATAACGGAAATTATTTATTTTGTTACATACATATATGCGACGATATTGCAATGTAGCCTTTGAAAACCCCCTTTTTGATGGTAGATACCTTGAACCACTTCTACTTTTTTAGTTTTTAACTCTCTTCCCACTACAAGCTTCGCCACATCTTCCTCAGCTCAAAAACTCACGATTATTAGCCTTAATGCCGACTTAAAAATAATTGAAGATTAACTACCCACGCCCACGATATCCAAAACCAACGACAAAGCGAATCACCTAAACGCAATCATAATACAGAGCTGACAACGCTGTTGTATTGCGTCCAATTGTGGAGAGATTTGGCAAATTTTCATGTTTGCTTTTAATATAATTGTTCAGTTTATCTGCGGATTACCGGGCGCCCAAATTGAATTGTAATAGCGGACCGTTATTAATAACTTCGCTCAGGGCTGCCATGGGGTTGAAAGAGGAATTGATTTAAGTTTGTTAGGTTTTTGATGGGATGATTTAGCATTACGTAAGTAACTGGTTTTATACACTCTGTTCGTGTAGAAGTCGGGTGTCGCTTTTCCCTCAACTGTCCAACTATTCGGGAAATAAAGACAAGTTTATTTTTTATGTTAAAGAGAAGGCACACAAGCTCTCAGGCCACACCTGAAGGTAAGTGGAATCTGAGACCCATAGACATTTGAATTCTCAAGACTATCAAACCTCAAATGCGATGCCAACCCTGAGGACCAAGATGGAATGCCTCTATGCTAGTAATTGCACCGGTTGTCTTATCCCCACGCCGTAACACAACAATGCGAACACTGTTGCTTGGCGGGTGGTTAATAAAAAAAATAAGTCTAACAAAGAGCAAGTTTTTAAAGGGCTGTTAAGTTTCTTGCGGCGCTTCTTCTCAGTAATGGTCTCCTCTTGAGTGGCGCTGGTAGAATTTTGACCTGTAAAAGTGCCCGTGCGACTAACGGGCCTGTTTACTGAATAAACATCTTTTATCTTTTCATCTTTTAAAGTATAACAATTGAACAAATAAACATCTTTTAGTACGTAGTTTAGCTAACAACATTTATTAATATTTCATGGACCCCGACATTCAGAAAACATGATCCATTGCACGTTATATTCAGGTACTTACCGTATCGGTGGTAATGTAAACGAACCCGCATTTAAATAAAACTAGGTATAGTTCTAGGTCTAGGTTTTAATCGTAAGTAGCCTACCTGATTATTTAAATCAATTCGCCATATTTAACAAGCTCTCGAATATCAAAACAGAAATTTCAGACCATAAAATATTATAGCACGAGTACAACATAAATAATTGACACCTGATTGATCGCAACCTTTCATTTCAACCGGTTCCTACCACATTAAAACGACCCAATCACCATCAATCAACACTTCACCACAAACAACCAATTTATCGCACACGGGTGGTAAACAAGCCATTGTTCAACCCTACCGCGAAACTAAGCCAAGCGCGGTTTTTTCCGCAAATTTTAAGCGTCTGCAGTTCTCATCGTACAATAAACGGTGGGGTAGAAATGGCCGCTTTGTTTAACGACATCTTTCTATCGGCGAGTTTGGGGTGGGTGTAATACCTGCGAGGTAATCCCGGTCTGGAGGGTTGTGGGTATGTAGGTACCTTTGTAGGCTACGTTGGGTGTTTCAGGTGAATTAGACTACTTCAGATAGAGACAGTATCCAGATTCATACCGTAATACTTGCAATAGTTCTATACCTATAATAAAAATGAATCGCTGAATGTGTTGCGCAAATCTCGAGAGCAGCTCAACTGACTTTTCTAATTCTTTTTTTTTGTGTTTGTTACTGTCAGGACAAGGTTCTTATGAGAGAAAAAAACTGAAAAATCCACCGTGAAAGTCAGATTTGCCGCACAGCGAAGCCTTTGGCGGGTCGCTAGTTTTATTTATAAATTTATATTTAAATACGATTATGATAATGTCGTTGTATAATGATTCGGCGACAGAAAACGAGACCGTTTTTTGTCGTATAACTTCGTATTTATCTTGTTTTCTCAGTTAGCTTCAGCACCCATTGGTAAGTTAACTGAGACAGCAAAATAAATGCGAACTAATCCAATAAAATACGATGTCGTGCGATTACTCGTATTTACTACATCTGCTAAAACCATATTGCTTTTAACATATTATTGGAGGTATTGTTTTTAACTCAGTCGCCATTATTGTCATCTAAATAAGAGCTAGAGTCTGTCAAACGAAAGCTGTCCCAGAGAAACAGCGGCAATTTCAAAAACCTGCAGCTGTTTACACTGACTCTGTACACTGAATAAACGGAGTTGATACTATTTGATTTCCTGATCTTTCAGTGTTAAAGCTGCAGGTTTTTGAAATTGCCGCTGTTTCTCTGGGACAGCATTCGTTTGACAGACTCTATCATAACGTTGACAATACGATAAATTTATAAAGGCAATATACAGGGTTAGGTAATTACTGGATAAGGTGTGACCTTCTGAAAGGGGGCACTTAGCCCGTTCCGAAAAAGATAAATTAGTCTTAGTAAAAGTGGCACTGTTTCCAAAATGTTTTACTTTTTGTTTAGGTTACAAATGTCGTCTCATACCTACATTATAATAACAAAAAAGTCAAAATATCTCGAAATCAGTTCCACTTTTACTTGGTCGAATTTAGCTTTTTCGGAACGTCCTCAGCAGTATCAGCAGGTCTCAGATTATCCACTAATTACCTAACACCCTGTAGTTTTGCCGAGTCGAACAGAGCCCCTGTAGATACGTGTATGTAATTAAGGTCCGACCGAGACCGCTTTTTTAATCTCGGCCGAGACCGAGACCGAGACCGAGAATAAAATAAATTCTCGGCCGAGACCGAGACCGAGACCGAGAAACGGAAAATTGGTTATTTTTTCTATAATTGCGATTTTTTTTTACAAAAACAACCTCGTTAATAATGAAAAAAATAAGGTTTTTTTATGGTTTTAACATATTTAATACTCAAAATTGAAAAGAGCAATATTGTACGACAAAAAAAGCAATTTTTCAGCATTCCTGCCCTGTAAAATTATGCCGTCTTTCGTCGTACAACTGTCCAGCTCGACTGAACAGCTGTTCAAATTTTTCGATTGCCGCGGAGTCTCGGCCGCGGCCGAGAATCTCGGGCGTTTTGGGCCGAGACCGAGACCGAGATCTCGGCACGATTTTTGGCCGAGATTTGCCGAGACCGAGACCGAGACCGAGATGTCGGTCGGACCTTATATGTAATACACAGATAACATTAGTCTCCGACATGAACGGTAAAGAACTTCAATTTAATTATTAATGCTTAATTGCTTTCACGCTCCGAAACCGTAATCCTCAAGTGATTGATACAAGATGACCTAAACTGGGAACATGTGATGTAACACAAAAGCTTACACCAACAAACCACTGTTACAGAACAGTAAAGGCATCTAAAGGTGCGTTTACCCAATCACACATCCAAAGCATTCCACAATGCATTTTCATTGTGATTGCGGCTTTAGCATCGTTTTTGTAACACAAAACGCAACTACATGTGTGATCAACAAAATATAAACCTTGTTGCTTGTTAATAAATTACAAATTGTTTTAAAAGAGTTGTGTCGCTTTGGAATTTATTTTAGGTACAGTCACCATCAGATAGATCTAACCGGACAGCGAGCCCAAAAAAATGTGTTGCAATGGATTCCCAAAAAAGACTAACACGTGAAACCGTCAGAAAAATGACACGTAACACTTCGTTTAAATTATTTGCTTGGATAAAAAATCAAGAAGATGTAACTGCATAGTCGACCGAAAAGATTTAACTGGACAAACATTCAGTGTATCTAAGGTGACAAAAGTTCAAAAAGATCTTTCAAAATACCTCTTTACGGTAAAACTTTTTGGGAAGTTTAAAAAAATCAGGACAGAAATGACAAATGCCAATATTGACATTAAGCTCACAATGTAAACAATAACCATAATTATATTCTTCACATGTTCAGCGTACAAGAGTCGTTTTAAAATATTATGCGTGCTTTTCAAATATATGCGAAAACGTTAACCAGTTTGTCGCCGTGACCAAACTGCCGCCTTGTGTCGACGGCATGTTGCCGTGGTCTCCTGTTGGTTACTCTCGCCGTACCGCCCCTAAACTTGATCAGTTTCCAGCAGCCGTTCATGTGATCACATGAACGGCTTTGAAACCAGCACGATGGTCTCGTGTATGATGCGTGTTCAACAAATAATCTCAACGCAGTTTCGTCTCGTGCCGCGAATCACAAACACGAGATAGCTTGAATCAGCTTATTGCTCGGTGTGTAGTGTTTATTTATGTGTGTTATTTGTATAAATAAAAATCAATTTTACTTTAATTTGAACGTATCCCTTTATAACTTTTATGCTGCCCCTTTTTGTAAGCTTTTATTGTACTTGCAATTTTGATAAGTTAGATCATTTTGCAAACCATATTTCTACCACTTGCTGCTACCGGATTGCGCTGAAATTCGGCATATTTATGTAAGTAAGGTGACAATGCAATATTATTATAAAGTGGTCATAGGAACTTCGCATCGAAAAAAGATAGCCCCATCGTGTTTGGGCTCGTTGGGTTTTTCGGTATAAACAGTGATTACTGTGCACAAAAACGTACAGACCTTAACCCAAACCCTTGTAAGTAGGTACCAAAAACAAAATTTTGGCAGACACTTATCTCAGCAATAGCTGTTTTAAATATAATTTAAGGTGTCAATATACAATTTAGCCCTTGAGGATTTCCTATGGCTGCCTTCTGTCTCCATCAGCATAGCTCGATGGGACCGTTATTATTAATTATTATTATAAGTAAATATTCTCATCCAAATCGCATAAGTACGAGTATGTTAGTTACAAGTGACGCTAACGTAAGTGTGGTAAAATACTGCACCAAGAAAAGTAAAAACAGTAAGAGTAAAAGAGATGTCTAAATTCTGTCACGGCGTAAGTAACAAATATCGCGTAGGGGAGGCCGGGGCTTGTTTTAACGAGGATAAGTATTAACACGTCAATAGCGGCCAAATTACTATAATCTAAATCTCGTTTTTTTATTCCTTCCATGGATTATGATATGATACCAAATACGTAGTGACCCATCAGTTGTCAGCAGGACTCCAAACGGAAAAATTGTGCGCCGCGGCGACTTTTTGCAGATAAATAGAGTTTTTTACGATTGCAATTTTTTGACTTCCTCACTAATTGTTGCCACAATGAAATCACAATTTGGTGTTGAATAAAGCTTTTTTGATTAAGTAACGATAGTAATTGTAATTATCATGTTATTTAATTGCTTTAATTTTAAATGTTTTTTCTACTGTTGCAGGAGTGACCGCTACCCTGACCATGAGTTACAATTACGATACTCACTAGAGATTCTAATACTCTGTCCCTCTCACTCTACTATAATATTGTGAGGAACAGAGCATTCTACTCGCTAGCGAGTACGATAATTGCAACTCATGGTAAGGTTACGGGGCTAGTTTTAACAAAACAGGGGTATCTGTGTAATCGTATAATGTGACAAAAGATTTTATTCGTGTGAAAAAAACCAGAAAAAATTATGATATTTTGATACTAACGTTGATTATTGTTTAACTTGGCTTGTCTGTAAGGCTGAAAGTAAATTAAAGTTACCACTATGCAATGTTATTATTTTTTAGTCATTCGATTTTTATATCATTGTCGATTATTGTGTTACAAACCCCTTTGAAGAAGACCTCTTTTTTATAATAATGGTGATGTACTTTGATTTATTTTTTATTTTAACCACCGATTAAATGGATATGAAAATAAAACACGTACGTTATGTACTTTTAAAGCTACAGGTATACTTATACGTCTATCCATTCTGTGCTACAGGTAAAAGCTTGAAGTGTTAGATTATGCCCGGCTTCCCCTACAAGAAGTCACGGGGACTTTCCTTGACAGCTGACATATTGTGATCAAATTCAATTTTAAACTAACGAACAGTGTTCAAAATGTAAGCCAAGTTCGCCTACAATAACCATTCAAATATCTAAAATGAATACCACATACAAGTACTTTATTTTCCTCAATCCTACACTTACTTGAATTAAATAAGTTATATAAGTTATAACTTAATGCCATAAAGTTCAAAATGATTTATTGGAATATGGTCATAAAAAAATGGGCAAGAGCATGTCGGACCATGCTTAGTGTAGGGTTCCGAAGCCGTTAAGTACTACAAACATAAAAATCAACAAGTAATAATATTTTTTTATTAAGTCACTTGGTGCCGTCTTAGATGATTTTAGTAGGTATAAACACTTTGATTGCCTGTATCTCAAGAACCAATGATGTCTACTTAGTCGTGATAGTTTTGCTAGCGCTTAAATTAATATTTCATAAACGGATTACCTAATCGAAATACTGTTTCCACAAACCCGTAATATTTTTGAAAAACCTATCCAACGACACCTCACACTATAAAGTAGACGAGAAAAAATACATCCCCACGTTACGTGCAGGGGAGGTACCCTAAAAAATTTTTTTTTGTACATTTTATTGTACCACTTTGTTGGCGTGACTTATATGCATATGCATGCCAAATTACAGCTTTCTAGTACTAAGATTCTCTGCGCTAGGCTGCGGACGGACGGACAGACGGACATGGCGAAACTATAAGGGTTCCTAGTTTGACTACGGAACCCTAGAAATTGAGTATAATGTACCTATATTTTATACTTTTTAATGCTTTTTTCAACACAATTACAGCCTATTAGGTACATACCATTATGCTAAATTTTGAGCATGTTGGAACTATTTATCATTATATATAAGAGTATAAAATCTTTCATGATTTTTTATTTACGAGTGCTATAATCTTTTCATTAAGAAAATTCATATCAGAATATTCTCTGTTACTTGATAGACTTTATTCTAAGCTGGGCCTGAAAGAGTTAACTAACACAAATGAAAAAAGTATTAATAAAAATACGATACGTAGAATAATATCCCGTCGATAAAAATGAACTTGGCCTGCGCACTTCTAACAATCCGAATGAGGGTCTGATATCTCTAGTACCAGCAAATCAGTTCATATGAAATTGCGCATGTGTGCGTTCTATTCTATACCAGCCTTCAACAAAGTACTAATGGCGAAAGACAAAATTAAAAAAAGAGTTCAAATATTTATTTGGTTACGATACGGACCGACGGACGGACGGTTTTGTATACCATTTGCGTTTTATTATAATTACTCTCTTAGTGCTTTAAGGTTTTATAAAAATAAAAATACGATTAGGCTGTTTTGTAATTATTAGATCGCATAAATAGTGTGTGGTAACACTGGTTACATGGAAATATAATAAGTATGGAAGCCTAACTGATGCTGAAAATCGGCTCCACTGACATAGTGCTGGCGGGGGTGCAGCTAATACTGCTCTGTGGAGTCGACTTTTTGACGTAGTGTCAAACAGTTGTTTATAATTGCAAAAATAATTCGATTTTAATGATTACCGGATTTAAATAATGCTGCAAAAATGCCAAGTAGCTTTGTGAGTTGGTGCAGGACCCACACAGATGCAAAACAAAGCGATATTTATTTGAATACTTAGTGAGTTATTGAAATTTTCATATTTCCATACTAATGTCATGTCCGACTTTTTGCAATACACTTTGAAAAATATGAATTACAAGCAAATGCTTCGAATGAATAGGAAATTAAATTTCATGTTATCTTTACTATAGTTACTTTACATAATAAAACAAATAGGTGATATCGATGGTTCCACCGAATAAAGGTGTAGTATGCCAAAAGCTAACTTTCCGGGAAAAAATAAATACCAGTAGATAGATACCAAAATATGAATTCTATTAAAATAAGCACATTCATTCATTCATTCTATTACATTAAGTATAAGTGCTAGTACCATTTCATAGCTTTTATTCTAGTGTAGTGAAGCGCAGATAGTTTGTGCTATAAAAGTTTATACGTTTCTAGGATTCCATAGTCAAACTAGGAACCCTAATAGTTTCACGATGTCGATCCGTCTGTCCGTCCGCAGCCTAGCTCAGAGACTCTTAGAACTAGAAAGCTGTAATTTGGCATGAGAATATACATATTAGTCACGCCAACAAAGTCGTAAAGTTAAATTTTGAAAAAAAATGTTTTAGTGTACCTCCCCTAAACGTAACGTGGGGATGTTTTTTTTTCTCGTCTACCACATAATGTGGGATGTCGTTGGATAGGTATATCAAAAATATTAGTAATGCAACCTTTCATTACTTTTTGTGTAGAATAAGTACTAGTCTATTGCCTTGATTCTTTAGGACTATTATTCGACAGTGGAAATTTCAAATGTCGTAAGGGACAAACGCTTACTTTTCAGGGGAGCCAGAAAACAAAATTCTACTTTTTTAAATTCATAACTAGGAAACTACTCATCCCATTAAGATGATTCTTGGCAGCATACTTTTTAAATAACTTCGCCTACCCTATTTTTTTAATTGGACCTCCATAAATACAGTGGTTTAGGAAATAGTGTCCCTTACAACAAAAAAATAAGAAGAAAATGTGTGTTACACCTCCGAAAACACAGTACTTATCTGACAAAATGTATTCTTTTTAGTGCCTTACAACATAGGAATTTTAAAAATATTGAGATATACGATATTGCGCTTAATGAAACAAGACGTTATACAAAAATATTTGACCGATACGACAAATACAACAAATAGATAGAAAAAAAAAATACTGACTTCAATGGTATATTTAGCGTATTTACGACAAAATGTCCCTTACGACATTTGAAATTTCCACCGTCGATATACTATTGTTAATGTCAGTTTTAAACAATTGATAGCTTACTTATATAAGTTTGTCTAAGAAAATTTCTTAACAATAACAAAGGCGTTCTAATTAAAAAGGACAAGAATGTAAAAAGTACAAAAGTTGTTTATTCAGTAAATAGGCCGCACAGGCACTTTTACACTTCAAATTTTTAAATTCCAAATTCTATCAGCGCTTCCGAAGAGGAGACCACTGCTGAGAAGAAACGCCGCAAGATATTCAGCAAAAAAAACGGTTAATGTTTTGTAACTCTCAAAATTTATCAATCCCTCCATATAATTAGGTCCACAGTCCTTTGCATCTATAAAAAGTCAAACTTCGAAGTAAACTGAAAAAAAAGTTACGGCCGCTTATGCAAGCCGCAAGTTCATATCATAAAATTGTTAATTTGTTGCTCCATCACAAAATAATAATGTTTTTTGTAATTGAAATAAAAAATTGTTATAAAACAAAAAATCGCCTTCAAAAGCGCACAAAATAACTTTTTTTTAAATTGTAGGCACCTAATAATCGCCGACTTCGGTTCTGTTGGGCTAACCTATTAGGTAGGTGCCTACAATTTTAAAAGATGTTATTTGATGCGTTTTTGAAAGCGGTTTTTTTATTTTAAAACATTTATTTTATTTTATACTTTTTAGTGATCACAATACGCTGTTACGTAGTCATACTTCGTAGTTGATATGAAACTTTAATTTATTTCAAGCGCCCCATACGACGCCGCGGGAAAGTCATAGTCATATTTCAACAAGTAAATATTTTTCGTTGTAGTCGCTCAACTATCTAAATCGAGATATCTTGTCGCCACCCTTGAAATAGGTACCATTGAGGAGTTCCGGTGGCCATCTGTGGTCTTCATGATCAGTTTCACTGCACCAAGTTATACTTTCTGAATGCAAATGCTAGATTTGTTACTAAAAATACTAAAATCGCTATACTATGTTTGCCAATCGCTATATTTGAGGAATTCCCTCAATTCCTCACTGATCCCCTCATCAGATTCAGATTTGGTGACAATGGGATCACCTCGAAAGTATAGGTACTCTATCAAACTAAAGAAGATTTTTTAAAATCGGTCCACAATTGAGGAAGTTATCGGTGAACATACATAAAAAAAATACATACCATGGAACGTACAATCTCCTCCTTTTTTGAAGTCTGTTAAAAACCAATAGGAAACGGCTTTCCACTCAAGTGCGAGTCGGACTATGCACTACGTATTAGGGTATCATTTAAGAAATAACATTTTTCGGGTTCCGTATCTCAAAAGCAAAAAACGGAACCCTTATAGGATCACTTTGTTGTCCGTCCGTCCGTCCGTATGTCCGTCTGTCTGTCCTTTTATGCCGCAAAAAACGTATGTTTCAACACTCTCAATGGAATCAAAATGTATAGGGTAGGTACTTCCTATTAGACCCAGAATCCTGAAAATTGGCAAGAAGGAAGCACAAATTATGGAAAAAATCCGAAAAATGTTTTTTGCGATTGCAAACTTATTTGCAACTGTGGTGAAGCGTGGCCCAAACCAGTAAGGAAAGCCGGTCCAGTTAAGTGCGAGTCGAATAACGCACCACGCATTAGGATTTCTTTGATAAAGTAACATTTTTTATTACCAACTAAATTTTGTTTGTTGTTGACGGCGAAATAAATAGTTTTTTTTTTTAAGAAAAGAAAACGCACTCAGAAATGGCCAGCAAACTAAGACCCCCGAAACTTTAAGAGATTGTATGAAATCAATAAAATGCTGATTTGTAATCTCAAACTTCTGTTTAGATACCTCGTTTAATATATATTTTATTAAAAGTATTAGCTTTCAGAGCTCATATCTACCTAATATACCTAAATATCAAAATCACACTTGGATGTTATTTTTGTGATATACTTACCAACTATTAATAATACATCTAAATTATTAATATCTAACGAGCCGGTTACATTTCGAATGTTGCTAGAATAAAGTGTGTAAGTGTATATAAGGTCAAAGAATAGGTTCAACCCTAGAATTCACCAGCAGCTTATTCAATTTTTGCCTATGACAGTCATGTTTTTTTTAAAAGATGACTGTATTAATCTTATATACCTACTTTAAACATTTCCCAATAAAACATGACTTAGAAAACCTTTGTCAGTTCATGACTTAGGTAATTTCTAAGATAAATACTCTATTTGAATTTGTGCGACCATTTCTACCTACATTTAAGTAAACAAACAAACCTCCGTCGCCTCCACCGCAGTACAAAATCACAACAAAACTACACATACACATAACAAGTTATACTTCACTGGTTGAGGCTCTTATGCTGAGTAGGGGCCCTTTTCAACGCCATTTTGTGTTATTTTTAGTTGTCTTTTGTTTTAATTGTATTTTGTAAGCGTTAAATATTTTTAACCGACTTAAAAAAAAGAAGGAAGTTTTTCAATTCATCGGGACCAAGACGCCTGGAACGATTTTTTTTTTGTCCGATTGCGTCTACTTTCTAGTTGGACCCATTTCCAGCACGTCAACATCTGATGATGAGATCTTGGAGAAATCGAAAGAACTCCTCAAATATTATAGGAATAAATAAATATACGTGGACGACGTAACAGTATTATTATGATCACTAAAAGGTATGAAATAAAATAAATGTTTTTAGTCCGACTGACCTTTATTTTTATTACCTATCATTTTAAAATAAGTTATTTCTTGCATTTTGAAGACGGCTTTTAGTTTTTTCAAACATTTATTTCATTTCTACTCTTTTACTTTAAAACATCACCTAACGTTTTGACGGAAGAAGACAATAAATTGGCAGTTGAGTTCCGTACTAGGAACCCTTATAGTTCCGCCATGTCCGTCCTTCTGTCCGTCCGTCTGTCCGACCGTCTGTCTGTCCATCTGCCAGTCCTTCCATCTCTCCGTCCATCTGTCCGTCCGTCCGTCTGTCCGTCCGTCCGTCTATCCATTCGTCCATCTTTCCATCCGTCCATCTGTCCATCTGTCCGTCTGTCCATCCATCCATATGTCCGTCTGTCCGTCCGTCCGCCCGTCCGTCCGTCCGTCCGTCCGTCCGTCCGTCCACAGCTTAGCTTAGAGACTCTTAGTACTAGAAAGCTGTTATTTGGCATGAATATACATAGGACCTCCCCTGCACGTAAGTGAGGATAGTTCTTTTTTCTCGTCTACCCCATGGAGTGGGGTTTTTGTAATTTCAAAAATATTACGGATATGTCAAATATTTTTTTCGATTAAAGGCATCCGGTTGTAAAATATTAAGCGTTACATTGCTATTTTTGTTAGAGTCAAGTGTCCCTACAGCCAAAACTATAAATAATAAAAACAGAAAAATGTATACAAAAAAGTGTTTATACCTACTAAAACCATTGATTTAAATCAGCACCAAATAACTTTAAATAGAAAATTAGTTCATACTTGTTGTTTTTTGAGACGGTATTGTTGTGTTTGTAGTATCAGCTTCGGAACCCTACATTGAGCATGGTCCGACATGCACTTGCCCGGTTTTTCGGCGGTACTCGGTACAAATCAGTCTGGCGTGCGTAATTTTGCGATAATTGTAATTATCACATCAATCATTTATTTTTAAATCGAATGTTTTTTGGCTAAAACGAGATCTAATGATGGATCTGAAAGGTCGTCACATCTCCGGTGTACTTAAAACAGGCTAGCTTAGTTTGAACTGTTAACCTTTCGTATGTCCCGTCCGTCCTATCCGTCTGTCCTGTCCGTCCGTCCTGTCCGTTCGTCCTGTCCGTCCATCCTGTCCGTCCGTCCTGTCTGTCCGTCCTGTCCGTCCACCCTGTCCGTCCGTCCTGTCCGTCCGTCCTGTCCGTCCATCCGTCCCGTCCGTACGTAGTGTCCGTCCGTCTTGTCCGTCCGTCCGTCCGTCCTGTCCGTCCGTCCTGTCCGTCCGTCCCGTCCGTCTGTCCCGTCCGTCCGTCCTGTCCATGTTCATCTGTTTGTCTGACTGTATGAAGTTCACATCCATATTACTTGGAACACTAGACACTGCTAAAAATTTTAGTAAAGGAAAAAAATATTTTTAGGCTTAGCACCCCATTCTGTAACATTTTTTTACGCCAGTATTATAGCTCCATTACATCAGAAGTTATAACCGCATGTTATTTTGTTTATTAATATAAATATTTTTGTTGCAGTCTACTACGTCTAGGTACTTCTTACATTTTATTCTATTAAAATAAATTCTGAAATGACGCAGTGTCACAGATCAGTAAGAGATATACGTTTTTCAAATCAAGATGTTTGTAATGTAGCTCTAAACGTAAACTATCCGTCCGTCCTCTCCGTCCGTCCTGTCCGTCCGTCCCGTCCGTCCGTCCTGTCCGTCCGTCCTGTCCATCTGTCCCGCCCGTCCGTGTTCGTCTGTTTGTCTGACTGTATGAACTTCACATTTATTTTATTTGGAACACTAGACACTGCTAAAAATTTAAATAAATATTTTTGTAATGTTGCAGTCTACTACGTCTAGGTACTTCTTACATTTTATTATATAGTAATAAATTTCTGAAGTGACGCAGTGTCACAGATCAGTAAGAGATACACGTTTTTCAAATCAAGATGTGTGTAATGTAGCTCTAAACGTAAACTGTCCGTCCATCTTGTCCGTCCGTGCCTTCCGACCGTCCTGTTCGTCCGTCCTGTCCGTCTGTCCCGTCCGTCCGTCCTGTCCGTGTTCGTCTGTTTGTCTGACTGTATGAAGTTCACATCCATTTTACTTGGAACACTAGATACTGCTAAAAACCTTGTAAAGGAAAACAATATTTTTAGGGTTAGCACCCCATTCTGTAACATTTTTTTAGAAGCTTTTATGTTATTTTGTTTATTTATATAAATATTTTTGTAATGTTGCAGTCTACTACGTCTAGGTACTTCTTACATTTTATTATATAGTAATAAATTTCTGAAGTGACGCAGTGTCACAGATCAGTAAGAGATACACGTTTTTCAAATCAAGATGTTTGTAATGTAGCTCTAAACGTAAACTATCCGTCCGTCCTCTCCGTCCGTCCTGTCCGTCCGTCCCGTCCGTCCGTCCTGTCCGTCCGTCCCGTCCGTCCGTCCTGTCCGTCCGTCCCGTCCGTCCGTCCTGTCCGTCTGTCCCGTCCGTCAGTGTTCGTCTGTTTGTCTGACTGTATGAACTTCACATTTATTTTATTTGGAACACTAGACACTGCTAAAATCTTAGTAAAAGGAAAAAATATTTTTAGGGTTATCACCCCATTCTGTTAATATTTTTTTACGCCAGTATTATAGCGTCATTACATCAGAAGTTATAACCTCATGTTGTTTTGTTTATTAATATAAATATTTTTGTTTCAGCCTACTATGTCTAGGTACTTCTTACATTTTATTCTACTAAAATAAATTCTGAAGTGACGCAGTGTCACAGATCAGTAAGAGATACACGTTTTTTAAATCAAAATGTTTGTAATATATGTAGCTCTTAACGTAAACTGTCCGTCCTGTCCGTCCGTCCTGTCCGTACCGTCCGTCCGTGCTGTCCGTCCGTCCCGTCCGTCCCGTCCATCCCATCCGTCCGTCCTGTATGTCCCGTAACGTCCGTCCGTCCGTTCTGGCCGTCCTGTCCGTCCGAACCGAGGTACTGCTTAACATTTTGTACAAAGATCAAAACTTTTTTTAGGGTTGGTATCCCATTCCGTAATTATTTTTTACACCAGTATTATCGCGTCATTACATCGGAAGTCATAAACCTCGTATGTTATTATATTTCTTAATGTAAATATTTCTGTTCCAGCCCACTACGTGTAGTAGGACCTTCTTTTATTTTATTATATTAGAAGAAATGCTGAAGTGACGCCGATCAGTACGAGATACACGTTTTTCAAATCAAGATATTTGTATCATGGCTCTAAACATAAACTAATAACGAATTAACTCTGCGACAAAGAGATTGCATACAAATCCCACTGACGTGAATAATACTTAACTTACGAGCAATGTATACCGAATTGTCACCTGTCACTTATCCTCGTCAGTACGGTGGAAAAGGGGGCTGATAGCGAGTGGGATCTGAGACCCTGTGGGACATTTGCATTCTCAAGACTGCAGTCATGAGACTGCAAATACGTTGCTTATCGCTCGGATCCTATTTTCATGTTTTATCTTTTAAGCGATCCGAACGCACCCTGCACAAAGCCCTACCAACATTAAACCCGTCCCATCTTGCTTTTTAACCCCCGACACAAAAATAGGGGTGTTATAAGTTTGATGTGTAAGTGTGTGTGTGTGTGTCTGTCTGTGGCACCGTATCTCTTAAATGGATCAGCCGATTTGAATGCGGTTTTATGATTGAAAGCAGGTTTTCTAGCGGTGGTTCAGTCGTTTTTGAGATATGGAGCTTTTAGGGGGTTAAAAGCCCTAGAGGTTCATTTCAGAGCTGATATCTCTTGAACGGCTCAACCAATTTTCATTAAATCTTGCTAAGAACCATCCTGATTAGTGTAGCTTTATTGTTTTTGAACTAAAACTAGAAAGTAGCACTATTACTTGTGGAAAAGATTGCGTATATATACTCGTATGTTATCGACCATCTAGGGCAGGTCAAATACAAAAGTATAAGAAATGTACCCCCTCTACCAGCCCCCTATTTCACCATCTTGACAATGACATGTGATAGGTGACAATTTTGTATACATTGCAAAGTTAACACACTGATACATCACTGGGTTTCATATAAGCTGCGCCACGTACACTAAAATGTCACCTGTCAAGTGTCATTGTCAGTAAGGTGAAATAGGGGGCAGGAGCGCCTGGCGACATCGGTTGGCAATTTTACCCCTTATTCGCCGTCCAGCTCTAGGTTCCTCGGGGGCATTGACGACAAAGGTCTTAGAGTCTCTGTTCGTATCCCAAAATAATCGTATGAAAATTGGATTAAAAGTTTTAATGAAAATACTACTATGTAACAATAAAACAAATTTAATTTTCTATTACGTGAAACAAATTGAATGTATTTTTTTATTTTAATTGCTAGATGTGTACAATGTGATGTGTGATGTGATCGAAAAGGATGATGATGGCGCTGGTGGTCAGAGCGAACATGATAGCCCACAGGTTCCGACGATGTACCGCGGAAGTCGCAGTAACGCGTTTTAGAGATTTTTAATTGCTTTATACCTACAGCCTGAGTGCTTACTTGTCGCAAAGGTCTATTATATCAATGCCCTCCGAGACCAATATAACAACACGTTTAGGGATAAAGCATGCAGCGCAACGGGCTTACTGGCGGATGCGCGTCGACGGCTCTCCGGCGCAGGCGCACCAGCAACAGCAGCATCCTGCATCATAACGGACAGACTGCACCCTTTGTACCTTCTAATCAAGCTCTAATTCAAATTGATACATCCAAAAAATTATGGCCCATTTGTACGAAATGTTTTTTTTTTTTACCTAAAATGAACTACCACTGGCACCTCACCTGCATAGAATAAGTCTATAAAAATATTTTGGTTTTACGAAGGTAGTTTTGATTTGTTACATGATTTTCATAAAGTCATTTTTTCAAAGTAGCGAATTTTCACATTTCTCGTTCTTTCATAATTGTTTAATCGATTTTGTTCATGTAACGATTATATGTACCTACTATATTTAGTATTATATGTACCGATATAGAGTTAAAATGTTCGCGGTTTATTTTAATCGCTAAAATTACCAGTAGATTATTTAATTTTGTAGCATTTTTTCCATTCTAAAAACTTTAATTTGATAAAATCGACGGAGCTCCGCTGAGCGGAGCTTCTATTTCTGGGTTGTTTTGGCCCTCCAGGCCTAATATGAGACCGAAGCTAACCTAACCTACATACGCATATTATGATGCAAAAGTAATTATTGGGAAAATTTGCGATGGAAACATTGGGAACATATAAAATGTGAATAGTAAAAATTACGAATATTCAATAATGCTGTATAAAAATCGCTACATGAAGAAAAACAATAAAAAAAATTGACAATTGTAAAAGAACGCGATGTGAAAATTCGCTACTACGAAAAAATGCCTTTGTGAAAATCATTAAAATCATCTAACAAATCGTGTTTTGACAAATAAGGTGTCGTTGGTTTTGTCTTATACACTGTTGCCACATCTACAGGATTCAACAAATATACCTACCTTATACTTGCCTTCGGGGTCGTGCTCCTACTAGGAGCATAAAAATATTACAATTGAATCCCTCGTTTTCATACTCTAATTAAAGTACAAACATTATTTATTATTATCATATCAATAGTATTTCAGCAAGTTATAGGTTTAGGTCCGCTTCTGCGGAGCTCCTGTTTGATATCACTATAAGTCAGTGGTATCGTTTAACTTTAAAATACCTACTGTACCACCAGGGGTAATGCCAGGGGACGGTGGGTCTGAAGGGATATTTTGCGACAGTAAATAATAAAATTTGAAATACCTATATCTTCTTTTCGTTGCAGTAGGAGAATCAGAAATTATAGTATTCATGCTCCTACCAGTGGGAGAATCAGTACTATAATGTCTTCGTGCTCCTACCAGTAGGAGAATTTAGCAGGAGCACGACCCCGAAGGGAATATTCGTATTGAAGTCTCTTTCTTTATCCTATACAATCTGTCCCTGCATAAGGTGCACAAACAAATAGGAATGAAATACGATGCAATTTCACCGACAAAAAAAAATGGTGTCTATTTTTTTTAAAGATTTGTAAAAAATCATTGATTGCTGTCAACCCCTTTACTTTGTTCTGATAAACAAAGTAAAATGTATCGCCTCACATGAAGTCTATTGAGATAAAATAAACGGTTTTTTAATCGTAGAGCATTTTCTGTGCCAATTAAATAAATAAAAGAATGTAAAAAAAAAACAAACAATAAAAGCACGTTTTTCTTAAAAAAAAAATTTTTTTTCGAAATTCCTGATAAATCCTATTTATTCTTTAATTACTTGAAAATATGCTCATATGACCTCGT